>OY253752.1:22468625-22958589 GCA_958009045.1 Oxytorus armatus
CTGATGCAAATGAGCTGATTGTTCGACCTTTATGAATGAGAAGGAACTGAAAAAAAAACGAAGCGAGTGACGAGAGCCCAAGTATTTGCTACTGAATCTGTGTGCTTTATCGAAAAGAAAAAAAACTTGATTTATATACATTATATATGCTTATAATGTTTACAATTATACATTAAACATTAAGAGTGTTAATTTTATATGATGGGAGGTATATATTTATTTCGAAGAAGGAAAAAAACAAACTGTTTAAGAAGACCTCTTAAAGTGTAAAATATATATTACTATGCTCGGATAAAAATCTTCCTTATTATAACCCGGCTATATAAACAATGTGACGAAATAATATAGACGGCGACTGAAGGGATTTCGAGGGGACGGAATTTGAAAAAATGATGAAAATTTCCTTTTTTTTTTTCTTTCTGGGATCAATTTACGACGCTTTTATTCCGTGATACAGTTGTACCGTTACAAAAATACTAATTCACATCGGTTCAAATTAACGTATTATTTTTTTTAACGACGTCGCTAAATGTGTACGGAATTTAACAGTGCGGAACAATCATTGTTTTCTTTGTTTTCGTTAAAAAACATTGATTAGCGTAATAAATTCGATGTTTTTCTAGCATCTGTAAAATTTCTAAACACATCGAATCGAGGCTGGTCTGTGAATCATCTTTCCTTCTTTAATCCCTTATTCTACGGTGTGTTACATCGCTAGGTTTTTTTTTTTTTTTTGCTAGAATCTACATGCTTCCTTATCGATACGTTTTATTCTTACAGGGACTATGTTACAATTCATATGTCATACATACGACTATGAATATAAGTAAACGTTCTTTTGCATACCATCGAATGATGTGCTCTTCGACGGGTTTCCCCATTATTAACGTATGAATACGGGTTTTTTCTCCGTTTCGCAGCGGGATATCGAAGACGCATTGCATGTTTTTTTTTTTTTTTTCTTTCGTCACAACTTCTGTATGGCAATCGGTTGCACTTTTCTCTCGATAAGACACATATTTCAGTAATACTTTTTCGTAAGCTTACAGCGTGGGCTATAGTCAATTCCACTTTTGGATATTCATTCGCACGCTTTCTTGGGAGGAAAAAAAATATATCTCGCGGGAATACAAATGTTTTTTTCCCGCTCTTTAGAATACATGTGGAATTGAAATAATGTTTATTTGTTTGTACGATTAACGATAAGTGTTAAATTGGAAATGGTCTGTATATCGTACAAGGGAACTCGTGTTCACAAAAATTCGTTAATTATCTCGTTAATGGTGTTTCTCTGCCTAACATACGGTTTAAATTCGTCACTCGTCGACTTTTAGGCCGTTTGAGTGCGACTAGGAACACATAAAAATTGCCCAAATCAGTCAGCATATGCGGTTAAAAATCTCGAGTTTATTGGATGGCTCACACGGGTTTTTTTTCTTTCTTTTTTTTTTCGTGGTTACCAGTGTACAAGGTGATCGACATTAGCGATTGGGGAACACTTCGAGAATAATTAAGATGGAACGAAAAATATTCCTTTAGCTAATTAAAATGTCAGATAAAATTCAATGTTTTGTATGTTTCTCGTATATTATTAATCTCGAGCCTTTGGTATTAAAATTTCGGACGTGGAACATCTATTGTAATTTGTCGAACATAGACATTGTTTTTTTTCGTCCGGTTGTGCACAAATTCACTCAAGTCTATAGAAAATCGAAGAAAAAAAATGATTATTGATAAATGATATTCTTTGCTCCAACTTAGCTCTTTTCTTTTCCGATAAATAACACGTGAGTTTTTTTTCGATCTAGGGTTGAAAACGATATAACATATTGTTGTTTTTTTTACAAAATATTAACACGCCTGCATCGCCAGACGGCTTACTCTAATCAAGTTCATTCTCGCGTTGAAATCTATGTTTAATCAATTTTTTCCGAAATTCGCACGAAGAAAATCCCTTGAAGATCTTTTTCATTCGCTTTTCATTTTTCGTCGCGGTATATACAGGTTAAAATTTGTTTCACAGCGGACTCTTGTTTTTTTTTTCTTCTTTGTTCATTATCGGCGTAATTCGTTTTTTTTTTTTCGTTCTTGTCTTATTAATACAATATATATACGGTGAGCACAAATATCGTTTTGCTAATCGCACTTTATTCCATTTCATTTTTCCTTTCCTCTCTTCAATTTCTAGAACATTCACGCTATTCTCAATCTGCATCGTTCGGCGTTGCCGAATTTTTCCCACATCTGTAGTCCCGCTAAACAGCCGTTTTATCATGCCCCCACAAATACAAGAACAGATACATTATGAATTAACGTAATTCGTAGGTTTTACGTGAAACAATTGAGTTTGGACGAGTCATTAAAAATTGTCGTGTTAAAGAAAGTATTTAAGAACAAAAAATGCTTCGACGGTGTCTTTTAATAGGAAAGAAAGAAAAAAAAAAAGAAATTGTAAATGTAAATGAACGGGGATGAATATAACACGAACGATTTCGAGCGAGATGATTAGTCGAAAGCACTTCAACGAACACTAGAAAAATTGAATTAAATCGTGCGACCAATCCCACGGGCCTTTACAATGTTTAATACTCGCACTAGTTCCAATGTATCAGAGATGTCCGGTACATTTATCTCATACGATATCTGAATGTCCTCGGATGTTTAATAGCTGGAAGATATCGATTTGACAATATAATCGACTCGTTTTTTTTTTTCAATTTTATTTTTATATCGGTCATAAAACAATCGTGAGATTAAGAATGGATAATGTAAATTTTCAATACAACTCACCGATAATAATTGGGCTTGAACGGTCCGGCTTTGTTGAGACCCATGTACTTTGCCTGTTCGTCCGTGAGTTCGGTCAGATGAGCATCGAACGTTGGTAAGTGGAGCGACGCCACGTATTCGTCTGTTTACAGAAATAAAATCGATATCGTACAGTCTCGTCGGATGTAAAAAAAAACTGCAACAACAATAATAACATACCCATTTTCTTAGGGAGTAAATAAACGTCACTCTTGTATCGTCCGGGTGGTGCATTGAACAGTTCGATGAGTGCCAGTGCCTGGGTAGCTGCGGTTATCGATACGACAAACGAGGGAATACTGGAGCATGATAGATTGACCAAACGACCCTCGGCAAGTAGAACAATGCGCTTTCCGTCTGGCCAGATAACGTGATCGACTTGCGATCGTACCTTTTCCCACGTCAAGTCGGGCGTTCGAAGGCTATTCTGTTGTTGTTGAATAAAGACATAGGTTCAGTTCACGTTTCTTCTTAATCATTTCGATTTTTTCCAACAGAATTGAAAAAATAAAAGGTGTGTTTTTGAAATAACAATTGAACAATTGTTGTCGAGTATTCTGCGGGGTATTTTTTTTTTGCGGTAAAGGAATTAGTGCTGAGAACGAGCAATCATCGACCTCGATAATCCATCATCATTATTACACCGTTAAAAACGTACGATATCTATTTCCGTGTTACTGTGACCCATGTTGCATACGACACATCCGTTCTTCATCTTGTCCATGTGCTCGCGAGTCACGACATTCTTATTTCCAGTTGCCGTTATAACGATATCGACGTTTCTTATTACCTCGTTGAGTTTCATAACTCTGAAGCCGTCCATACTGTGAAAACGTTTACATTCGTTGGATTTAACAGTAATCCGATAAATCATTCATCAAATATGTGAAATATGTATTCCAATTATAAAAAAAGACGTTCTAATTTAAGATCCATTACTATTCTCATTGCTTTTTTACTAAACGTTGCGCCGTAACGAGAAATTCCAACTATCAACGGGTTTATTTAAAACATGCAATAATCCATTGGAATTAAATTTCTATTCGTGTCCTTTCAAATGCATAAATTCGATTTTGCACATCTTCATTTCGTAAAAACGATATGTATGCCGTTGTAACCGTTACCTCGCTTGTAAAGCGCAGATGGGATCGATTTCCGTGATATAAACGATGCAACCCAATCCTTTGAGAGCCTGACAACATCCTTTGCCAACTTCCCCGTACCCGCATATCACAACCTGTTTACCACCGAACATAACGTCAGTTGATCTCTTCAAGCTGTCGATAATACTCTCGCGACAGCTGTAAAGACTATCAAATTTCGTTTTCGTAACGCTGTCATTTACGTTCATCGCTGGAACGGACAATTTTCCGGCTTTCGAGAGTTGATACAATCTGTGCACGCCGGTTACACTTTCCTCCACGATTCCTGCAAATTTCAATTGTTCGTTCATCAAGAGATTAATAATATTAACATTGTTCTCGCTACAATATCTAATTACACGTATGTATTGAAATTTTATTTTATGTTCTCTAATTTTCATGAATTCCATGGAATACAGTTCTAGAAATTAGATCTATCGATGAATTTATCTAAAAAAATGATAATCAATTTGTAGACCATTCTTAATTGTAGGTTTTCCAACGGAATAAATGAATTTCATTATCCTTATCTTCGGGCGATACCAAACGATTTTGACGAGCGGAAATTGATTACGGAAAAAATTTGAAATGCTTATGACGAGGTGTCGGAGGTATTTCTTTTGATACGTACCCTGAATCAATTTGAACATTGCATTATATTTTTTCAGCATAAGATGTGTCGCATCACCACCGTCGTCAAGTATCATATTTGGTTGCCAATTCTCGGTGGCGACACACTTATCGATGCACCACCAAAAATCCTCCTCTGTCTCGCCGCGCCAGGCGAATATTGGATAACCGGCGTGTGCCAGTGCCGCGGCAACTTCGTTCTGGGTCGAGTAAATATTGCACGCTGCCCATCTCACCTGAGCACCGAGCTCTATCAGTGTCTCGATCAAAACCGCTGTCTGAGCGTTTATGTGAGTGCAGCCGACGATCTTTGCGTTTTTCAATGGCTATCGAATTACATCGGTGTATATGGAAGAAAAAATTGAATCATTTCGTAATGTCGAAAATGTCACGACCCCGATGTGTCCGAGATCAAGTACAAGATTTTATTTTCACAGGGATTTAGCCTTTTTATAGACTATTTATTAATGTACGATTAATAACAATAGAAGTTTCGCATCGTAGCAGTTTTGTTCGAGTTAAGCTTCTTGAAGATAAAAAAAAGGATTCTCGTTTTACCATATCGTCGGCTGCTCTTTTCCGAAGTGCCATTATCCCGGGCATCTCTTGTTCGGCAATCTCGATTTCTCTTCGTCCAAAGGCATGCTGATTTATATTTCTTACGCAAAAATCCATAAATCCATTGTCGGTCTTTTGGATCTTTTCCCTCGGCGATACATCGTCCTCGTCCGATGAGCTTCCTGTATAAGACGCTGAGGTTGAACCAAACGTCAGCAAAAAGTGGATGTTTATTAGTATGAACAACGGGTGATCCAGTCACGGCTAGATCGTCAATGATTGTTATTTCTTTTTTTTTTTCTTCTTCATTCATCTTTTTTTTTCCGCAGAACGATCATGCACGTGCGGGATATGTTAGTAAGGTCTGAAAGCTGCTATGACTAAGTGACAAGCGTTCGGGGAATGACGAGCGAATGAAACGAGGAAGAGGATTCTTGTATATTTGTCGAAACTCATTACCAGAACTGTAGCTATCATTGCTGCTTGCTGACAACGAACGGCTTCTGTAGCGGCTCGATTTCTTCAATGCTCCGGACTTGGATTCCTAGAAAATAGGATTTTTTTATTAAACACAAGAACGTGGATTCACCCCACGACGAGGTAGGTCGGGAGGGAAGTGATTTTGTTTTTGTTTTTTTTTTTTTTGACTTTTTGGAATACTAGGGAAAAAGGGTTGCGATGAATTTAATCGGACTAGAAACATAAAAGTGCGAATGAAGCTATTTTCTTTGATTCTGCTTCTACGTGCGTACTACGGTATTTATACATTTAAAAAGAAAACGATTGGCATCAGCTATGATATGATGTGTATAAATGGATTTTTTTTTTTTTAGCTTACGGATTTCCATTTATCAAAAGCCTTTTTTTTTGCAGGATGGGAGAAGATACCGGTATTAAATGCGGAATTTTTTCGTTCGAAAGAAGAGACGGAAATATTGCTTCGAGTTTTTTTTTTTTTTTTTTTTGTTACGAGAATCTTTCCGGAAGTCCAGTCGTAGTTTAGATGCATCCAGTGATCTCTCTATTGACGTAGCATTTCGAAAAAATCTTGGAACTCGATTTTCATGCATTCACACATATTGTCAGTTTCTAATAGCAGTTTTTTTTAGGTAATTTTCGTTTGTTTTAATATTCCTGGAGACTCGTACTTAGGAGGGAGTTATCGTAACAGCTCTCATGACGATAGATACAACAGGCATGTGTATAATCGAGACGGAACAACAACGTCGGTGCATGACATATTTTGTTTTTTTTTTTGTTACGTATAATCGGAAGGTTCGAAGCAATCCTCAAGGAGGAGCGAGCATTTTTCTATGGCAAAAAGGGGGTAATAAAAATTATTCGTACTCTGCGATTTTCATACACAAATATTTCTTACTTACTAATTTTGTTCTCGGGCCGTGAAAGGCATTATTTGATGCCTCTAGGCTCTGAAATCACAACAACCACCATATAACAATTTCAAGTCAAACGGAGATTTAGATTTTCCGTAGCCGAGGTTTTTTTGGAGTTTTCAATGGGGACGGTATATGCGTTAAAAAAAATTGTAATAAATTTGAAAAATATTAGGCGTTTAGTTTTCTTTTTGCATTATTTATTTATTCTTCTACATCGCTCGTCGGTGCTCCAAAAAAAAGCAAGTGCACAGCATGGATTGTAAAAGAGACGGGGGTTTTGTCAAACGACAAAATTTTCCTTTTGCGAAATTAATGAAAATTGTATGTTTATAGTCAAGTTCGATTATCAAACTCATTGGTGATAAACGTTGTTCGAATAATGAATGTTTTTTTAAATTTATATCTGAGAGTCAAAAGTCACGGACACGACTGGGATGAAAAATGGAGTGTAAAAGAATTTTTGGATTTCCATTCGTCATTCCATCCCCTTAAAAAGTTGCACAATTTGCAGAGACACGACATTATTGATATAATAGTAGCGTATGAAGTGCAATTTGAGGCTTGCCTATTATCTACGTCTAATTCCGACGCAACGTCGATGCATAAGTGATTTAAAAAATACATATTATTCATACTAACATGAGAATAACGCCCTATATGTTTCAAATAAAAAAAAGCATTTTGAAATTTGATCACATTTATGTTATATTTACGAATATGAGCATGCAATTTAATTAAAAAAAAAACTCTGATGATAAAACAAGAGCAATACAAAATATTCTGCGTGTTTGATTGTAATTATTATAGATACGCAAACTTTGAAATCAATTGGCATATCTCATTTGGATTTGTCACACAAATTATTATGTATAGTAAATTTCGTATAAAAATATTAATTTTAATATAATACACGAAAATTTGTATTGTAATTCGATATTGTACTAATATATTAATGGTAATTGAATTTCGTATAAAAATTCAAATAAGCTCATAAAGAAGGTACAAAATTTGTATCTTTTCTTCGAAATTTGGTTCTCTCGATTGTCAAAGATGTGTCCATGTTAGTTTTGCATTTTTGTTTGTTTTTGCTATTTATTTATGTCAACAACTCGTTTGTGGAAAACTCCAACATATATCGGATCAAATTTGTCACGCAATAATATGATGATCTTAAGAAATTTCTTTGAGGTATCCTACAGTACTGCAAACTAATCGAGCGAGTAATACATTAAAAAAATTCTTTTAATAAACTTTTATCAAGTGATCGACAATAATATATCATAATCTAACTACAGTGAATGTATGACGATTGAAAAGTAATAAGAGTAATTTATTATCAATTAGTTACACTGATTTATGAAAATGTGAACTTTCGTTCAGTTTTATCAAGGAATAATCATCGGTGATTCTGAAATTTCCATTTCTCATAGTTCACATTGTTGAAAGATCCAGAAGTAAATTGTATGTTCAACAATCTTTCAACAATCATAACAAGTTATTAATAATAAAAATTTAATGAACAATGTGAATCGTTCATTGATAAAACTAAGCGACAATATATTTATTCAGAAATTGACACAACACAGTGAATTTAGAAATAACAAGTGTTTATTAGCTTTGTGTACGACAAACACCTGCTGTAGTACGAATTTCATTACTGTTCATTGATGTATAAAAGTTTTTAAAAGCAATTAAAAAACAAATGTAACTCATTCAATTATTTGATAGCGCCATAGCTGCCCTAAAGAATGACGTTCGCAAAAGTTATATATCGTAGAACAAAACAAAAGACAAGATATATCTGTAACAATAGTCCATGTCGTTTGTTTGTTTCTCAATTTGCTATTGCGAAAGTTTCCAGTGACTTATCGGAGTAGAAAATTGCCAAGGGTAAAACACTCTTATAGTTGATAAACTGGCCCAGATGTGGGTTATTGTTTCTTTTGAATTGGTTACTCGACACGAGGATTACGTAACGCGAAATATGCATGTGACAGGAGTGTTGACACAAGGTCTCACTGGGTTGTTGGATATATAATTATGCAAGAAAACCGATGTAAAAAAGTCACGTTTATTTTTGTTTGAAATTAAAAAAAAAAGAATCCTTCGATTTTCCGTTGACGATCGAGTTAATAATTCGTTTTGTTTTCGCTAATAACCGAGAATAATTCGCGATAACAAAACTTTATCGTCGTTGTCAGTGTACGTAGAGGATCAACACAAAAACGACACGCACTTTTAGGGACGATTATTATTTGGAATCACTCATTTTTGCTTTTACACTAAATTTCGAGCTTTAAGATTTTCGTCTTCGTGATAAACAAAATTATTAAAACGTTATTACCTTTGAACTGACCGCAGGATCTGTTACGGGACCGTCAATGACCGTATTTCTACCTTCTTTCCCGGAGGATGTGGTGCTCGGACCATCCCCGCTGTCGGCCATCATTAATCTAACAGCCGCATACATGGTGCCCACAAACAGCTGTGCGTCGTCGCGTTCACGAGAAACGTCACGAGCTTTTAATTTTCTTTATTCTCAAGAAGAAGTATTGGTGATGGAAGACTTGACTGGGGGTAATAATAAAAAATAGCCTCGACTTCCGGTTGTTTCGACTATCCGATTGATCGATGAATTGTGTCCTTGTAACTCTGAAAAATAATTTATAAAGCTTACAGTGAACAAACAGTCCCTCTTATAAAGTCAAATGTAACTTTATCATTTCAGTAATGAAACGATCGTAATATGGTAATTAATTGATTAGTCATTTTAAATAATAATACAAAAATTATTAATTACGATTATCGATATATTGATATTTAATATCGATATATCTCGAAGTACGCGCAACCCGGAAAGTGCGCGTCGTTTCGAACTTCCGCGAGTATCCGCGTCGCGGCGCACACACGTGTAGCTGATTTTCTACTGAAATATATTCTTTGGTAGATTAATCGTTTTGTTACAAGAAATAAGTACTGGACTACACGATGGGGAGACCAGGTAAATAAGATTTAAAATACTTTTGCACATTTTTATACGTATTGAAATCCAAAATTTCTGAATAATTGACGTAGTAGTCGGAATAAACTTGAGCGGCGTCCTCGCACCTCGTTAACAAACATAACCAAACAATGCTACGTGGTATCGTATTTTTTTAAACAACTATTTATAAATTGTTTCTATCGATGAGCTGGAAGATTCGTTGAAATATTAACAAGAAATGTGCATTTCTATACACGCATAATTCACTCATAAATTTTACATTTCTTGATAAATGATTGCCTGAAAATTTTCTTTCACACGCTCGTCTCGCACGTGGACGAGCTTATATGGCGAAAAAAAAATCAAAAATTCACTCCAATCCGAGTTTTTAACGAGATAGTTGTCTTTACGTTATAACGAAGCATACATTAGAGCCAGGCTGGGCTAAATTTCTTGCTAGCTTGGTGTCGAAGTAATGCAATATTGAATTACAAACGCTGCATCTTACGATCAGATATATTATTTATCTTTTTTTTGCAATGTTTGTGACAATGCAAATTTCTTCGTCTATCCTTACGAGAATAAATTTGAGATGCGCAGATAGAAAAGCTATCTGCGCATTTTATATACTCAAGATTTCTTAATATAAAGGAATATTCAAATTTTATTACCGAAAGCGGTGGACTCGCGATCGGTGCGCGGCTTCGGCGATCTCCCATGTTAAGCAGTATTGGCCGCAGTCAGTACTGGGATGGGTGACCGCTTAGCCGTGCACTGGCTTGCACGCCTACTACTGAGTGGGAGGCAGTTTTTCTGAGTTTCTGATGGTAATACAACTGAAACTCATTCAAAACAAAAAGCCGTCTGTATCGGCACAGGTTTTCCGCAGTTTCCCTGTGTCCATGGCAAATGCGATACAGTGTAGCTAAGACGTCTGCGGACGCAATGGAAGTTAGATTAGCTTAGCAAAGTGCGGGTAGAGAGTGATAGGGGGAAAAATGGAAAAAATGGAATGGGGAAGGGTCATGCGTAAAAACCCGAAAGGGTATAAGTTGGAACACTCAATAATAATAAAAAAATTAAAAAAATTAAAAAATCAAATTTTACTGTGTTAAGAAATTGGAGTATTATCTTACTCAAATTTCTGATAATACTCAAGTTTCTTCAATATATTCTCTTTAAACTGCATTACCATTTATCAAACCTCACATTTACTATGTTTAATATAGTTGATTTTTGTTGTAATTTTATAATTTTTACTCCAATGTACTACAATTCTCATTATATCGATTTCTATGTGACTGCGTACATTAAGCGTCCTTGAATTATTAGGAAATTCGCGATTCTGAAATAAATGAGATTAGTATCGTCTGTATAATCATAATTCATTATGATTTTTATGAAAGAGAGTAAAAATGTCATTGTGCTCAAACTTGAACCGATTTTAATATCTACCGTTTCCAGTACATTTTCGTTCGTTATGTAAACATTTTGATAATCTTTCACAGGATTCTCACCTGCCGGTGGTGGTGGTGGCGGTGGTGGTTTTAGAGGCGGTAGAGGAGGCAGCGGAGGACGTGGCGGCTTCGGCGGTCGAGGTGGCGGTCGGGGTGGTAGTGGAGGCGGAGGTTTCCGCGGTGGCAGAGGTGGTTCGGGCGACAGGGGTCGCGGAACTCCACGGGGTCGCGGCGGACGCGGTGGTGGAAGAGGACGTGGGGGCGGCGGAGGTTTTAGGGGCGGGAAAACGGTTGTAATCGAGCCTCATCGTCACGAGGGAGTCTTCATAGCCAGAGGAAAGGAAGATGCTCTGGTCACGTTGAATTTGGTACCGGGTTCGGAGGTTTATGGTGAAAAGAGAATCAGCGTCGAGGTAAATGCACAACAACTAGTTATCAAAATTATCTATTTTTTCAATTGTCTTTTCTAAAGACAATCTTTTGATAATCATTTTTTCTCGCAGAGATGACATCAATATTACTAATAATATAATTATTAATAATAAACATTATTGTTTCAGGGTGAAAATGGCGAAAAGGTGGAGTACAGAGTGTGGAATCCGTTCAGATCTAAATTGGCAGCCGCCATTCTCGGCGGTGTCGATCAAATTCACATGCCACCCGGCAGCAAAGTATTGTATCTTGGCGCAGCTTCCGGTACCACAGTCTCACACGTCGCCGATGTAGTTGGCCCGGTAAGTTCGTGGAAGAATAATAATAATGAGAAAAAAAAAACACTGCAGCATACATTAGAGCCAAGCTTGGTTAATTCTTGCCTACTTGGTGTCGAAGTAATGCGATAGTAAATTATGAGCTCGGGGTATTTCGATTGAAAATTTATTTTCGGTCGATTCCCCGAGTTTATTACAATGTTATTCACGTTAAATAAAGAGCCCAGGGTCGTTGGTTGGAACATCTAGTTGATTTTCAATCGTTAATATTGCGTAAAAAAATTTTTTTTCAGGAAGGACTTGTATATGCGGTAGAATTCTCTCACAGATCCGGTCGTGATCTCATAAACGTAGCGAAAAAACGAACAAACATCATACCGATAATCGAGGATGCGAGGCATCCGCACAAATACAGAATGCTCGTTGGTATGGTCGACACAGTATTCGCGGATGTCGCGCAGCCCGATCAGGCGAGAATAGTCATATTGAATTCGCAATATTTTCTCAAGAATGGCGGACACTTTGTTATTTCAATTAAGGTGAGTTAATACCAGGAATGAGGAAATAATTCAGAACAAATATCCGTTTGTGCTTAATTATTTCCTCACTTTATTCGTTTTGGGGAAAAAATATAAAATGGAGTTAATTTGCACTAAGTTTTTTTTACAATACAATGGACATGAATGTCATTGCACATTTTTTATATTTTCAAAAATCGAGAAGAAACCTCCTTTCCGTCTTCCACTGTTTCTTGCGAATGAGTCGAATCATCAATTATTAAAAAATCTTTTTAAAATGTTAAAATAAGAGAAAAAAAAACGTGGAGTAAACATTTTTTGTCACCATTATAACTTATCTGCGTGTTTACAATTTTCAGGCCAGTTGTATAGACTCGACGGCCCAACCCGAGGCCGTATTCGCGGCCGAAGTGAAAAAGCTCGTGGCCGACAAGCTAAAACCTCAGGAACAGATAACCCTCGAACCGTACGAGAGAGATCACGCCGTTGTCGTGGGATCGTTTAGGCCACCCGCGAAAACAGCTGCTTGAAACTACATTATACATATATATATATATCTAGCGACTAGTTGAACGAGTTCAAATCCATATTTTTTTTCATAGTTACTTTGTAACATGATGAACGAAAAAAAAAATAACGGTACATTTCGTGGCGATTTTTTTTTAATCCATTTTTTTTATAAACCGCGTCAGCTCTATTTGGTCAAGACTTAACGTCGCGGTATTTCCTATTTCGATGTGTACACTTGTCGAACTGAACAATAGTGTACAGTAGTATACTGTTACTACTTTTTTTTTTCCATATTTTTAATAAAAAAGAAAGTAACATCGAACAGAAATGAATTTTGTCATACGAATGATACACGAAGCACGTTAAAAACATCGTTGAACCTCAATTGCGTAAAGGTTTTACGGCGTTTATAGAAATATAAAACATGGTTCAATGATTATATGAATTTTTTACTTCTCAGTTAGTTTATTCGTAAATATATCCGTTTTTCTACAGTACCGAATGAAACGTTATTTGACATTGAGAAGTTTTTTCCAATCCCGATAAATCGCCGCGCTCTGTTGGGCGTGTGACAATTATTTTACTGAAAAGAACCAATTACACTATACAGGTGTATGGTTATATATGAAACGTCTGAATATTCTACGACACTTCGAAGCGTAATTTTTTTGGACGATTATAATTTGCCGATAAAATGATTGGTGAGACGAGAGGGAATGAGTAATATGAGTTGCGATTTCGTAATAAACATTAATGTTATTAAGAAATTAGTGCAAATACACGCGATTTTGGAAAATTTTATTTATATTCATCTGAACCAAAGTACCAAAACAGGAATTGCAATACATTTTTATTTGCAAAGTGTTACTTAACACTGGGCAGTCTCACGAGGCCTGAGCAAGACACGGGCCTTGAAAATCATTGAAACAAATGCACGGCCGGGCAATGTCAACGTCCGTCAAACCTTTTCGTTAAATTCCTAATCCTTATACATATGAGGAAATGAAACATCGAAATTGAAAAGTATTGAAGAAGAAAAGATGTCAAAAAGAGGTAAATTTGTTAAATTGATCGAAAGGTTTAAACAACGCCCGTTAGTAAAGATCGATCAAACTTTTGATGTTGATCAGGCAATGAGAGTGTTCCGGGCAATTCGTTAAAATTTGTAAAAAGCGTTACGAGAATGTCTCAGCGTGGCAGTTACGTAAAAATGAGATGTCACGAGAGATTGTCCGGCGGTGCGGATACGAAGAGCAAATCAAACGTCAACGTGAACAAACCCATTACCGATACGAATCCACAAGTGACTCCCGCTGCCTCGGAAACGTTGAGAGTAGCACCGGAAGCTGAGGAAGAGATCGAGTCTATTCTCGTAGAATCGAGCAATCAAATGGAACGAACAACGGGGTAAGAGGAATTTCATAATTTGTTTGTATTCAAGAATGCACGATTCCGTGAACGAAGGACCCTTTTTTTTTTTCGTTCAACACAGCGACAAGAAAGTGAACGAAATGATCGACTACGTTATTCACAATCTTCAGGAAGCCGGAAAAGCATTGGCCTCGTTGGGAGAGAACTTTGAACACGATTTAAAGGTTGATCCAACAGCCACGAGCGATTAAAAAAAACAAACAAACAAAAAACACGATTGTTCTCTTGAAACCGCACGACGAGCCAAGCCAGGCAATTCAACAGTAATCATGGATATAGAAAGAAGAATATAATATGCAAACCGTATTCATACGGATATAGACGAGTGACTTTATCACCCATTTGCGTTCATCTATCTGATAAATCATTATCTCGTGAAGATTCATTTGAAATTCTTGCTTGCCTCTTAATGACAATTACAAGGAGCACTTTTGTTAATTGTACATTTGAACAACGTTATGAATATCGTTAACGTTCTTATGTATGCATCTCTAATTTCTTCATTTAACGATTTTCTTCGTAACTTTTCGATAATGTTATTTGAAAACAGTTCCTGTAATAAACAGCAACTTTAATCAATAGATCCTAAGGATTTTTTAAGTTTAAAAGAACCTAAATTTAAACACTTCATTATATATTCGATTATTTGGTGCTGCTATATTTACAACAGCAGTTTCAATAAACAGGACTATTGTAAAATTAAGTTTTCGTAAAATTGCCAAATTCTATTTTCTTAATACAAATGTTTTATATGTAAGGAATTCATTTTTGTTGCTACATACACCGATTGTCGATCTATCAAATAAGTTTTGAGTTTCTATCAGCGTTTTATGGGTGGTACGTCGCTCGTCTAAAATGATATCACGAATCTGTTGCCACTTTGAGTGACGTTAAAATTTCGTTATTAATATACCCGTTATACGTTTAATTTTTGTCCCCGGTTTGTGAAGTTGATGTTCGTCGACGTTATGGGAAAGGTCCAAAATTGGGTGAGCATCGCGCAAGTACGTCTCGACTCAGCTAAAACTGATCTCGATAGTTTGCGTCGAGAGCTTGTTTCACGATCCAATGAGCTCGCCTCGCGGGAACGCGAGATTACCGATCTAAGGACAAAATTGATCGAGAGCGAAGTGACCAAAGTTGCTTACGAGAAAGCTCTAACCGAGGCAAGATTATTTTCATCTTTTTGAGCATGGCATTTTACAATTTCGTTTGCCAATCTATTTCCCCACATTTTCTGCTAACAAGACAATTTGTTTAAATAGATCGATTGGGTGGCTAAACTTGTTGGTAACAATGCAATGAAACCATTAATTGGATGATAAGAATTTCAATTTTTAAATGTCACTGGACAATTGAAATTCCCCTATGTCTTCATTGATTATGAATATGTATTTTTTTTCCTTCTAATTCATTTATTGGAAATCTGATCGTAAATTCATCATCGTTATATCTCAAAGTCTCTGAATAGAAAACATATCTGAAATTGTTTCTTTTTGAGAGAACACAATTCTCGAATTAAACTGTTTGGTTTTATATATTTCTTGAATATTCAGCAAAGTGGGGGAGGGATTCAGACTCCTTCGGCCATGACTTTTGTACCATCTCGTCAGCCGTTGCCCACGGATGGGCCTTCGAGTCATTCGGTGAACATGGCACAGGATCCCGAATCACTTTCTGGCCCTCAATCTCGCGCTCAATTTGGTCCTCAATCTGGCATTCTATCTGGCGTTCAATCTGGCACTCAATCCGGTGTCCAATCGGGCGTTCCATCGCAAGGAGCTCTGTCTGGTGCGATCATAGTCTTTAATCAAAGTAGAAATATGGCATCCAAACATTTTTTTTTAAAGGCTCAATCTTTGTCGTTTACTACATTCCATAATTTATGTAAAATCAAAAATGTATCTCAAAAATATGTTAATACTGTTTTCTTCATTGTTTTTTTTTTACTGAATTTCTCACTTCTGTTAATAATCATACTTTAAGGTCACGACGGAATGAGCGTTGATCCAGGAGTCGTGGCCTCGGGAGCAACGGTACAAAAATCATACGGTGCTTTCGGAGCTACTCAAGAGGAAGCTGCTTATGGACAATCACAACAAACTATCGGAATGTCTGGTGCAGGTCCTCGGAGTACCACCGACGCTGCTGTACAATCAAGAAAGAGCAGAGACAGGGTGAAGCGTTCGTCAGACGTTAGTGAAGGATTTTTTTTTAATTAGCCCCGTTAGAATGAAAAATCCTTCAACATATATTTATTAACAAAAAGTTTCTGAATAGTTTCTCCAAGAATAGCAATATTCATTATAGTAAAATTATTAAAAATGCTTCTTTAATACTAGGCAAAAACGAAACTTGTACAATATTAAACATGGTTTAATAGTTATTTTATTATTTCGCAGCTCGAATCCGAGCTGTCCCGTCTGAGGAAAGAAAACGAGAGGATCATGAAAGAAAGAACGGACTACGAGAATGCTATACAACGTGCTCTACTACGGGGAGTATCTTCGTTGAATGCAGAGACACTGAGAGTTTTGAAATGTTCTCCAGTTAGTTGTTATACACCTTGCGGTCCACCTCCTTCGCCCGTCACTACCGCGTAAGCTGAAAAACGAAAATTTTCAGATAAAAAACATCTAGAATTGACGATCATTTCTTTTTATACGATACAATGAGTTTGGAGAATTTTTGTTGTCCGAAACTTTGTTGCAATTGCATTTATTGCCGTAGTGAAACATTAATACCGTGCGTACCGAAGAAGACTCGTGACAATTGGACCCCACGAGGCTGCAGAACAACGACAAATACCACGCAATCGAGACAAGTGAGCAGTCGACCAGTCAGATCGAACGTGATAGCCACGGAACAGGATTGTTTCACCGCGACGAGACCATCGACCGGCACATGCGGATCTTTCGCGAGAAATAAAAAATCCCCGGTGACGAGCGATCCAAGCATGGTTTTTCTTCTTCATCAGGCTGACGGCTCGAGCGTTTGTGTGCCCGGTGTTAATACAACGAAAATACGACCCTGCGGACGTACAAAATCGAAGAAACTCGACACGTCCATGTGCGTTAAGAAGCTTGGATGAGGTTTAAGAGCGAGTGAAAACAATAAACGTCCATTAAAATATAAATACAACTTTTATATATATACAAATATAATATATATATCGTCACAAAGTATATCCATAAATATTAAAAAATTTCGCGCTTTATACTTCGATAAGAAACTATATAGCCGTCCGTCGAGAATCGCGTGGTGTCTCTGTAAAACACATTTTTCGCAATTAGGTTTGCACGACAAATCCCGAAGATACCAGCGAACATACTGTTTTTTTTTTTTTTTTCCATAAATTTAATTTACATAGATTTACATAAATTCAATAATCTAACATCGAAAAGTAAATTCGTTGTGAAAAAAAAAGTCGATCATCGCGGTAATTCCTGATTTCACCGCAAGCTCGACGAGTGAAGAAAAAGAAGAAGAAAAATTCGCTCAAAAATATACCTTTTTTTTTTTTGTTCCCCACATTTCAACGTCAATATATATATCGTAGATACATTTCGTGCGTAAACGAGTTTGAGGAGGTGAGAGACCGAGGCTGTAAAAGTGCCTCGTTCTCTCCACTTCCTCGTACAACTTTCTTTCATTACTGAATCTAAAACGAACGAAAAAAAAAAAAAAAAAAATTACACAATTATATCAGCCACGAGAAATGAACGTTTCGCTAAATTTGTTTTCTTCCATTGTCTCGTTGCATGGAAAACTTTCGTAACGCCGTAAATTGGCGGAGGCCTGAGGCGGAGGGAATACTCGTAAAAGAAAAGAGAACACAATTGAATTAGAGAGAAATATATGTATAATCGATATGTGGCGGTGGACGTGGGACAGAACGTATAAGATGCTCTGTTACCCTTCAAATTTATATATATATCGTTTGTACGTATAGTAATAATAATAATAATAATAATATACTAATAACTGGTAAATTAATTAAAAAAAAAAACAATTAACAACGAAATAGCGACTGATCACAAAGGCACGATTAGCGGAGCAATCCGCGAATGGCTGACTCGCGAAACGCTCCGGAATTTCGGCCCTAAACATCATACTTTCACGAGCCTCAAATTCATCGGATTCTATCGCTGCACTCCCCCCCCCCCCCCCCGCCCTTCTGGGCGGAGGTATGTTACGAATCTCCCCCCTTTTATTTTTTTCCTTGTGTCCACCATCTACGATAATTACATCATGCTATTTTTTCTCGTATCGGCAGGACACAGAAAAAATCACCCCTGTAAATCCTTTAGATTCATTTTTTTGTTTTCCTGCACATGATACACCAAAAAAAAAAAAAACGATAGTTCCCGTTACTCACGCAATCGAGAGTCGTTAACGTGCAAGTTAATCGCAAATCGCTTTGTAATACCGTATCACGTGTAGAGTTAACGCCTCGTACCGCTTTTGCAACGCTTTCGAACGAAACGCAGAGAGTGCTCGTTGACGTTGAGAATGAAACAAAACATATCGCGAATAGAAAAACGCTCTGCACGATCTAAGAAACATCTTGGTGTACGCGGAAGGGAAAAAAAATCTCGTTTTTTTTTTTTTACATAACGCATAACGACCGGCACAATTAATCGTCGTCACGATTGTCGAGAAACGGTGCGGTGTTTTGACCGATGGTAATTTGAGATCTAGACGTTACAATGCTCGTTCAATTCGTTCAACAAATAACAAAAAAACGCGTTTACCGATCGACGATCGCTAGTAAAAGCACTGTTTTACGAATCGAGAAGGAATAAAAATTGAGATAGAAGTTCGCGTAGATCGAATTAAGAGCGTTTAACGTGTAAAAATTTTCATTGAAACTATTTTTTCGATGTTACTGATGTAAATGAGTATTTTTATGCAGTTTCGAATACAGAGTATCGCGGGAGTCGTGGCTGTCGAATCTCTCGCAAACTTTGAACTTTTTGTAAAGTTAAAAAAAAACAATGAGCGTTTGCGTTACGAGGCCCGGTTTTTTTTTTACAAGAATCTCTGTATGATGTATTGTCTGATCCGATAGTTCGGAATGAGAGGATGAAAAATTGTCAGTTTCTTTTTTTTTTTTTTCATCATCTCGACTGTCCTTAAGTCGGATCTCGGATTGCCTATTCCCTTCCAGTATACTATATTCGTAGAAAAAAAAAAAAAAAAAAAAAATCTCAAACTCGTTGCTCTCGTAATGTTAATTCGAAGATCGCTTATTGTCATCGTGTCACATCGTCAGCAGTGTGGTAACTTCCGAACGCGTAGAATTTTGAAAGCTTCGTATCCCCGGAGTAAACGTGACGTAAATTTCGTAACGATTTTTGTCGTTCGGGTGAAGCTGACGCTCGGCGTTACTGATAAATTCCGATGAGCGAGACCTTTCCGGAAGGGGGGGGAGGGGGGGATTATCATCAACATCGTCATATTTTTTTTGTCTCTTCTTCTTACAGCGTAGAATCGTTGTTTCATCTAGAATATTGGAAGTGTTCGTATCAACGCAACGTGATAGTCTACTTCGAGTGTACAAGGTTGAGAAATTCCTCGCGCGTCTTTGGATCGTCGCGAAATACACCGAGCATCGTCGACGTCACAGTCTTGCTGTTAATCTTCTGAACACCTCTCATCACCATGCACATGTGCCTGTAAAGATAGGATGAAAAAAAAAAAAGAAAATTAACGTTGTATTTGTTTGTTGCAATATTTCTTGTGAAAGATATGGAAATTTAACGTTTGCCGAATTTTTTTCGACTCTGAACGAAAGTTTCCTGGGATACAATAATTTAACAGCAATTGAAAAAAAATCTTAACATTTTTCTTAAAGTTTCAAACTTCTTGTCGATTCACGCCCACACTCAAAATCAAATAGCCTCGTTCAGTGCTTTTTCTGGGTGAAAAGTTGAAGTTCGACAGATTGGAATTTTTACAAGTTGTGGCATTTATGTTTACCAAAAAAATTCAGAATTTCATAAAATTTCAATACCGCTTCAAGCAAACCTCGTCCCTGATCATGGCGAAGTGAAGATAAATTCTTTTTCTACTAATGAATGAAATAAAATTCATTGAGATGATATTGACTTGTGATTTTCGGGGATTATATTAATATTCAATTTTAATGAAACTACTTTTAACTCTGGCGAAAAATTCGATTTAATTATGATACGATATCGATAAAATGTTTTAATAAATCGTAGACGCGACCATGACAATCGCAGTGATATTCAAATTCTAGCGATAAGTAGTCAACCTTTTAAAAAATCATTAGGAATTCGATAATTGGTCGAGATGCTTCGATGATATATATGTATATTTGCATTAACGGACAAAAGTGCCCTAAGGCACGAGAATATTTACTGACGCAACGAAACGGTTTGTTGTAACAGAAGTTTTACAGAAAGAACGTTTATAATACATAATTGAGAGACACCCTCACAACGGAAAAACCTCGAAAGGCTTTTTGTTGAGTTTTGCGGAGGTCGGTCGTGCCTCACTGACTTTCGAGTTAGCGTTCCGAAGGTGAGACATTCACGGGACAAGATATTATATGTTTGACATGTTACAAATGACACTACGTCGGAAGAAGAAAAAAAAAATTGCAGAAAAATGTTGAAAAATCATTGATGAAGATAAATTCAATCGATCTAACAAAAATTAGTTGAACATTAACGATTTGTCGTTATTTCGGTTTTCGTGTTTAATGAAAAATTGAATAATATTCTTATTTATTCTGGAAAATCCTGTTCTATAGCGCTCAGAAAAGGGGTATATGGTTGATTTGAATGAAAACATGTTTGTAATTATTAAATATAAAGGTATAATGAAAGCGAAATTTTCAGTCGAAGAATAAAGAATAATAACGATTAATTATTCATAATTATTTCATTCAATTAACCATTCAAAATGGCTCGCCGTTTTAATAGTTTCCATTCCTCGGATTCGAAATTGACATTTATCATCATTCATGATATGCACGATAATAGATTATTTCAATCCAGCAATTATCGTTTCCGGACAGTTTCCATCTGTAACAATTTCCATTGTGAACGAGATACTATGCCGAGCGAATAATTAAATGATATAAGTGAAAGATAAAGGAGCAAGATTTGTTTTCAATCGCGGTCGATTGTTGTTTTTATCGGTCTCGTTAATTTTCATAACTGATTATATTTGTCAATTGTAAGTTACTCGAAGCTTATCATTCCGATTAATCAATCGTTCCGATGCGCAATTTCTGTATAGCAATGTCATCGTGCGAGTGGGATAGGTTATTACTATTTACTATTATTCACTTGACATCCTGAGCTCCGACCCTTTCGTCGAGTTCTAGATTATATCACAGAATTATTGCCCGAAGTTTGGTTTATTCCAATTTTTTACATTCATTTATAGATAATTTTTTTCGTGATTGATTTCCCAACAAAAGTGAAGCTAATCTTCTCGGGGCGGTCATAAGGCACGAGTTCAACTGCGAAAAAATAAATAAAAATAAATCCGACGATCCGCTCGATGACCAATTCCGTGGGGGCTCGTGACGTGAAACTGACCTGCTTAGCGATTCACCAAATACCCACACGTGGATAGTACGTGATTCTGCGATATCGAACGCAACTTCCATTAACGAAGATTAATTGAGCGAGGTAACAAAGAAACAAAAAGTAGACGCGCGAACAATAAATTGGCATCGTACGAACTTTATCGATTGATCTATATAGCCTGGTTCACCTATATTACAGCGTATGTTCTTAGTATTGAAAAAACAGTTACAGTGATCTGGCATTAAATAGGTATACTGGTAGACTCATTTGTAAAAAGGTGCTATTTCGATTGAGTTATTATTAAAAAGTGATTCGTACCGTTCGTGCCAAGTTTCGATAAGTTTTAACTGTTGAAAGTTTAATTTACTAATTTCTGAGAATAACAAATGTTTAGACCTCAGGATCAATCGAACGGCATTCTCTGAGTCAACTCGTGGTGTTTTTCAAACCTTTTCCTCAAATGGCTCTGAAACGGAAGCAAAGTTATGGAAATTTGTTCTCTACGACGATTTTTTATCGACAGCTTAAAAGTTAAATGTAAAAAAATTCAATAAAACGCAGAAACGTCACGTTATATCGTCGGTGTTGAAATGCAAGGGCCGAAACCGCCTGAGTTTCGATAAACAATGAGAATCGACGAAAATATCGACTTAATATAATAATTGAATGTTAATTTTTAAATGAAAAAATTATATTGTTGAATTGTCAGGCGACGAAGGACGAGAATCGTTACGTGAACGATTGGATAATTACCGGTGTATATGACGCGTGTATTAACTTTGAACGCATGCGAGAATGCGAAAATTCCTGATCGAACGCATTATTGGCACAAGGTCGGCAAACTCGTGTCATAAACTATCGTTAAATATAGTGTTATGGTACGAGATACAGATTTATAATGTATAAAGCAGTATTAGGTATTATATATCACGGTAGAGATCGCAAAAGAGGGGGAGAGAGACAGAGAGAGATTCTTGCGAAAAGAAAATTGCTCAACATAATCACAGTGCAACGAGTCGGAACCGCAGCATCGTGGATTCCCTATGAGTGGTTCGAGTTACTCGATATTATCGAACCGAACGATATACCAGCGTCGGATTCAATATTCAAGAATTGATACATCACTCGCGCAATGACGGTAATAACGAGAAATTTCACAACGTACAATCCATAACGAGATATCGGATGGTGTAAATGTAGACGTGAAAAAAAAATAAAGGAAACACTATTTGGTTTAGCGGCGCAACGATACTCACACTCCTTCAACTACGACCGCGACTCCCGCTGGCTGAACCGCTTTCGTCACAGCGATCGCTATCTGCTTTGTCAAACGCTCCTGAACCTGAAGACGTCGACTGAAGATCTCGACGATTCTGGAACAATGAACAATATATATCAATATGCGTTTTGATTCAATACCACTATCTTCGGTCTGGTTATACCATTATTTTTTAATAACCGAAACCGCCGAAATTTATTTTTATTTTTCTTTCATTCGTTTCTTCAGTAACACAGTTGTTTAGTTTTTTATTTCGCTTCGCGCAGTACGTGTGACTCGTCAAGGCTGAGTACAAGAGTCCTGCGAGCCTGGAGTAATGCAAATCGACGATTCTAAGCGTCAATCCAAGTTTCGAAAGCCCAGAATATGCTAACCGATGTCGTCAAGTTTCGAGAATCACACGTTACGGAATAACGAGCGAACAAATGAAAGAATTGTGCATATGAAAATTGCAATAATCCTCATTCAAGATTGTCCATCGTTACGTTAAAGAGTCCTTCAAATAAATTCACCTGGCCAATTTGCTGAGTCCCAAAATTTTCTTGCAGGGCAAATAACCAATGGACACTTTTCCATAGAAGGGCACCAAATGATGTTCGCACATGCTAAACATCTCTATGTCCTTAACGACGACCATTTCGTCGTGATCCTCGTCGAAAACCGCGTCGTTTATCACGTCTGAAATAGAAATATTTTGTTTGTTTTAACAAAGTCAAAAACAGACACAAAAATTAACAAATGTATTTTATTTCATTGAAATGTCGAGCTTTTTGTTTCCAAAACTCTCGGTGGTGATATTATGGGGGTATGGTATAAAATACAAGGGGGTGCACGCGCTTCGAGTTTCTACTTCGTGTTTCCAGCATGCCCAGCAGCGATATTGACCTAGTTGATGCTGTGGGCGGTCACGATTGTGTAGTTGAGTGCTCGCACCCCTCTACAGTACTACATAGAGTTATACAGTAAAGCCAGCTATATTCAATGGTTCTCTCAGTAGTTAAGAGAGTAGTTGTGAATTCTATCCATTTCCTCGGTCACCAAGGCAACCTTTGCACGCAAAATGTTCTCCGTTGTACGACGAAATACAAGCGGATGCGACGATATATCCGAGACAATACTGAGAGAATTGTAACGATTTTCCATTCTCAAAGCGAAACAAGTAATCTACGGAATCTTAAACGAATTTTCACTCTTCGATATATTGAAAAGGAGCTTTACACGTCCGAGAAATATAATTGAA
This sequence comes from Oxytorus armatus, assembly GCA_958009045.1. Taxonomy (NCBI): domain Eukaryota; kingdom Metazoa; phylum Arthropoda; class Insecta; order Hymenoptera; family Ichneumonidae; genus Oxytorus; species Oxytorus armatus. Next base: position 22,492,857 of record OY253752.1, read on the forward strand.
GCGAAATTTGATTATCCTTCCAACCTCTTTCATCATATACCACTTCTATATACCGCCTGCTGTCTGCCGAACACTCCGGGACAGTGGAAACTTTGTAATTAGTTTATTGTGCGTAGGTGACTAAAGCGAACACGAGAACGACCTTTCAACGTTTCAGGGATACACGGGCTATGCTGTATCTGGAATTAATGACTTCTTAAGTGACGAGAAACGACTGAAAGTCCGAATTTTCTTCAGCAAGTTATAATTATTCAGGGGAAAAAAAGAATTGTAATATTATCATTAAGTGATATAATCAAGGACTAATAGGAATTTTTTCGTGATTTTTTTAATTCAAACATTAAAATATTAAAATTCATAATTGTTTTAAGTTATGTTCTAGTCTTAACGATTGGAAGATCTGTTCATTGAGACTGCTGAATAATAAACGACAGCTTGCTTATAAATTTTCAACAAGTAAGTTTTTCTATTTTGACAATCAGCTCGTTTCTCTATGAATAAAAAATCAGTCAGTTCTTTTATGATCTCTTGAACTTATGGTCGAGATAGTGAGTCGCAAAAATAAAAACTAAGGAAAATTGTCTTTGTGTTCGGAGCAATGGGGAGGTAGGTACTTTTCTTCTATGGACAATTTTAAGTACCGAGGTCTTTCGAGAATCTCTCGTCTATCGTTATTGGTCACCTTTTAGGATTCAGTAAAAAAAGAGCGAACAATTCACATCGGGTTAACGGAATTTATCGATGTGGACGTAGCGAGAAATTGGATGAGTTGAGCACAAAAGACTCGAGGGAATGAAAAAGCTTCTCGCGAGTAATGCTGCTTTACCAGAAATCCCGTCACCACCTGTAGCTATCGCCGCAGCCACTCACTTTAATTTCCCTCTTATCTGCTCCCTCGTGATTCCCTCAATCTCAACGATTGATTCTCGTGCCGAAAGGACAATTGAATGAGTGCCATTGTGGCTCAACGTTGTATTATGTACTCGCTCTTTAAAGACAACTATGAACCTTGCGGAATTTTTTACGATGTTATATACAGACTCGTTGAAAATTTAGTGTCAATGAAAATTGAAATAAAAGAGACAAGTATTTGTCGCTAGAAGCTTTTTCAACAATTACGAATTAAAAACCGGCGACTAAATTATTTAAAAAATTCTGTGCATTGCAAAAATGAGCGATAAACGTTTCGTAAAGCTGATTTGACGAAAATCGGTATCCGAGGATCACCGAGATTTGTTATTTTCGAATAAAAAAAATACGAAATAAAGAATTACTGACTTAATTCCATCGACGAACACTTTACGATAATTGAAAATTGTCATAGAATCGCTTTTAGCTGAAAAAAACAAGAAAAACCGAGGGAAGACGATAAAATTCGAGAGTAAAAGAATCGTAGCGTGAATTAATTTACCATTTAGGTCAAACGTGCGGAATGACGTCAGAGAGCTAAGAGAGCAAGATATACGATCTCGGGAAAAAGAATAAGAGGAAAAAAATATCGACAAGGAAATTAATGGATGAAAGGAAGGATTTTACGCGAGTGGGTACTCTTACAGCTTCCGTTTCTTTTTCCCCTTGGGCTCCATTTATATGAAAAGCTTTGCCCTCTATACAACCAAGCTATGGTCTCGAGACACCGAGCCCCTTCAACACGGATATTACGTATGCGTGTGAACGAGGGCGACAGGAGCACGAAGCTCTCGAGGAAAAGTGGTCGAGAGAGAGAGAGAACGGGAAAATCCTACCTTGAGAGGGTGAGAATTATGCGGACAGATATAAAAGGTACTTTTCTCATGCGGTTAGGAATATAGTGTGTTTTATATACAGTAACGATCGAAATAAATGTATCATTCTACTCTCAGAAAGATACAATTGTATCCTATATAAAGTAGTTTTATCTTTCAATCGAACGTTAAGCTGTTTGGAGCAAATTTTTTTTGGAGCACGAACGTAATTAATTTTTCCATTTTTATTCTCGACACAGTTTAAATAACGCCGTAAATTTTCGATAAAAATGCAAAACTGTTAATTACGAAATTGTCTTTTTAAGGATGATTCACGTCTACATCCCAAATCAAAGTATTATTCGTCCAGAATTTGAGTGATTCGCGATACGATGAAAAACAAGCGTGTTAAAGATTCAAACAACATTCATTTAACACAATGTCGAAAAGTCATTAATAAAATAGTTTAACAAAAAGGGTTTAACAAAACGAATTTTCAAAGAAATTTATATCATTTTTGAAATTTCTTTTGCAATTTCCACAAACTATCAAACTACTCCAACTTTTCATTTAATTATTTCCTTTTTTTTTCTATTCCTCTCCTTCGCACGTCGAAACGGTCTCGGCAGAACGGAGAATGAGAATAGAGATTGGCGATTAGAGAATTTCATGCAAATACACCTTAAGCATGTATAAGCATATAGTAGTGTGAACGTGGCTTGGTAAGGCACGCGCGCCCCGCACGAGTGCTCCGGAGGAGAGAGAAAAAAAAAATTGAGACAGCAAAGTCGTAATCCTGTTCCAGATTTACTTTCAAACACTCGTTGAGCCGTGCTCTCACACGCGTTGGCCGTGAATTCGATTGACGCCTTTTAAATATATCGACATAGATACATATGGCATGCGGCAAAAGACAACCGTGGATATATATCATTTGTGACATCGTATTCGTTATCGCAGAACCAGCGATCTCGTGTAGATGGCATTTAAACGAGAAAATCTCGGGCAGGGTTAAGCGGAAGCTATATCGAAAGAAAATCATATTTTTCATTATTAGAGAAAATAAAATGAACACAAATTCTTGGTATATCTCACTATATGGGAAGAAATTGTAACTGTAAAAGTATATATCTGAGATAATAAATAAGAATTTTGTATAGGTAGTTTGTTAAGGTAGTAGTCTGGTAACTTAAGCCGATTTTCATGTCTTTTTTGGAGGGCGTTTTTTTGTAGGAAAATAAAAATGAATCGTTTTAGATATTTAGGATGTTTTTATTTACATATTAAAGATACAAAAAAAAAATTTTTTGAAAAAATTTAATAGTTTATTATTATTATTATTATTGATCGAAGTTGGCATCTCGGAAAAAAAAGCGCGTGGGTGGCCCCGGTGATTTCGGCTCTTGATGTTATCTGAAATAAAAAATTCTTGATAATTCTTCATCTATAGACATGTCATTCTGGTCGGAACTACCGAAGTTAAATTTCATGGATAAATAACAAAATGGCGGACTTTGGAAAAAAACGTCCTTTTCCATTTTGTTATTTATCCATGAAATTTAACTTCAGTAGTTCCGACCAGAATGACATGTCTATAGATTAAGAATGATCAAGAATTTTTCATTTCAGATAACATCAAGAGCCAAAATCACCGGGGACACCCACGCGCTTTTTTTTCGAGGTGCCAACTTTGATCAATAATAATAATAATAATAAACTATTAAATTTTTTCAAAAAAATTTGTTTTTGTATCTTTAATATGTAAATAAAAACATCCTAAATATCCAAAACGATTCATTTTTATTTTCCTACAAAACAACGCCCTCCAAACATGAAAATCGGCTTAAGTTACCAGACTATGACCTTAATAGAGGAAGAACTTTGATAGGACTTTGAAGTAAAAGTGGCAATTTCCTTCAAGTTAATAATTTCTTTAAAGTAAAAGTTAAAAGTTACCTTGCAGTAAATATATAAAAATTTGTTTAATGTAAAGTAACATTAAAGTAAGATATAATAACGAAGGTTTAAAAAAAAAAAACTCACCGTCGATACTCTGATCGTAGCCTTTTGTAAAAAAGAGCATAGCTTTGGCCGCTCTTTCGGGAGTTTTGAGAAGACCCTGACGATCGGGATCCTCGCCCAACGAGCCAAGAAGAAGTCTGTAGCTTCGCGACATTTCGGGCAACAGAGCCTCCCGAGTTGGTGGACGATGATCCAGCTCGAGATCGTGATGAAAAGTACATTTCTCATGTCCTGAAATAATACATTTTTCGTTGCTCATTAATCTTCATTAATAAAATTATTCCACTGGATATTGATTGGATGATTTATAAGCGAACAAAAACGAAAGAATTTCAGGGGAACAAAAAAATGGTACCAAGTCCAAAAGTCCTCGATCTAAATAAATAAATATAAAAATGTGAGTAGTACTAAAATTTTTTCATACAGAAATTCCTACGCACATTTTTTTAATTTGGAAAATCGTCGTGTTAGAAATTCGAAATTACAATTTTTTCTTATAGCAATCACTTGAAAGGGTAAAAATTTTGATTTTTTTTTCAAACCTTCGGCAATCTTCGTTTTTGCTCTATGTATATTCATGATTTTTATAATCAACTGATGAAAATATACAAAACTGATCGAATTTATCGATAAATGGTCGATTTAAGGTAGTAGTCTGGTAACTTAAGCCGATTTTCATGTCTTTTTTGGAGGGCGTTTTTTTGTAGGAAAATAAAAATGAATCGTTTTGGATATTTAGGATGTTTTTATTTACATATTAAAGATACAAAAAAAAATTTGTTTGAAAAAATTTAATAGTTTATTATTATTATTATTATTGATCGAAGTTGGCACCCCGAAAAAAAGCGCGTTGGTGGCCCCGGTGATTTTGGCTCTTGGTGTTATCTGAAATAAAAAATTCTTGATAATTCTTAATCTATAGACATGTCATTCTGGTCGGAACTACTGAAGTTAAATTTCATGGATAAATAACAAAATGACGGACTTTGGAAAAAAACGTCCTTTTCCATTTTGTTATTTATCCATGAAATTTAACTTCAGTAGTTCCGACCAGAATGACATGTCTATAGATTAAGAATTATCAAGAATTTTTGATTTCAGATAACATCAAGAGCCAAAATCATCGGGGCCACCCACGCGCTTTTTTTTTCGAGGTGCCAACTTCGATCAATAATAATAATAATAATAAACTATTAAATTTTTTCAAAAAATTTTTTTTTTGTATCTTTAATATGTAAATAAAAACATCCTAAATATCCAAAACGATTCATTTTTATTTTCCTACAAAAAAACGCGCTTCAAAGAAGACATGAAAATCGGCTTAAGTTACCAGACTTTTACCTTAAAACAAAAAAAACAAAATATATATAACAGATATGGATTTTGTATCGAGGCAAAAGTTACGGATCCTCAGTTACATTTCTTCGCTAGTGCAATATTAAAGCTCCTCTCGTTCTCGCTTAGCGGGTGACGAAAGAGCTACTCGTATTGATTTCGGCTTGAACAGCGATATAGCGATCCGCGAACGGTATCAGTACTATCGCGTACCTCGGCTGCAACGAATTTCACGCTATACTCTGACGCTTGACACGTGGATATATAACAATAATAATATCGAATAATAAAAAAAACTGCCTGATGAAGTGCATTCATGAATAATGGACGGTGAATAAGAATCAAACGAAGAAAATTCAATTGGGAAATCTGCATCGAAATACTTTTATCACAAACTCTATTTCTCAAACAGGTGTCAATAGAAAGTTGATCATTTCTTCCTAATAGTTTTTCCGACTTCACAAAGTTTCATTTGTGCTTTTTGCAATTTTGGGTTTTTTTTTTTTTTTTAATAAAGAAATCTCTTTGTGGGAATGTTTTTACGAATGTGAAAACATTATGAGGATGCAGTGTACAACTTTCAAATTGCACTTTTCCCCTCTCTCTTTAGATTAGCAGTGTAATTTTTTTTTTTTTTTTGTAAAAATTAGTTCAGATTTTGGGAAAAAGAAAAATCTTATAAAATTCGTCCCTCAAACCTGCGGTTTAGAAGATTTTTCCTTTTCTTTTCGATATCTAAAAGCAGATATGAAAAAACAATGGTCTGGATAATTTTTGGCGATGAGTAAGTTTATGCGGAGGTTTTACATCTCAAAAGAGGAAGATTAGGAGAGATTTTTCGAAAAATTTCTAATTTCCCTCGGGTAGTTCCGGTCATATTTTTCAAAACGTTATTTTCGGCCGTTTAAAATAATTGTAACCAACTTTGTAGAACAATCTCGAGACCATTTTTATCGTCGTCTCGATGCCTCGGGAGGAAGTGCAGGGTGAAACAAAAAAAAAAGTAATGTTACATGGATGTCGAAAGAATTCGGGCGGTTGACCGGGCTAAGTGAATCCAAGATTCTCCATTATCGTGTGTCATGACCCGCGACGACGAGTGTTTTCATGATAATTTGACAAAGTAAAAGAATCGTCAAATAGGAAAATAAATTTCATTCATAATTTCATCGAAAATAAATTGTCTCGTACAATTTTCTCACGACGTTATAATTTCTGCAACGCCTTCAATTCAACTAGAGGAAAAATATTGACGCGATAGGATGTCAACTCGATGAGCTTATTGATCTCTCCATGTTATTTGTCGTCGATTATAAGAGTAAGATTAAAAAAAAAAAAATCTCCGATCGACAGGTTCGATCAGTTTTTTTGAACCACGTTCGTAAACTGTCATTTCTGAATCTATATCAAGAAATTATGAAGATTTAATAACGACGTTGATAACGAGGCTGTAATATTTGCATTAATTGAATGAAAATAATAAAAAAAATTAATAAAATAAACGAATCTCGGATAAGATTATCATGTTGTGCCGCTAGCATAACAGTGATTTTTTTTTTTTAGAATCTCGTTGTGGAAACGTCTATAGTAAGTAATGAAAAGTAAAAAGAATGAAATAAATCACACGGACGCAAAGCGATCGAGAAAGCGTTGACACGATGCGCTCTTGTGATGGTCCAGAACTGATCGACTTTGAACGTCATAAATTGCCGATTTTTTCCTCGACCCTTGTCATTATCTTAATTTACACGTTATATCACTATGTCGTTCCTTCAACCCGTGGCTGTCACTCGGTTGTACAACATGTGGGTTAAAAAAAAATATATGAAAGACCTAGCGTTATAGCTCGAACACAAATTCTTCGAGTGAAAATGCCTCTTTCCAAATATAGAAAAAAAAAAACAAAAAAAAAAATGTATGCGATAAAACGTTTAGTTGTTATTGTCAAATTTTAGATTTGCCAAATTTTATTCGATGAAACCGAGCCAAATTGAATTTGGAGAAACGGAGCCAAATTGAATTTCGTACCGATTCAAAAATCTCAGGTGTGCCCGTCCGTACTATCATTATTTCGATACTGTACTTTATTGTGTAATGTAAATTTAAGGGTCCTTAACAACTTGCGGAAAAGAACATTGTAAATCCAAAAAATTGATTTACGCTTTATAGTACCTGATTGATGCAACGTCATCGAGGATTCGTACTTAAAAAAAAATTCAAACAAACGTTTTTTGCCGGTGTTACTTTTTTATCGCAAATTAAAAAAATCTCTCACGTCATTAACAATGCGAGTATGCATAATTCATTATCACGTGAGCGGTCGTGGGATTTTTTGTAAGGGAAAGTTGAACGATTTTTTCAATAGGGCCAATTACGATCTCCGATGATGTTTTTTTTTTTTACGAATCCACAACGTCGCAACAAAAAAGGGACTTTTTTCAACGTTTGTTCGTTCGTTTCCGGACAACGCTTTTTTTCCTCGCTTCCTTCCTCCCCACGAGGATTGTTATAGGAAGGTAAAAAAAAAAAAACACACGTGTACGGTTTTCATACACAATGACACGATGATATTCGTGAATCTACAGTTATATTATACCGGACGCGCGATGGCTCGTCGTCGTCGTCGTCACCGGTAACTGTATACTCTTTTGTTTCTCACGGTTTTTATCATTCTGGTAGATCGAGCGACCGAGAGACAGGACCGGTGTTGGTCGATTAACCCAGAAAAGTATAACAAAAGTATATGAAATCCTCGAGAGAGAAAGAGAGAGAGAGACAGAGAGAAACGGACAAGTTGGATCCATCAAGAAGTACCACGTTCCTAAAGTAAATTACAAGTCACAGGACAATGCCAAAAGTGATGAAGAAGAAGAAAAAGAAAATCCGATCGTTAATTAGCTGATCGTTTCGTTGCCCTTCGATACGAATGTTTTTTATAAGAATTATCGTCTTTGACAATCCACCGAGTTTTCGTAACATAGAATAAGGACTCGTAACCCTGTCGTCGTGGAGTAAGGATTGTTTTTGTTTTTAAGGTACACATTTAATTGCACCTGGTGTGGTCGAGGTTCTCGGTGTTCTCGGTGTTCCCGGTATCTCAAAATCTCCTTCGGCGACTGTCTCGTTCCAGGACACGGTTCTCAGTGGTCCTGGCTTTTTTGTAACTTGTTTTCTCGTCTCGTCCTCGACCATTGCATTTCCAGTACTCGATCCGTTCATCTTCGTCTTTTTTTTGTCTTTGTTTTTTTTTTTTTCAACACAAACGTTCTCTCCTATCTACGGTTCTTCCTCTTGTCGTTCAACGAAATTTTGAACTTTGATTCTACACTTTTTGCGTTTAACGATGATTTTTTTTTTTTCCTTCCTTCTCACTGATGAATGTCTGCTGCCTTTTTTATCTCTTTAGGGTTGGTTTCTTCTTCGAGCTCGCCGTTGCAGTGTCGTTCGGTGACGCGATCGAATCTGAAACGTTACGTCAAATGCCTCGATGTCATAATGAAAATCATTGGTGAATTTTAGCTCCCGGCTATATATGCGCTTTTAATCGTGAGTCATCGGACCGACGATCTTTGCCATCGGGCTCAACGGACTCAAGGATATCCACGATCGATGCGAATGATCGACGCGAGGATCTATGAGAATTAGAACGCGTTCGGCCAATTAGCGAATAATTGATATTTAGATGAAGGACAAGAATAAAATTATTACCGTTGTCGTACGATGAAATCGGCGATATAATCGTTGTTTAAGTGGAACGAGTCTATTGTGTCCTTGAATTCGCGAGATAAAGATAAATCGATTTCGAACGAATTGCCTTAAAATTACAACGAACAATGAGAATTGAAGGATTTTAAATTTAAAAAATAAGACAACTTTAAACAAACTATGATTGTTTAAAGTTGGAAGAAAAACTTTTTTTAGTCAATTAAAATTTTATCTTCATTCAATGTTCCTTCGTATTCAATTATATTTTTACTGTATTTCATTATGCCCGATTTTAACCGTAGACATTATTAATAATGTCCACGTAATGCAAGGAAATTAATGCATCAATGAAAAATTATGTATTTCAATTTTCCACTTTAATGTTAATTAATTAGAAGCAATTTTCTGTTGGAGCAGTCTTTTCGGTGTAATATAAGCAGAAAAAAAAAAAAGATTCCTGAGATTTTTATGACTGACAGCTCATTTTGTTCGTTGATTCGCGCTCTATGTTTTCACCGGGTAATCCGCTTCCGTCTCCTTAATTGTGACGGAGTTAGCCAATTTGTTTTTGTCAACGAACATAAAATATGAGTATATAAAATATTTTCAATTTTCATCGATAAACTAATGTGACAACGGAATTATTGATAAATTCAGTAACAAAAATATGTAATACAATTAAAATGTTTAATAATCTCTAACAAAATATTTACTATTAAAATGTTTAATAATCTCTCACTGTATGACGTGCAATAGTACTATCGTTTAACGAATATTGAATAATTATAAAATAACATTATTATTATTCAACTGAATATTTGAAGAAAAAAAAATGAATGTTGCCATAAATGCTAGATGGTTCGTAGGATATTCTATTAAGGTGGTAGTCTGATAACTTAAGCCGATTTTCATGTCTTTTTTGGAGGGCGTTTTTTTGTAGGAAAATAAAAATGAATCGTTTTGGATATTTAGGATGTTTTTTTATTTACATATTAAAGATACAAAAAAAAATTTTTTTGAAAAAATTTAATAGTTTATTATTATTATTATTATTGATCGAAGTTGGCACCTCGAAGAAAAAAGCGCGTGGCTGGCCCCGGTGATTTTGGCTCTTGATGTTATCTGAAATCGAAAATTCTTGATAATTCTCAATCTATAGACATGTCATTCTGGTCGAAACTATTGAAGTTAAATTTCATGGATAAATAACAAAATGGAAAAGGACGTTTTTTTCCAAAGTCCGCCATTTTGTTATTTATCCATGAAATTTAACTTCAGTAGTTCCGACCAGAATGACATGTCTATAGATCAAGAATTATCAAGAATTTTTGATTTCAGATAACATCAAGAGCCAAAATCACCGGGGCCAGCCACGCGCTTTTTTTTTCGAGGTGCCAACTTCGATCAATAATAATAATAATAATAAACAATTAAATTTTTTCAAAAAATTTTTTTTCCGTATCTTCAATATGTAAATAAAAACATCCTAAATATCCAAAACGATTCATGTTTATTTTCCTACTAAAAAACGCCCTCCAAAAGAGACATGAAAATCGGCTTAAGTTACGAGACCCCTTAACCTACCTTAATAAAAAATATTAACTGCCACTCGACATGATTGAGCCAAAATACAAATTTGCCTTTTGAAAAACGCTGTTTTACCAACAACGAGGTTTATTGGCAAGTTCACTTATTTTTTTCATGTCTTATTTTTAAAAAAAATGTATGTAAACAAATTTTTTAAAAGTACTCGAATGACCCGACTGTATAAACGTATTTTTTTTTCAAACTCCGACACATCATGTTCGTTTTAATGTGTTTTTGAATTCGTTCGAATTTGAAAGTAGATAGAATTTTGGATAACGAGTGAAATTGAGAGTACGATTAATCATCGTACAAGTAGAACGAGTCGATCGATGGTGAGCCTCGATTAGAAAAACCCCCCCCGGAAATATAAATGCGAAAATAACACGCAAATGAAATATTACTCACGAAATTTGTTGAACACTTGTTCGATTGTCACGTTAACACAAACAATCTTATCACCTATCGAGATTACGATAAAACAATTCTCTAAAAAAAAAATAAATAAATAAATAATATAAAACAATTACGCTATCACATAAATGGAATTTTACGTTAAATAGAAAAAAACAATTTACACAAAACAACGAAAACAATTTACAATTTGTCCTTTACTGTGTTAAATTTACGGTTGAATAAACGAAAGTTCGAAACTCGCGTGAGGAGCGCTAATGACTGTAGTCGCGTGAAACTCAAATTTGCCACGAGGTCGCTCGTTCGAGTGACGCCGTCCGACTGAAACGGCAGGGAGGACGCGTGAACGTTTGTTCCGAAATTCGAGTTCCGAGTGCCGCTCACTTGTTCGCGCGCCGTTTTAACACACGCATATGCAGTCACCAATCCCGGCGAGCATAGCCGGAATGCCGTTTGCGCGCGCCAACAACTCTCTGTCAAGTCCTTTACTTTTATTCTCGTGGAATTTTCGATTGTTCTCCTCATTCATAACTATCAGTCAGATTATTGGTAAGATAATCGAGCTGTGGAGACGTGGTGAGTATTATTTTTGCACTTATACATTGGATTCGTAAGCAGGGCCGTTGAAAATCAATGGATAACAATTTTCGTCGAAATCGATTGAATTCATGGTGTTTGGTCGGCCATATTGAATCCGCAATCCTGATGTTTCAAATCTTTCCATTGAATATGCAATGAGGGAACGCTGACAACCCTTGGATAGCAATTTTCGTTCAAGTCCAATGAATTTTTAATGTTTGCATTATAATTGTGTTTATCGTCGCATGAGTTAACACGTTCGATTTAACGAACATCGACAAATTTTAATTAGTTTTCGCTCCCCGCTGGTCATAGTTTTCGTTTCAAAATTGCTGTTTCCACGATACATATTGCTAAGATGTACTTGAATTTGTGCACTGCTTCCCCAAAGAGTTTTGAGAAAATATAAAAGCAAGAAATTGACGATAAACAAATCAGTGAAGCAAATGACGAATATTTTTGTCACTTGAACTACAAAATTTATACATGTTCGTGCTAAAAAAGTGTTTAATCATTTTTCCCCGTGTACATATTATACAGGATGGAGAGAAATTGTTTATTTTAATGACGAAACTCAGATTATCATTTCGTACACGATGTGACAAGTCTCTTTAAAATAAAGAGAGAAAAAAAGTTAACGACCGTGCGTGTTTCATCGTTGCTATTATAAAAAAATGGTCGGAGCAGCCTTGATTATTTACTCGGCAATACAACTTTGAAATAATTACAAAGTGTTTAAAGTATTTGCAGATTAATCGTTCGGTGCGCACCGTAAAGCACATTCGTAGATACGGCACGTTTGTTTTTTTTTTGTTCATTCTTCGCGTCTTAAAGATTGTCACGAGAAAACGTTCTCACGTATTTCCTATCGGTTTTTCCAGCGAACGCAGAAAGATACGTGCAGCAAGTTTCAAATTCCGTTTCTTCAGCTGTTACGTCAACGGGACGAACCAACAGGCTTTGGGGAAGGGGATTCACTTGGGGGAATCCTCCTCTTGAATTAACTTCGTCATCTCTTTCACACGTATTTTCCCCTTCTCTCCATTTTATTTATCTATATCCTTTCTTTTCCTTATCCCCGTAGCCTTCCTCGCGAATTCTCGTTATTCATTGTAACGTGACGAGTATCTTTGCACTTGAACTCCAAAAGTTGTTTCAGCAGTGTCATCGTCCAACTGAATTGCCAATTCTCTCGACTGTCGGACACTTGATCACGTCTCCCTTTCTCTCTCTTTTTTTTTTTTTGTATTTCCTCAACGAAGAAAGTTTCGACGAATGTTTGTCAAAATGTTGGTGATCTTGAAATATGATTTCCATTTTTTTTAATCGCAATCCAACAAATGCATTCAGTTTTTACGTTCTCTCTGTTCAGTACATAAAAATGAGCAGTAAATTCAAGATCGAAGTAAAGTCGAAACAAGGGAAAAATTGAAAATGTATATTGGTTTAGGTATTTGCAGTGCTACCAAATATTGATGAATATTCCTGATAAATAAAACATCTAGGGCAATGAGGATATTGGACATTTAGTAATTGTCATTTTTTTTTTTCATTCATTGAATGATTTTGTTAATGTAAAAAAAAAGATTGTCGCGAAACAACGAAATGGTAATTGGTTCGACGGGCATGATAAAATTCCGAAGAAAAGATATTCCGATGATTCAAATGTTTCGAGATTTTATATGCACTTTTATATCACACGTATCCACCGCCTTGAGGAATTGATCGAGGCCGAATGAGGAGTATATCAATCAGAAGCAGGAGCCTCGATAAAATATTTCAATATTATACACCTTGAATATAGTAAATTCTGTATTGTTAGTAAATATATGCCTGTGGTTGTTGCTCCATTATTCATCAACTCTGTTGGAATCTATCGAGTCTAAGTTTTCTTTTTTTTTCTCGCGTCGCTTTATCTCAGCATATCCTTACAGCGAAACCCTTCTCTTTGTATGAAGAAACAATTAATGTACCGGATATTTTCGTTCGTAAATGTGCTGTCATTATAATCAATCATCTTTTCGGTAGACCATCCTAAAGTTGTCCCTTTGTAACGTCAAAGTCAAAGTCAAAGTCATCGTGATAGCTTCTTACGTGTCCGAAATATTAGAGTGATCGAATATTTTTCGGGTTCGTTAGCCCTGAAGAACGAGATCCTGGCAACGATATTCTTCGTTATCCCTACTTTTGCACTAACATCTTCGAGCGGCCAATACATCACTAAACTTTTTGTAAATTGATTCTTATGTGTTGTATCTATATAATACGTTCTTTAATTGAGCATAACATTTATACGCATCAGTTTTCCATCGAGAACGTGTCAGAAAAATTTATGAATCTTCAGTACTTGATTCACGTGTTTGTGCGTGAATTTTCCTTAAGGGTGAACACCACTGTGACCCCCTGTTTTTTTTTTCACATTTTTCAAGAATTTATTTTTGTGGGAAAAAAAGAGATATTCGAAAATTTTTTTTTGGTTTTTGTTCCTTGTTTGTTAATGTATCAAAAAATATTTTTTTCAGATTTTTCACGCCGCATGGTGGCGCTGGGGAAGCTTTCGCGTCAGGTGCTGTCATCTCCGCGGCACGCAGCAGAACTCTCTTCAACGTCGATCTGAAAAAAAATACCGAGTGTTTTCGTTGATAATATGATATTTTCAAGAGAAGTACATAGGGATTTGGAAAAATATTGTTTAAAAAAAAATAGGCACGCCTTTGTAATTAACTTTAATTTCAAAGGCGTGCCTATTTTTTTTGAAACAATATTTTTCCAAATCCCTATGTACTTCTCTTCAAAATATCATATTATTAACGAAAACACTCGGTATTTTTTTTCTCAAGTATTTTTTTTCAAAAATATTGTTTAATAAAAAATAGGCTTTGAAATTAACTTTAATTTCAAAGGCGTGCCTATTTTTTTTTAAACAATATTTTTCCAAATCCCTGTGTACTTCTCTTCAAAATATCATATTATTAACGAAAACACTCGGTATTTTTTTTCAGATCGACGTTGAAGAGAGTTCTGCTGCGTGCCGCGGAGATGATAGCACCTGACGCGAGAGATTCCCCAGCGCCACCATGCGGCGTGAAAAATGTGAAAAAAATGTTTTTTGATACATTAATAAACAAGGAACAAAACCCAACAAAATTTTTCGAGTATCTCTTTTTTTTCCCACAAAAAAAAATTCTTGAACAATGTGAAAAAAAAACAGGGGGTCACAGTGGTGTTCACCCTTAAGATGTAAAGATTGCTCATCGACGATCGAGAAGATGCTCAAGAGAGACCGAAAATTCGATGATCAACTGTTGTCGTACATTCTACGTCGCGTATTAACTCACGAGAACGTGAATATCGCGAGAAAGCTTTTCATCATAACGCCGTACATAATGGACCGTGTCCCAATTAAATTATCCAAGCTACCGGGACGAGCTCCGCAGAAAAGCATCGTTCATCATTCTCCCATCTTTCGTTATCACCGAAGGGTCGATTATTTACACGTGTCATCGAGTGGCAAGAAGGAAATATCAAATTTTCAATTATATACGTAAAACAACAATTACCAATTTCTTGTTCATCAATAACGACGGTTTATTTTTGTAATTTCGTTGAAAAATTATTGTAAAAATTGAAACTATGGTTTGTGCTCATCTCTGGATCTTATGTGACGATATAAAATAATTGTTGTAATAAAAATGTAATTTATCTTCTACTATAATCACGGATCATTCAATATAGTGAATAAAATTTTGTATGCATTTCTGTATCATTGTCTCTTCACGTCATGTAAACAAAGAACAGTTAGAAGGAGAATAGAGCAAAAAAAAAGAATAACCGACCTATATTGGCGCACAAGCATTTGTCCTTTCCGTTCTCCATGACGCCATTTTTGTGCTCCTTTTCGTCCTTCATAGCTTCCGATATCTTTCGATTTCTTGTCCTTTTTTGGTCCCCTATCGATTGGAGCCCGTCACTCACGCGCGGATTATGATAACGCTTTTCCTTCTTATCGTAAAATCCTTCGTGGCACAATAGTTGCGTCACATCAATCGTGACGGTTTGTCAACAAATTGAACAAAGTTCTGCCAACTTTCGGAGCAACGACTCGGTTTATAAAGCGCTGCGAGGCCACCGGACTTAGTGCTTATATATCCGTCGGTTTGAACCCCACCCACTCTGCAACTGTCGTGTTAAAACGAGATATACATTTTTTTTTTGCCTACGTTTTGTATTTGACGCCTATAGCCACAATACTTTTTGTACAGTATTGGCAAACGTCTACAGGAATATTAACTTTGTATATACAGATATATCAAATATACCTCTTCACTTTAGTTCCGCCTCCGTTATTGTGATATCCTTTTTTTTTTTTTCTTCACTCTGGAAATCGCTCTCTCGTGCCTTGATGACGCTTGGGAATTCTCGTTCACGGTCATCGAAGTGACAGCGATCTTGCACGTACTGTGAAACTGCCGGTATACGGCTAATACAATGGAAACGTATTAGCGACATATTTATACACAATTTGACGAATCAATCATCTCTTCTTGCGAAAAGAGAAAAAAAAAAAATTGGTTGAAGAACTAAACGGTGTAATATGTGAACCCTTTTGGTAAAGGATCCTCATATTCTCAATTTACTAACACTTTGCAAATTTCTTATTGCGAACAATTAAGAGAAAGTTGTCGTTGTTCTTTTTTTCGATATGTTTTAGTAATGAAACCCAATATTATACTTTGTTTACTGACTCAGCTTCGGAAACTTGTTATTCTGAAAAGTTGGGTTTTTTGGTGCAACTCTTAGTAAAATGTGCCATTGAGTACTCAATGGCAGCTAATGAAGAAGTCTGGTTACACTTCCAATGCGAATTCTATGAGAAATTCAAGGGAAAACTTTTAACGGCAGCAAGCTGAATGGCAGCTCCTTTCCATAGAAAGTGAATGCCATTTTTGTATTCGTATCGAATTCGTATAGCATTTCTTTCACCGTTGACCAATGTCGTCCAGTGCAAATTCGAATGGAATTATGAACTAATAGAAAAGTATGCGTAAGGGAAGATGTGTATATTTTTTGTCAATGATATCTAAATGGTGAATTACAATAAATGTCCATGCAATATACATTTCCCTTACGTCCATACAAGGCGATACTAATTATATTCTGAATACCTTTCCAACTAATTTCAGTATTCTATGGCGTACATTATGTGCATAAGCATCGAAAAAAACGTCCTGTTAACTCTAATCACGTTATATATATGTATATATACCTCTCTATATTATATAAATATATCGCTGCCGCCACCGCCGCCATATATAAGAGTTCAGGAGGTCAGCTTCACCGTACGGGGTGACTCCTCACTAGTTTGGTGCAGCTGACCCCGCAAAAAGAAAGGTCATCATTTTCGGTCATTCTGAGGGAGGGCTTCGTTTGGGTTTAGGGGGAGAGAGCACGGGCGAAACCCCCTAGTATATATATTGTATATAACACATTAACGGGCAAGTTTAAGGCCTTACATACGTCGAGAATTTTCAAAAAAACGATTTTTTTTGTTTACAGATTATTATTCCTCATAGTCTTAGGCGTGATTCTGTGTAAGCTGATTGTAAAAATTCCCCATAGTTCAAACGTTATTGTAGATAATGTGACTGCCCGACGAAAGGACAAAGGTCTGACGCGCTCGAATCAACGCTACCGAAGCAACAAATGAGGCCAGAACAATTCGTCGATTAGAAAAAAATAAACAACAACAATTTTTTACTGAGAAGGAAGGCGTACAATATGAAGCTGGAATGGGAGATTAGACGTAAGTTAACTAAATAAATTAAAAAAATTCATTAAGTTCTTGCTCCAGCCGCGCGCGACTTCGAGCGAAACGCGCTTGAAACTTTAAACGCGTTTTTCTCAAAACTACTTTTTCTGACACGGTCGGCATGATAACTCGTACGGTTTTTAATATTTTTTGATGATTTTTTTTTTTTAATATTCGGAATTGTTTTTTCTATAGTCTGTCGATCCGGATTTTTAAAATTATAATTAGAAAATTTTATAAAAACAATTAAAGTGTGACTTTTTTGACACAAACTTAACATTTTTTTTAAAATTACCGTAAATTGTTTAATTTTTCGAATTTCAAAAATCCGGCTCGACAGACGATAACTACTACCTTACTTTACAAGAATTTCTTTACGTTTTGCGGATCCGTCAACATTTGAGGAAGAAATACTGCCGACCGTGGAGCAACTTTTTTTTTACAGTGCTTCAAAAAATGTGATTTTTCATGTTGTAATTTTTGAAAAAAAAAATTGAAATAAATTTTTTTACAAACTTAACACAGTAATAAACAATGTGTAAGAATTTTTTTATCAATTTCTATTTCTATCCCTCCTAAAAACAGTTTTTCTTTTGGTACGTTTTCGGTACCGCTGGACGTATGTAAGGCCTTAAGTGCGATGGAAAAAAAGCCATTGAATTTCCATTGCACTGCTGTATTAAGGACAAAAGTAGTGAAGGCATTTTTTATTTCCCCGAGGGAAAATCATTCATTTCTCCCCATGAATAAGCTAACTTTTACTATTAGTAATGTATACCATTGAGACGTTGAACGAACTTTTTATATAGATTTTAAATAGAGTTTTTGCCATCCATTTTCCATAAGCACCAGCAATGGCAATTCCAATGGAATTTCGAATGGAGTTTTTATCTTCGACAAAACGTTCCTTCATTGCCATTGCGTCTGAAGCAATGGAAATTCAATGGGAATTCAATGGATTTCTTAATGGCAATGAATGATACATTTTGCTGAGGGAAGGGAGGTACATTAAATTTGTTTACTATGATTTTTATCGAAATTTACAGGCTGTCCCATGGGAAGTTGCTGAAACTAAATACCTCTCTTTCCAGTATTTCAGATGAAATATTAAGTAAAATTTTGTATGCTTTTCGAAAAAGAACAATTCGAAAATATTTATCATTATATTTATCGATTTAAAAAAAAGTGAAAAAAATGTATTAAAATATTATTAATGATAATAAATTTATGTATGCAAAAAAACCTTCAAATGTCTTCTTTTAAAAGCAATTTGAGGCATTTTGATTCCCGCATGCATTGCAAAATAATTGTCGATTAGTTTCAGCAACTTCCCGTGGGCCATCCTGTATATAGAGACCCGTTTTTTTTTTTTTTTTTTAATGTGATTGCTCTAATTTCCGAAAAAATTGAAGATATCAGATTACGTCATTGGCGAAGAAAAGAAAAAGTCTCTAATTTCTCGTATAATTGACAACAACAATAAAGTATTAAGAACAATGAATTATGTGAATGAAAATTTGCGTAATACTTGGTTATTTATTTTCATCGATCCAAAAGCTTGCTGCACGAGGAAGCACGATAGAAATGAATGATTTTCTGACATTTAAAAAATGACAAATAATCAATAAACGCATCGATGCGTCTCATGGATCAAAGGTCTTTTTCGACTGGAAGAAGGTCGAGCGTGATTATGAAAGCGCGTTGTGAACTATTGTGATCCAGTACACTTGTTTGTGAACCGCGTTTTTGTTTTTTCTCATTCGCCTCAGTATTATATCTACTTGGTAATTATGCAATTAATATATAACCAGTGTTTGTAGTTGCAACGGCGAACGGAAAAATAATTACAAAGACAAATGCTTCGAGAGCCGACGATCTCGTCTTGCGTATACTCAGAGTAACTTTAAGAAATAGATTTCCATTTCACCAACAGCGACGTTCATGATATTATGAGAATTTTTCAAATATTCACGTCACCGAAAATATTCCCGAAACATCCGGCCAATTGTATTATACTTTTCATTTTCTTTCTCGCCGGCAAGGATCCTGTCGTTCGTCACTTCTCTCGGAGTCAATATGTTCCCAAGAATTTCCACATTCGTCTCGTGCGTTTTCAAGTTTTGTATCTTCGGAAAATGACATTCTTTAGCCGAAAGCGAGTCTGTAAAAGATGCACGTATAAAAATTTTCAAACAACATTAAACACAAAGTGCATAATATATCGTTCGATAAGTCGCTTTGCTTCAACAACGAAATAATAGTGACGAGTATTATTTGGGAGGAGAGTCTGCAGACAGGATTCGAAGGTACACATTTTAATGACTTCCTTTGAATTATTACCTTTTTCGCTGTTCGGATGAACGTCCAGTCTTGTCCTCTCTCTTTTTTTCAACGTTCTTTACGAAAATAATGCCGCTAATCGGTTTCCTTATTTTTGGAAAACCTCGATAGAGCCAGTAAATTAACCCGTTCATATTTTTCCTCTCAAACAAGGATACTTTGGGGTAATTTATGAACAAACATATGTACGGCTTCGGATGTTTATGAATGTGTTTAAAAAAAAAAAAAAAAACATAGAAAGTTGTAAATTTTCGATATGCGTCCGTACGGATTCTACATATTGCGTGTAATTTTCATTTCTTTTTATGTAACGAATTTAATTAAATTTATTAATAGTCAATATTGTTTCAAGTTATCCAAATAGAAATAAATTATTTCCCACCGCCGAGCAATTGCGTGTCACTTGAAAAGCAGTAATTCACTGATCGTGGGTTTACTCTTCTGGCTTGAAATTTTTTACACGAACAGAGGCAGATTTCGCGTTATGGCAATTTGTCATACGGAGATTATTTAGTGCAACGGGTTTCACTTGCGCGTCAATGAACTTGAAGGCCCCCTGCCGCCCCCCGAGGCGTTGTTGGTAGTCCACGAGCATACCACAAGGCTGAACGCGATATATCACATTTATGCTCTATTGCTCGTTTTTTGATTCGTCGCCTTAGTCCCCCCCCTACTATACTTCGATTTTTTCGTATACGATAAACGAAAAGTGGGTCACCGACTCATGCTTTTTTTTTTTACTAGCCCGAATTCGCCCTCGACATCTCGTCACTAGTTTTTTTTTTTTTCTATCTCGATCTTTCAAATTTCCAATAGCAGAGAAAAACCTTCGATATCTCATTCCGTTCAGGGTTAATTGGTGAATAATTAGTAAATGAAATTTCCTCGTCGTGGTTCTCAGCACATTCTGGCAAACCTACGTTCGTCTCTCTGAATGTTCGTGATGATGATTACTCATCGCAAGGATTCCCCGCGAGTCTGGAAAATTGCGTCACCTTGGTCGATGCCTGGAATCTTCAGAATCAATTGGTACTAGTCGTCGAACAACTTTCACGGTTGACAAAATACTTCTGCTTCGTGTGTATGTGTAATCAGCTTTTTTCCTTCTACCTCTCTCTCTCTCTCCGTCCTTCCTGTTGCCTGAAATCTTTCCGTATAGCAGAAATATATTTGAACTTGTGAATATGATTTTATGACAGTTAGACGATTATACATCCACGCTATTTATTAGTCGTTACGTTTATAAATCGCAAGGACTTCCATATAGAAACCTTATTACATGAATAATCATATATATTACTTTTGTAAATATAACGTGTTATGTATATATGTATGTAGTAAAAAAAAGTATATTATCCGATTCGAAACATCGGTATAAAACTGGAAGATAAAAGAACGAAGAAACCCGTGAAAAATTTGCGCGTTATGACTACCGTCAGAATGTATGTGTTTCTTTGC
Source organism: Oxytorus armatus (assembly GCA_958009045.1). Classification (NCBI taxonomy): domain Eukaryota; kingdom Metazoa; phylum Arthropoda; class Insecta; order Hymenoptera; family Ichneumonidae; genus Oxytorus; species Oxytorus armatus. The sequence continues at coordinate 22,513,827 of OY253752.1, forward strand.
TTGGTCGCTGTGGATTGGTTGCAGTTGCCGACCATAGGTGCACTTTTGTGGCAACCGCGATGTTACCTTTTTTTTACTTCTCGATCGACGACATGACCTCGAATCTAAGGCCGTTATTGTTCAATTGATCGATGAGCGATGTCTTTGCAAAGGCGGCACCCGGAGGAAAAACTCCGCCCCTGTAATTCATTGGAGAAAGTTTTGCGTAAAACGTTATGAATGATATTGATTATTGAGCCAAAATGAAATCGTTCGGAAACGGAAGTTACGCCAGGATACGAATGAAAAACTGTTTGAAATGCTATTCTAGAGAATAATTAGAAAACGAACAAAAAAATATATAACTTTACATTTATTATAAAAGAATGAATGCTAAAAATATTTCTAAAATTCGTTAATAACTTGTAGTATTTGTTTTTCCGATAATGATTTCCAATTATTGTGTCACAATATGATGTTCAATGGTTTTTCATTCGAATAATCGCTGATTTACTGATCGAAAAATCGCTGACTTACTGATCGGGCATTTTATCAGCCTCATTCAGAATGGTAATTGCCGCGAGAAGAACCGTCGTACAGGTTGCACCGTATCCCGGATTGACACCCGTGACCTTAGTTATCATTTCTTTGTTCGGTGGATCCGCGTGTTTGTCACTCGGTTCAACGAGCTTTTCCGACCAACCGGAAGCTTTGAAGGTCATGGAAAAACGTGAGTTTTCCATTGCCTCCGGCAATGGTCCTTCGTGACTTGACATTCCCGCGGAAAAAAATTTCGGATACTGAAATACGAGGTGTTTGCGAATGAGCCACATTTTTCGCGCGAAGATTTGTTTACAAAAGTGATATGGGAGCAATTATCGATACCTTTAGCAACAAATAACGTCCGCACTTGCAATTGGCCATCAATGAAAATACAGCACCGACAAAAGCGACGGTTATCACGCTGAACAGCGATCTGGAACGAGATATCGATAAATATAAAAATGGCTTACGGAATAAAAATGTATCTTTTTGTTGTAACTGGATTTCTTAATTTGCTTATGAAACATGCGAATATCTTTTTGAATAATTGAATAAGGCATACTTCATTGTAACGTAGGTCTGAATCTGAACGGGCCTCTGATTGTACTTCTCGTACATGTATCTCTGTGAGCGCATAGCCACGGATCTATCGGATCCGGGAAATGCAACGGACCAGCCGTCCGAGACATCACTTTTATGGATGATGGACCTATTTTAAAATAATAAAAAAAATTGTCAATATTTCATAATTTTGCCCTATCGGATTATCGTCAAACTCAATAGCAAACATTATTCGATCGTTGCTTCATCCGTGTGGAAGACTTTAACTTGATTTCCAAAGAAATAGAAAATTTAGATGAAATTTCAATACACGCATTAGGGGGGGGTTAATTCGTACAAAAAAAGGCATGTTTTTGTGATTTTTTTGTGACGACGCAGTTAAAATCTCTTTATTAAAACTAATGGTACAGTAAAATATGACATTCGAAGAATATTATATAAAATTTTCACGAAGAAATATTAAAAAATACGGCAATGGCAGCAATTATTCGGACGTGTCTCGGAAAAAAGTAGAATTGCCGTGTCCCTCACAATTTGATGCTGGATCATCTCAAATGAAAAAATGATAGTTCATTTGTTAGATAATAGTTTTAGATAATAGTTAGATAATAGTCCCCAGGTAACGCTGGGAGGGTTTTTCGAAATTTCAATTTTTCAATTTTTTGGAACATTTTGAAAAATTGAAATTTCGAAAAACCCTCCCAGCGTTACCTGGGGAAAACTATTATCTAACAAATGAACTTTCATTTTTTCATTTCAGATGATCCAGCACCAAGTTATGAGGGACACCGCAATTCTATTTTTTTCCGAGACACGTCCGAATAATTGCTGCCATTGCCGTATTTTTTAATATTTCTTCGTGAAAATTTTAGATAATATTCTTCGAATATCATATTTTACTGTACCATTAGTTCTAATAAAGAGATTTTAACTGCGTCGTCACAAAAAAATCACAAAAACATGCCTTTTTTTGTACGAATTAACCTTACCCCCCCTTAATGAAATGAAATATTCACGAAAACAAATTCTGCTCTATGAGGAATAAAAATTAAAAAAGATATCTAAAAGATCTACCTCCGTTGCAATTTTGGCTGTAACGCGGGCAATTTTTCGGGAAACAATTTCGTTCGAAGGCCTCGTAACTCGTTGGCATGAGCAAGACCGTAAACGGCTGATTCCCATGTTCCATAATGTATCATAGGGCCACCCACGTTCACCGTTGACCAACTGTTCAAGTAAGTCTCAACGCTGTTTATCTCACCTCCGAATTTTTCCTGTGTGTAAATTATACCGAGATCGCAAGGAATACTGTCGAAGCCACAAGCACTGATGACATATATTCCGGCGTCTTTTGCCGCTTTGTTGTATTCCAGTTGCATTCTCTCCATGTACTGTACAGGAAAAAAAACGTTTATTACGAAATGTGAAACACAACGAAAATTGGAACCTGTTTTTCTCAATTTTGGCTCTGTTGAAGGAAATTCTGTGAGTGCGAAAAAATTATAAGTCTATTTTTCGAGTTACTAAGTATTTTTGAAACCCTAGAGCAAAGAGTTAGCATTAAGCACTTTAGGTTGGAAGACTTAAAAAATAAAAACATTTTACCATCACATTGTTTCACAAAAACATAAAAAAAATCTGCAATACCTGTGGTTCGCCGCTAATATCAACGTGATGGGTTCCTGCCTCGACACAAGCTTTTACAACTTGTTCTCCATAAAATCTGTACGGGCCGCAACAGTTAACGAGTACCTTGCAGCGCTCTGCCATCTTCTTCAAAGATTCCTCATTTTTCACATCGGCCAGTACTATCGGTAAGTTTTCTATAAGAAAAAAAGAAAAAAAATCGACAATATAATATTTCTCATGTTAGCGTAAAAGTCTTTTTTAAAACTAAATTTGGCTTTTTCTATATTTACTGGATTCCGGAGCATAAGTCTTGAGTACAGACTCGAGAGCATCCTTGTTTCGACCTGCCACTCCCCAGGAAAATGGTTTTGCCTTGCACAATCTCTCTGCTTCCTTTACAGTATATTTTCCAGTGAAGCCTGTAGCTCCGAATATCAAAATGTCCAATCTTTCAGCCGCCATTATTCTGAAAGAAGAAAAAATTATACTAATTTGTTTGCAAACTTCCAATTTCACTAATTTTCATTGTCAAAAGTATTTGCACATCTAAGACGCATACGTTTGGACTAGTTTTTCTGCTAATGGTGTTCCACTGTTCGAAGACAATTTTAACATCATCGCTTTATGACTCTGGGTCTTTTCTGATTCATGAGTATCCCGTTGTATAATATTTAACATTTATGAAATTCCAAATCATTCATCCTTGAACAGTTGAGCTATATGCAAAATATTTTTTTATCTCTAGGTACGTCGCGTTCGCCAAGCACGAAGGTAAAGTGCGTCGTAAAAAAAATTCGCTAATTCGTTCTATAAATAGACATGCCTGTGCGTTAGCCGGCGCCCCGTTTTCATAATTTGATATTTTAAAAATAAAGCAAATGGACTTTGTCGACTGAACGAATTTGTCGATTACCAATTAGTATTAACAGTGCGATCGTAAAGAATCTTATTAAAGTAAAACACGATATAGAAAAGACTTACCTTTGTGTAGTAAACGAAGTGTTTTTTCTCCAGCGACGTCAACTCAAGTCAATTGCCGGCGTTTCACTGTGTGTATATACTGTATATTGCGCAACGTGCGCGCAACTCAGAAAAGTCGATACAATCAATGCCGGCTACAGCTGTTGAGAAATGCCCGCAAAGTACCTGTAAGAATTTCGATGTACATACATGTGTGCAGATATAAAAAGAGAAATATTTGAAACAGCGCCTACCTCAATGAATATTGATTATTTAGCAATTTTTTTATAAAAAATTCAAAATGTTAATAATTTTTTAATAAGATACGTATAAAGAAGATTTTCCTACGTTTTATAAACATTTCTCATGTGATTGTTTGCTATTACGTCGTAACCTTGGTGTAGAACGCAATTGGAATGTCAACAGGTGATCGGTAGTCAACAAATGCGCCTCTCGTGGAAAAATGCTGAACTAATTGTATGACAACAGTACGGGTAGGGTGGCAAGGCAAGCAGCGGGTGTACCGGCGGGACTGTGGGTAGGGGTTTTCGATGTTATAAAAAATTAAAAGTTATAACAAGTCTACATTCTTGTAACAAATATAATTACAACATAGTTATAAGAAAGAAAAAGGAACTTTTCTTCAGTAAACGAATGGTTCAGAAATAGTAAGAATTCCTTTATTATTAATGGAGTACGGATCGTTTGTATAGTAACAAATTTATGAATTTGACAAAAGTTAAATTGACAAGTATGGCCATTTATTGAACTTCAAGAATTGGTATTCACTTGCTTAATTCTATTATTGTGAAATGAAAAAAATATTACAGACAAACATCTCAACAGAACGAATATTAAATTCTGTCGAGATTTTTCTATCATTTTTTTTAACAAAACTTAATAATAATTTGGTTAAATAGTAATTTAGACTTAATAGAAATTTGTTACGGACATACTAAATCAGTAACATATTATTGGATCATTGGAAGATATTGATTCCCCCGCCATTATGTCACACTCCAGTGCCAGCAGTGTTGTTAATCTGCACTAACTGAAATAAAAGGCACATAATTTGTAGTAAAAGTTAACTTTACTAACTCTGAAGTAGAGAGCAGCAGTTATACCTATTGGCATCTATTTACCTTTTTTTGTATTTGCTTCTCAAGGCTTTTTTCTCTTGTACTCATTGCTCGAACAATGTTAATCATCAAAGCTGGATATTCGCGACACACTAAGTCCAAGTCTTCGGTACTCATATCCTTTGCATTTGCGCAAATAAAGTTTGTAGTTAAAGTTGTTAAATGATCGATATTGTGGAGATGAGATAGTATCAAAATTTCCACCGCATTTTCTACCCTGAGACTCTTGGATATTACCTCGACGCACATGGCTCTGAGTTTCTCGAGACCATACTTGTCGGCAGCTGATAGTAACTTGGTTGCCATTTTATCAAGATTTGGTGCTTCGTCCCTGTAAATGAAATGTAACATCTCCATGAAAACTTCGTGGTCTATATCTTTTATTTCCACACATTTTGTCCTCGACTCTGCCATGTCGTGCTTGAACATCGCGGAAAATACGGAACTGCGAGCTGCCAAGATGATTCTGTGAGCTTGAATGTCTTTGCCATCGACACTAAGCGTAATATCGCTCAAGTAATGAGTTTCCAATAACGATCCAAAATCATCTTTCATTTGGACCATTTCGAGGTGACTGGATTCAGGATTATGATAGGTACCATGGATCATAGTATCGGCCCCCAGAATGATTATCTCACAGAATATATTGAGATTGTCATCAGGCAAGAATACATGTGCCGCATCCAGTAGCATTTCTTTCTCAACAAATGTTGAAAGTTGGCACCAATCCTTTGAGGGAGTAAAGCTCCGATGACCGCTTGTTGGATATCTCCTTTTATTGTCGACATCGACCAAATGAAGTTCATATTTGAATGACAATGTACTAGTTCCATCGGGCTTCAGCATTAATATATTAATGCCGAGGAATTCTTGCTGATTGCAGTTAAAACGACCGGCATATGCTTCCAGACAGCATTGAACCTTGTCATTGCCTTCTGGCGTAAATGTACCAGATGTTAATTTTACTTCGTTAGCTTGACAACGAAGAGAGAAGTTGTCTATCGTCCACTTGTGGCTAGACTTGATTGAATCCAAGCACGTGCGAGACCAAGTATCAGCACAGAGTGACTGAAGGGGGTATGCAATCATTGATGCCGGTGCAAATCCTACGTTTATCCACTCTACGTAGAAAAGACCCTGTATCGTGATTTTTTGTACACTCCCGCGGAGATGCCAGCACCTGACGCGGAGCTTCCCCAGCGCCACCATGCGGCGTGAAAAATGTGAAAAAATATTTTTTGATACATTAATAAACAAGGAACAATACCCAACAAAATGTTTCGAATATCTCTTTTTTTTCCCACAAAAAAAAATTCTTGAAAAATGTGAAAAAAAACAGGGGGTCCCAGTGGTGTTATCCCTTAATCAGTGGTTGTACAATTTGTGGTACTCCGCCAATACTTATTCCACTGTTATTTATTTCCTATCTTTTTCATAATCTACTGGGCTCTGTTGTTTGAGGCGGAAGGCTTCGAAAGCCGCGGGATACATGATACAAAATGATACGAGTCAGTGAAGAGAGTTGGTTTGAGTAGGTCTTATGATTCATATCTGTAATGAGTGTAGAATGCGCACACGTTCCAAAATTCGCTTCGATAAAAGAAACGCGCATTGTAATTTCTTGAAAACGACAACACCGATCGGGATAAAATCAACTTAACCAACGCGGAATAGTGGCGCAAAAAGTGCCTGGATTTAAAATATTACAAAAATCCTTTTACCATTCGGGAGAAATAACGAATCACGGTTTGTCTCCAGCTATCTCTCTCATCCTCATGGTACATGTGCGACTTCATGTGGTTGTTCGTTTGATTTATTGTCTTTGACTCCAGTTGTTCGTTATGTATGCGGCGTTCAGGGGTTTGCGGTATCGTGGTGTGTATCCAGTTTTTCACTTGACGTTTGCGTCTCGGTCAGTTCGGTCAGGACTTAAGAGGGTTATAATCGTAATTGAGAATCGTCTAAATAATCATCTGATATTATATTTATCGGTTGAATTACACGAACATTGTTATGTGATACGTATTAATTTCGTTACAGCCTGAAATATTGTATATCGTTATAATGGAAAATAAAAGTGTCGATAGTGCCGATGGGGTTGTTAGACTGGTGCTTGATGACGGTCGGAGTATCGAAGCAAATAAAGAAAAACTTGCTAATTACAGCATATATTTTGCCTCGTTGTTCTCCGAAAATTTCAAGGATCACATTCAAAATGAGTATAAAATAAATTACGACATATCACTGGAAACTCTCACGGTTAGTGTTAGAGTTTACTACTATACACTTTTGTTTATATTTATATTGGAGTAATATACGGTACAGGGTGATTAATTTACCGTTATAATGAGTGGTGAAGAAAATTTCGAAATATCATCTGTATTCTTGCTTGAAAGGTCAAGGAACATAGAAGATAAAGCTCTGTATGCGGATATCCTGAATTTTGGTATGCTGAAGTAAATTCAGGAGCCAGAGTCTACGAGAAAAATATAGAATGAAACCGAAAGACATTGATGTTAGAAAATATCCGGTGTGTCATGCTTCATACTTTTATTTCCTGACAACTCTCAAATTTACTGATTACAAAAACTGTTGCTATCTTGTGAAAAGAAATATTTGCATGATTCATATATTTGCGTAATTTCACCAATTCCCGACACAGGTTGGGGCATTGAATTTTCCAATTTGAATAAAATGTTTGTTATGAATTTGTACACTCTAAAGTACGCTTTGAATTTGTCTCACATTTTTTGCCCACTAGATTTTTTACTGTGTGACTTTATATTTCTACAGAAAGCTGTAGTGAACGCTGAATGCAAAATTTAACATATCGTTATTTTCAACTTTGATCAAATCAATTATCTACAATGCTAGATCATTTGTACCACAGTGTGTGTTCTTAGAATTGGAATAAAATAGGCATTTATTGCAAAGTACTGATTTTGTGCCATTTTTTTGAACAACCACATTTTTGTTCTCTTTTTTTTTAAGGACCCATACCATTCTTATTTTTGTTCAATTGTCTGGAGTTCCAGATATAACGAAACACTGTTCTCGCATGGAAGAATTGCGACAGCGAATAACGAATAGGGCAAACAATGACGATACATATACGACTATATTTTGTGCCTTATTGACTAGCCTTGATGCCCATTGTCATTGAGAATTACACCGGTTCTGTTAATGTTTACGTTTCTTTTGATATTCATGATTTTACATTCCCGATAAGGAGGACCGTAAACATCTGAGAGTTTTGTGACGATTTTTAGATTGTTGATATTTGCGTATCGAGTACGTTCATTAAGTTACTGAACGTATTATTGATTTGAATCAAAGACGGGTTCTTTGATTATCCTTGTAATATATTTTAACGATTTTTTGTTCATATAATTGGCGGTTATTTGTGTATTTACAAATGAAAAGAAAGTTTGTAAAAGTAATTTGTCAAAAATGTATAACTAAAAGTGTTATTCATTTTTATTTTTGTTTATTATATTAGCCCGACGCAAGATGAGCCTGCAGTACTTAAAATTTTTTTGATTATTTATTACACGAGTAACAATGAGAGCAGAAATTAATTTTTAACATAGAATACAATTAAACGATTAAAATAATTTCATGAAAAACAAATTATAAAATAGTCTAATTGCTCGACAAACACAATTGACAAATGGCAATTTCAAAAAAACATTCTATTTTTTTCTTCTCGTCTCTAGAATTTCGTGAGTTGGATCAACAGCGAAGGCGAACACACAAGGGTAGTTCATTCGAAAAAATACTTTTTCTTCGTACGAGAGTCGCTCGAAAAATTTTTAAATCCCAGTCATTATCCAGAATTGTTGCAATTACTGGAGTTAAGCGTGATTTTCATGACCGAAAAATTAACCGAGAATATCGTCGAGATTATCATATGTATGCGATTGTCCGCGGAAGATATGTTGGGAGTATGGTTTTTGGCGCAGGATCTTGGCTTGAAAGTTCTAAGAGACGTCGCTCTCGCAACGTGCTTGGACAGATTCGAGGAAATTCAACTTTCTTCGATAGCTGAATTGCCTATAAATATGTTTTTCAAGCTCGTACTTAACGTTAATGTGAGAAGCACGACATCCAGACTACTGGCCGCCAGGGAAGAGTGGAATAAGCACAACGATATTCCCAAGAATTTACCTCATTCGTACGTACAGGTATAGTATCTTGAAGTTGTTGATTTTACTTCTCTACCGAAAAAAGATTAAAAAAACGATACGAATTGAACATTATTGCCTTACAATATTTCTTTTTTTTCATTCATAAAACCAGAACTACGAGGAAGTAGTTTTTCGAATTTTAGGCTTTCAATCTTTGTCGATTTTTTTTAAGGTTTTTTGAAAATACATGTAATAATTTTTTTCCCCCCTTAAGTTCCTCACCAGTGATCCGAACGACGTGACAAAGATATTGGATGAAAAGAGGCCACATTACATTCAGTGCGTGGCTGGTCATAAATTGAGCAAATCTCTGGGTATTTGGTCCTGGAATGGAAAAATTCTTCAGGAACTCACGGAGATTACGGATTCACAGATGCACACGACCTTTCACGATAATGGAAAAGAGATATCGGGCAGGCAAGTTATAGGACGAGGCGAGTATTCGATTGTTTAGTTTTTCCTATTTCGTTCGATTTTGCTTAGCAGCATTCGAAATATGACATTATTCTATACGTCTAATATTGTTTTGTGTTTTTTTTTTTTTTCAGGCTTCAGTATTTATTTGATTGGCGGTGAGCAGGGAATTGGTTCGGGACGTTTTAATCCCGCGCTCTGGCGCTATTGTCCATTTTCGAAGAAGTGGTACACCGAAGCTCTGTACGTTACTTAGCAATCTGAATAGTCACGAAAATAGGACTAGAGTTTTTTTTTCAATGAATCTACAATAGTTTAGACAATATTCAGTAAAATAGAAAAATACAATATACATTTATGTGGGAAATAAAAATATTCAGTACAAAAAAAATGTCGATGCGCAGCTTCAAGTTTTTGGAATATGAAAATTATAATTTTTATTAGAATTCGATTTGAATAAGCCAAGTAACTTGTTTATTCGAGAATTTACAGACTCCTAACGTGAATATACACGCATATTTATTGACAACAAATAATAGCCATTTGAATGAATAATATACTATTAAAGCATAATTTCTAAAAAAAAACCTGAACTGTTATGTTATTCTTGATAGATTACCGCGTTTGCGACGGCACATGGCAGTTGCATTTCTGGACAACAAGCTGTATATTTTTGGTGGCATTGGTCGTCACAGATTGAAATTGTCCTGCGTCGATGTCTACAATGTTCATACAGGTGAGAAAGAAAAAAAGCTTGCTAATTAAATTTGCCCCCATTGCTTCCTCACGGAAGAAATTTTATGTAAGATATGGAAAATAATGTCGAAGCAATGCACATACTCAATTTGCAGGATTACTTTTTCGAAACGCACAGTATTTCATCTTTTTGTACATCAATAATTTTAATTCTTTTATCGATTTTTACAAAACTCAATCTTTATACTTTTTTTTTTCTTCAACTTCATCTTTGTTACAGGCGAGTGGTCAAAAGCGGCCGAAATACCCGAGGTATTCACGGACGTACCACCGTCCTGTGTTGTAAATAACAAATTCATCTATTACAAATCATTCTATTACGGTTACGATCCAATCCTCAACGACTGGTCACTCTGTAATCCAAAAATCGACGTTTACGATTCTTCCAATCTAATGGATTTTCCAATCAACCCGGAAGATCAAAGCTCGCCAGAATTGCCAATTCGTTCTCTAGTGGGCCAAGGGAACACCGATAGCAACGATAAATCTGTCGTATACGTAACACGTAAGTTAAATACTCGAAATACCGTAAACTCACAATTTACTGTCAATTTTTTTTTAACTACTCTATTGATAACTCTTTGGCATTGTTATTCAATAAATATTCTTCCTATCTTCAGTAACGCTGATGTTTGGCTGAAATTTTTAACGTTCACCGCACTATTTATTCCTTCATCACAAATCCATTCTCATTTCAATAAATATATTGTTTTTTATTTTTATTACGCAATTTTCAGACGTAAATCGGTGTACGAAACGAACGATTCTTAAAAAAACTTGTCTCCTATGGTCATGGTGCGATTTTTTGTCGACAAGGACTCACGAGTGGTCGCCGGAAGACGATGTGGGCGTGATCGATCAGCAAATTATAAACTGGCCGTATCTCGTTAGTTTTGCACACAGCGACGATGCCACGACGGTCGAAGTTGGTGAATTGAGGACCAACTGTAGTATCGACGACGGCGAAGAATTGGGTGAAATGCGATCTGATACGTATCATCGATTAAAAATATACAGCACAAAATTGAATAACGTAACGCCGAATACTTTCAAGCTCCGTTTGGGTTGCTTCAACATGATAAATCCCGAGACTCTTCACACGGTTATTCGCTTTCCCGAAGAGGTATGAAAATTTGCAAAAGATCGTAGCAAGGATTGCCCTCCCACTTAATCGAAATAGAATTTTAATAACAATGCCGTTACTCGCGTTTCACGCGAGTAACGGCCATGCTATTGATTCTAATCTAATTTTCGAACTATTTTCCCGAACGGGATAAATCCATTTTTTCCTTTTTGTTTCAGGAAAGCATAAGTGTCTAAAGAAAGGATGACGGTCAATTGGCTGGGAATAAAAAAATTAAGAGAATACAGAAACATATTTCATCTTGAATCATAAATTTTTATTAATATTACATGGTTTTTTTAAATATATATTTTTTTTCAACGGAAGCAGTCTTCAAACAAATCTAACACGACGGTTCGTGTGATAATATGGAATATGAAGAGAGAGAGAGAGAGAGATTGAGTGTGCGTGTGCGTGTGTATAATGCGTCTCGTCGTTTCTCGTTCAGAGTTATCACAGTGATGGGAGAAAAATAGGTCCACGAGACAAAGGCTGAGAGAGAGAGAGAGAGAGAGTGAGAGAGAAATTATTGAAAGGCAATACTCGCAAGGACGTCGCGATATATAAAGTTCGTTCGAGGATTGTCGTGACGTTCCCCACGTGTATCGCCTCGTGGCTCTCCTCCCATTGTCACTGATAACCTTGAACGCGTGAAAGAAACGAATGACACGTTTACCGTCGTGTGCAACAAACTTTCGCGATAAGAAAAGCTCCCCTTACGTAAACAGGCGTTCAAGCTCGTATTAGCGTGCAAATAGATGTTTCTAATATTCGATTCATGCGCGTTATAACGAAACACACACGAACGGAAGAAAAGAAACAATGTTTTTATAACAATAATAATATTATAATAATAGTAATAATAATAATAATAAATAGATGATTCTCTTAAACTTTTATACATGAACATTTAAATGATAACGTTCTAATGACATTAGCGAGACAACCGCGCGCTTCCTCGAATATTTTATTCGTTTTTTTTTTCTCTTTATATTCAGCGTTTCGTTTCGTTATAGATTTTTTTTTTTTTTTTTTTATTCTTTCTAAATCTCGTATTTCCGAACATGCAAAACGGATGTAGCGCGGGTATATAGATCGTGCGAGTCGCGTTAGAACGAGGTTGTTTAAATCTTTGTGATTCATTATGATGCAAAGAGAGTGAGAGAGAGAGAGAGAATAATAATGATGATAGATGGTGGTAGTAGTTTTAAGAGGTTCACTGATCGTTCGGACCCGTTACGTTCAGGGCAAATGCCGTGTTCGTTTCTCCCTTTTTGCCGATAGCACGCGCCGCGTACTGGCCAATGTCGCCCGCTGTACAAGACTTTATTCGCACCTCGAATGACTTGTCGCCGTCCGAACTGAAGAGATATCTGCTGCTCGATTCATCGATCGGCTTGCCATCCTTCAGCCACGTCACTGAAGAATTTTTTTAAGCAATAGTCGTTTCGTTAGATATTTTTTTTTTATAACCATATGGATTACGTGTTAGTTCCTGGATAATGGTCAGCGATTCATTTCGATTATCGGCGTTATGGATTTGTAATAGTTTTTGGGAAATTTAGTAAACGCGCTGTCGTTATAACTTTAAACGCTGTTCGTTGTAACTTCTGAGACAAGAATTGTTTGTCGATTATCATGGAATTTTCGTTCATACCCCGTATATCATGTCCAGTTTGAGAAAATGCAAGAAAATAAATTGACATTTCGTACCTTTGAGCGGCGCGGTTTCAGTCTGGCATGCGAAGCTGACCATCTCTCCTTCGCTCACGGTTGCCGACTGTGGGAATGTCGTGAACACTGGGCTCTTGGGTTCCTCGTTGGGTACTGTATCAAAAAAAAAAAAAAAAAAAAGATAAAATACGTATGAGGCAAGGGTTAATGTCAGGGTAGGAAATATCGGAAATGAAAACAAAAAAACCGGGATCACCTAATCATTAAACTCTAATAACCGTCCGCTATTAATTATTAATGTAAACTCATTGGTAAGGAATAACGTCATGGACGGTTAGTTTAAAAAAAAGAACCACTGAAAGGTACAAATAATAAAACATTACCGGTGTAATCGTATAATCACATTGACAAATTAGATTCACCGAGAATTCCAGCCGATTGCACAATAATTAAAAGCAATAAGAAAAGAAAAATGTTTCTTACGAAATAGCTCGAAACTTTTATTTAACATTTTGCCAATGTAATAAAGAATCTTTCTACGGGAATATCATCTAGACTACAATAAATTTTCATTCGTCCTAAAATTTCGATTTTTGGTAAAAATAAAAGGGAAATTTCTTGAGAATAATGAAATCGAACGAATGATCTCACCCAGAACGTTGAGCGTGCAGGAAGAGAAGCTCTCTCCGGCGTCGTTGAATGCCTCGCACGTGTAAGTGCCAGCATCCTCGGGGAATATCTCAGCGATATTGAGCTTGTAGATATTGGCCTCGTTCGTGTACTGGAAGTCCTTGCTTGGTTTTATCTCTTTGTTGTTGTGTAACCAAACAACGTCGAACTTCTTGGCGCCGATTATTCGACAACTGAGAACAACAGCCTCGCCGTCCTTCACGAAATTACTCGTCAGATGATCGACGATCTTAGGCGGTTTGTCGCCACCCTTCTTCTTCTTGTCCGATGCGTTTGACATTGCTGCGAGAACAACAAAAAAAAAAAAACAGAATGAAGATAAAGGATTTTAAATGAATATTTCGTATTGACAATTTATTTTTTATGCATTAAGGCCTTACATACGTCGAGAATTTTCAAAAAATCGATTTTTTTTTTGTTTACAGATTATTATTCCTTATAGTCTTAGGCGTATTTCTGTGTAAGCTGATTGTAAAAATTTCCCATAGTTCAAAAGTTATTGTAGATAATGTGACTGCCCGACGAAAGGACAAAGGCGAATCAACGCTACCAAAGCAACAAAAGAGGCCAGAACAATTCGTCGATTAGAAAAAAATAAACAACAACATTTTTTTACTGACAAGGAAGGCGTACAATATGAAGCTGGAATGGGAGATTGGACGTAAGTTAACTAAATAAATTTAAAAAATTCATAAAGTTCTTGCTCCAGCCGCGCGCGACTTCGAGCGAAACGCGCTTGAAACTTTAAACGCGTTTTTCTCAAAACTACATTTTCTGACACGGTCGGCATGATAACTCGTACGGTTTTTAATATTTTTTGATGATTTTTTTTTTTTTATATTCGGAATTGTTTTTTCTATAGTCTGTCGAGCCGGATTTTTAAAATTATAATTAGAAAATTTTATAAAAACAATGAAAGTGTGACTTTTTTGACACAAACTTAAAATTTTTTTTTAAATTACCGTAAATTGTTTAATTTTTCGAATTTCAAAAATCCGGCACGACAGACTATAACTACTACCTTATTTTACAAGAATTTCTTTACATTTTGCAGATCCGTCAACGTTTGAGGAAGAAATACTGCCGACCGTGGAGCAACTTTTTTTTTACAGTGCTTCAAAAAATGTGATTTTTCATGTTGTAATTTTTGAAAAAAAAAATTGAAATAAATTTGTTTACAAACTTAACACAGTAATAAACAATGTGTAAGAATTTTTTTTATCAATTTCTATTTCTATCCCTCCTAAAAACAGTTTTTCTTTTGGTACGTTTTCGGTACCGCTGGACGTATGTAAGGCCTTAACGTAATATTGAATTTTTCTGATTTATAAACTTCAACACGCATATGTATTTTATTGATTTTACTCACGTTTTACGGTCAGTCTGCAGGATGTGCTCGCCGTGCCAAGACTGTTTGTCGCTTTGCAGACGTATTCACCCTCGTCCTCGGGGAAAATCTCGTTTATCACGAGAGTGGCTATTCCACCTCGGTATTTGAGATCGACGACTTCCGATGAACTGAGAGTCTGCAAAAGATATTTTTCATTTCATTATTTTTCGTTTGCCGAGAATTTGATAAAAGGCCGGGTAATGAGCAACTTTTTTTCAGCTAATAATTGTAAATTATTATTCGAAATATTAGTATCCATTGCAAAATGACTTTTGATTCTTTGAAAATAAACTTAATAATTATTATTCCTTGGTGATAATTATTCATCATTACGTCTTCATAATTTTACATGGTCAATTTCAATTTTTACCTTTCCAGCCTTGGACCAAGTGATTTGTGGCTCGGGATCACCGCCCACTTTAGCACAGAGCTCCAATTGTTCGCCGTCGTTGATAGTAAGATCATTGAGCTTGCGAGTGAATTCCGGTGGCCTCATAGAGTCATCGGGAGGATCTTAACAAAAGAAAGTTAAATAATCCGATAAATTACAAATTCTTATCGATCGTTTTGCGTTTCGCGAAAGGGGAAAGAATTTTTTTAAATGTATCTTACGAATGAGTTCTTTGGTGGTGCTTCTCGAGCGTGATGGACTTCCGGTAGTATCCAGTTTGGTGCCGTATTTCTTGACGTTTCTCTTGTCGGTCAGAGACGAGTCGGCCTGAAGGCAAAATAAAACATATTGATTCATTAATTTTTCTAATTTTACCCTTTCTTAACTTTAATGTTTATTCGTTAATTTAGTTTTTAATTGACATTACCGATAACGAAATCTTTCAAGAACATACCCTGTAGGAAGAAGACGTGTTGGAACTGTACTTATTGACTCCGTTGGACGATGATGAATAATTGTGAGAAGCTGTGTGACTGGACGAGTGACTGGTGTGATTTGTCGAGTAGCTGCTGTAGTCAGTCTTTATAACAATTTGCTGCGGCGCCGGTTTCAAAGGTTGTTCGATGAACCTTCGATCTAAAAAAAGAAACGAATCGTTCGCGATAAAATTTTACAAAATCATTATATAATGCTGTTCGTCTAAGGGCTGATAAAATAATTGGATGACAAGGAAAATCAGATTTTACGATTACATAACAAAAGTTCAAGATCAATAGTCGTTTTGTGAAAAACGGACAATAATTAAAACAATAAAATGTAATAATAAAACTTAATTTTGTTGATATTCGACAGGAGGTAGACAAACAAAAGTCATTTTGGTTGTTATACCTCGTACTGTAACGAGGGCCAGGTGTTTAGTTGGTTTGTTACAAATCTTGGGTCTTGAAAACTCTTCTATCGCTAGTACAAACTCACGGGGTGTGCTATAGTAATTTCGTTCCCGCTTTTTTTTTCTCTCTACAAAATGAAGGTAGCGTAGAGAAGGAACGATAATAACGAAGCTCGTACAAGCGCATGAGAAAAAAAAAAGTTCAGCACGGTTGAGCGTGTGCGTTCGCACGTAATAATTACGAGGGAGAGATGAAAGAAGAAAAAAAAAAAACAATAGACACATACAGTGATGCGGATATACTATGAGTGGCGGTGGTAGGAATAAAAATCGAACGGGGTCACGCTAAAATAGCTCTACCTCCGGAATGCAGGATGTCGTTTGCTAACTTAGCCTGCTCGTCGGTCTCGCCCGTTCCTATAAAGTAATTAATATATATTCGTACGAGAACTAATGTTTATAACATTTCAAGGTATCTTACAGCATTACTAAACAAGTGAGTACTACGTTAAAAAAAAAAAAACATTTTTACAAACTTTTATCAATTAATTGACAATGATTCGTGATAATCTAAATCAGAGCGTTTGCTTTTAAGATTGATAAATAATTTTTGTAATTTATTATCATGCAGCAACTGGTTTACGGATATTTCTGTATCCGTAAACCGGATACAGAAGTATCCGTAAACCAGTTGTGAATTTTCATTATTTTATTTTTATATTGAATTCTTGAACTAATTCCAATATTTTCGTATTCAAATCTTTAATTAAAATATATACGGATTTTGGTTCATAGCTTAAACATTTTAACTCAATTGAAGCGCCGCACTTATCTCGAACAAACTCCACATTTGATCGCTACAGAATTATTGGCCATACAGTATTAAAAAAAATAAAAAACTCGCTACTCTCCGTGACCAAGACAAGAGAGAAAAAAGAATGAATTGAGTAATGAAACGATTGGATAACCGATTTTTTTTTACCTTCGACAATAACGACGCAGCTCGTCTCGTCGGTACCGTGACAATTTGTCGCTACGCATCGATACTTTCCGCTGTCCTCGGGTTTACAGTCAATTATTTCCATAGTAACGACACCGTCCGAGTGCGACATTGTGTACTCGTATTTCGACAATTCTCTGCTGTCCCTGAACCATCTCACCGACGGCGGTGGTTTGCCGCTCAAGCAGCAGAGCAACTTGCACGTTTGTCTTATCTGCATAACGCGAGGTCGTAGTAGGAAAGTGAAACTCGGCGCGCACTCGGTCTGTTCCATCCAGCAATGATAAGCAAGAGGTTCTCGTCTTCGTACAGGATGAATTTCCGGTTTGTAAGGTGCAAACTCCTTTGGCACGGCTGTGAGAAAAATGAAAACGTACAAAAAAAATATATACATAAATTCCACACGAGGAAAGAAAAAAAAAAGAAAAGAAGAAAAAAAAAGGTTTGTTGAAAAATTTCACTCACGTTGGACATTGAGGAAGACTACCTCCTCGCGATAGCCATAATGATTCTCGGCGCGTATCACGTATTCTCCTCTATCCTCGAGTTTCGCTCTGTTTATAACGAACGTGTAATCATCACCGATATAACGTTTCATGAATTTCACCGATTGCCTGAGCTCCTGATTGTTGTGATACCAGGTGAGAGTCGGTGTGGCGATCGCGATAACCCGACATGTGAATTTAACGCTCTGGCCCTCGTATGTGAATGCGCTCGTTGGCTTGATGACGAATCTTGGTGCGGCTTGTCGGCGATCTGTTAAAATTTTAATAATATACTTGGCTGTAGGTTCGCTAATTGGATAAGAGGGTGGAATAAAATTATGGAGAACGAAAGAGGTAATGATACGAGTAAAAAAATGGGTGACAGGATAATTGAAACATCGATATTTGTTAATTGATTCATGGAAGATTCATCAATGAAAAATTGATCTATAGAAAAATCGATCGATGAAAAATTGATCCAAGGTGAATTGATTGTCTACGAACGAGACAAAAGGCTCATTGCTTCGTCGAGTAATACAAGCAAAATCAATACTCACCGAAGGTAGAGTCATAAATTTTGTATTTTTCGATGAGCAATTTTCTGAGCGCCGAATACTCGGCGAGACGACCAATTGGCAATACATATTTCTCCCAATCGTCGTATTTCGCACGAAGTCTGTCCCTGAAGCTGAGATAACGACTGCTGGATATTTTATTTGTTCTGTCGCTGTGATCACCAGTTAGCCATGCATGAAGCAGACACTCGTGAGCGGTCATACGTTTCCTATCAAGAAAATAAACGACGAGACATTTTTTTTCAAATTCAACAATTCGAAACGCGATAATAACGAAGATATTTTATATCGTATGACGTACTCTTTGTTCTTGACGAGCAATCGTCTTATAAAGTCCTTTCCTTCCTCGGAAACGTCGCGGAAAGCTTCCTCATCAAAGTCCCAATCGCACGCCTTTACGTTCTTCAGTGTTTCGATATCATTGTCACCGGCGAACGGCGACAGACCACTAAGAAGAACGTATGCTAATACACCGCACGCCCACATGTCGGTGTAAAAACCAACCGGTTCGCGCTCGACAATTTCCGGTGCCGCAAATTCGGCGGTTCCCGTACTGATCTTCACGACTTCGTTGGGATCGAGTTTCGTTGCGAGACCAAAATCAATGAGCTTGACGTTCGTGCTGTTTCTCGTCTGGCACATAATATTCTCCGGCTTTATGTCTGTAATTTAATCGAAAAAAAAAAAAAAACATTACGTTTCATCAACCGGCAACAGGAGTGGAAAAATATTATAGAAAAGATTTTGCATATTAAAAGAGATTGAACTTAAGGTAGTAGTCTGGTAACTTAAGGGAGGGGTAGGGTTTAAAAATTATTTAGAAAAAAATTTTTTTTTTTTTTTTCTGAATGAACGATATGTCGAGAATATTGTGTATAAATTTTAAGGCCTTACATACGTCGAGAATTTTCAAAAAATCGATTTTCTTTTGTTTACAGATGATTATTCCTTATAATCTTAGGCGTATTTCTGTGTAAGCTGATTGTAAAAATTCCTCATAGTTCAAAAGTTATTGTAGATAATGTGACTGCCCGACGAAAGGACAAAAAACGAGTCAACGCTACCAAAGCAACAAAAGAGGCCAAAACAATTCGTCGATTAGAAAAAAATAAACAACAACAATTTTTTACTGACAAGGAAGGCGTACAATATGAAGCTGGAATGGGAGATTAGACGTAAGTTAACTAAATAAATTTAAAAAAATTCATAAAGTTCTTGCTCCAGCCGCGCGCGACTTCGAGCGAAACGCGCTTGAAACTTTAAACGCGTTTTTCTCAAAACTACTTTTTCTGACACGGTCGGCATGATAACTCGTACGGTTTTTAATATTTTTTTATGATTTTTTTTTTTTAATATTCGGAATTGTTTTTTCTGTAGTCTGTCGAGCCGGATTTTTAAAATTATAATTAGAAAATTTTATAAAAACAATTAAAGTGTGACTTTTTTGACACAAACTTAACATTTTTTTTTAAATTACCGTAAATTGTTTAATTTTTCGAATTTCAAAAATCCGGCTCGACAGACTATAACAACTACCTTATTTTACAAGAATTTCTTTACATTTTGCAGATCCGTCAACGTTTGAGGAAGAAATACTGCCGACCGTGGAGCAACTTTTTTTTTACAGTGCTTCAAAAAATGTGATTTTTCATGTTGTAATTTTTGAAAAAAAAAAATTGAAATAAATTTTTTTACAAACTTAACACAGTAATAAACAATGTGTAAGAATTTTTTTATCAATTTCTATTTCTATACCTCCTTAAAACAGTTTTTCTTTTGGTACGTTTTCGGTACCGCTGGACGTATGTAAGGCCTTAAGTCAATCGGAGTAAAACTAACGGAGTTACAGCGTTTCAAACGACCGGCCGTGATACGTGATGCGTGATACGTGAAAACTTTAAATCGATTTTCCCGAAAACGTCATTTTTGAAATTTGTGAACATTAGAACACAAAATCTACTGAACCGATCCTTTTGAAAATTTAAACATTACTTCTTCACATAAATCAACAGGTAATCGGGAGGAGTTTTTTTTTTTTTTCAATTTTTTCAATTTTTTAATAACAAATTAAGCGCGATTTTTTGAGCTAAAATTGCGTTTTTCACTTCCAAGTGCTGCAAAAAATAGAAAAAAAAAAAAAAAAAAAAAAAAAACTTCCTGATTACCTCGAGAAATACATCACCTTTAAAATGCATATCAATTTTTTTGTTTCGGATGATCCGGTAACGAGTTATAATGTTCACCGCAAAACCACTTTTTTTCAAGGCGCCTCTGGAGATTCAACGTCACCGGCTTATTTATCAATATTTTTCATTGAAAATTTTTTCTGAGATACTTCAATAGTTGTACAATAATATGTAATTCTATTTAATAAAATTATATTACTCGTGTCGCCGCAAAAAAATCATAAAAATATGCTTTTTTTTCGCCTTTAAAACCTTACCCCCCCCTTAAGCCGATTTTCATGTCTTTTTTGGAGGGCGTTTTTTTGTAGGAAAATAAAAATGAATCGTTTTGGATATTTAGGATGTTTTTATTTACATATTAAAGATACAAAAAAAAAATTTTTTTTCAAATTTAATAGTTTATTATTATTATTATTATTGATCGAAGTTGGCAGCCCGGGTCCTAACTTTTTTTTTCTGCCGAACCGATAGCTTTCAAATTTTAATAGGCTACTCTACACACTTATAGTTCTCGTCGGAACCACCGAGAAATTTTTTCACCCCTAACTTTTTATTTTACAACCCCTTCTTTACTAAAATAAAAGGACTTTAGCAAAGAAGGGGTTGTAAAATAAAAAGTTAGGGGTGAAATAATTTCTCGGTGGTTCCGACGAGAACTATAAGTGTGTAGAGTAGCCTGTTAAAATGTGAAAGCAATCGGTTCGGTAGAAAAAAAAGATAGGACCCGGGCTGCCACTACTTTGAGGTGCCAACTTCGATCAATAATAATAATAATAATAATGAACTATTAAATTTTTTCCAAAATTTTTTTTTTTGTATCTTTAATATGTAAATAAAAACAACCTAAATATCCAAAACGTTTCATTTTTATTTTCCTACAAAAAAACGCCCTCCAAAAAAGACATGAAAATCGGCTCAAGTTACCAGACAACTAACTTAAAAAAAAAGAAGAAATAAGCATTTTAACGATGAACATAATATAAAATAAAAATAAAAATTCTTACCTAAATGAATAATATTCTTCTCGTGCATATGCTTGATGGCATCGCATATCTGTCTCATGTAATTGATCACCTCGGCCTCGGACATTGAGTAACCCTCGGCTGTTATTCTCTCGAACAATTCGCCGCCGGACAGGCTGAAAAAGCAAAAAATTCGAAAGGTCACATAATTTCATGAGAGACAAATGTCGGTAATAAAAAATGTTGTATCGTAAATACGGCAGAGTGCATTATTAGGAAATGCTGAAAATCAATTTGATCCCGCAAGTAATATTGTTTCTAGTGAAAAAAGCAATGTAACGTGGATTTGAAATTAAGGCCTTACATACGTCGAGAATTTTCAAAAAATCGATTTTTTTTTGTTTACAGATTATTATTCCTTATAGTCTTAGGCGTATTTCTGTGTAAGCTGATTGTAAAAATTCCCCATAGTTCAAAAGTTATTGTAGATAATGTGACTGCCCGACGAAAGGACAAAAAACGAGTCAACGCTACCAAAGCAACAAAAGAGGCCAAAACAATTCGTCGATTAGAAAAAAATAAACAACAACAATTTTTTACTGACAAGGAAGGCGTACAATATGAAGCTGGAATGGGAGATTAGACGTAAGTTAACTAAATAAATTTAAAAAAATTCATAAAGTTCTTGCTCCAGCCGCGCGCGACTTCGAGCGAAACGCGCTTGAAACTTTAAACGCGTTTTTCTCAAAACTACTTTTTCTGACACGGTCGGCATGATAACTCGTACGGTTTTTAATATTTTTTGATGATTTTTTTTTTTTTATATTCGGAATTGTTTTTCCTATAGTCTGTCTAGCCGGATTTTAAAAATTATAATTAGAAAATTTGATAAAAACAATTAAAGTGTGACTTTTTTGACACAAACTTAACATTTTTTTTTTAAATTACCGTAAATTGTTTAATTTTTCGAATTTCAAAAATCCGGCTCGACAGACTATAACTACTACCTTATTTTACAAGAATTTCTTTACACTTTGCAGATCCGTCAACATTTGAGGAAGAAATACTGCCGACCGTGGAGCAACTTTTTTTTTACAGTGCTTCAAGAAATGTGATTTTTCATGTTGTAATTTTTGAAAAAAAAAATTGAAATACATTTTTTTACAAACTTAACACAGTAATAAACAATGTGTAAGAATTTTTTTATCAATTTCTATTTCTATCTCTCCTAAAAACAGTTTTTCTTTTGGTACGTTTTCGGTACCGCTGGACGTATGTAAGGCCTTAAAAAAAAAAAAAATAAACATACCAAACAAAGCTCACGATTTTTCGTCTTTTTCGTAATAAAAAAATCAGAATTGCCCATTTTCAATTTTAACGACGAAACCCGGATTAATTTATTTTCCCCCCCTTGTAAATCTCCAACAAGTTTCAAACTTACAATTCGAATATAAGAACCATCTCGTCGTCGTCCTCGAAAGCGTCGTGTAGATTAATGAGTTTGGGATGATGCAACTGATTCATAATATCAATTTCCTTTCTGATGAGTTCTTTCTCCATAACGTGAGAAACCGGTATGAATTTAGCGGCAAATATATTGCCGGTGGCGCGTTCGCGACAACGATGAACAACGCCAAACGCCCCAGTGCCAATTTCCTCGAGTATATCGTATTTGTCATAAACCGAGGTATTCTTTATTTCAACGGGTTGCGGCACATATTTGCTATAAATATCGAAGACAAATTGATCGTAATCCCGTACTTTTTCGTCGGCAGTACCGCGTATCTTTTTGCCAGTATCATCGATCTTGTACTCCCTTCTCTCGAGTTGTTTCTTCGTGGTACCCTTGGTCGTGACAAGGGGCGTTACATCACTTGGATCCGAGCGTCCGTAAACATTTTCCGCGGAAACACGGAAATCGTACTGATGTCCAGAACTAAGTCCGCTAACGGCGATCGAGCAGAATCTCGTGTTACCGACTCTGATCCAACTGCTCATCGGATGTTCGCGTTTTTCAACGAGATAATTCGTTATGTTACTGCCACCGTCCCAGACAGGTGGTTTCCAGGTAACAGCGAGGGAGTCATGACCGACATTCTCGACCTGCGGGAATCTCGGTGGATCGGGACGATCGCTAATTTGTATTTTAATAATGGCGGAATCCTGACCGAGCTCGTTTTCAGCGGTTATTCTGTAAGGACCCGAGTCGATACGACTGCCATCGCGTATCGTCAGTATGGCGTGTCTCTCGGTCAATTCAACGGAATAATGACCACCCGATTCGATCGTTTCGCCCTCCCTGACCCAGGTAACTTTTGGCTTGGGGAAACCGGTGAACGGTACTTTGATAACGACATTTTGTCCCTTGTCGCAGAAAGCAGTGTCGCGGAATCTCGGTGGTACGTTCAATTTCGGTGGTGTCATAATGAAAAGTTCGCCCTTTGTTGACTTGTGTCCGCCCTTGTTCGACGCTCGACAAACATACTCGTCGGCGTCCTCGCCGAATACATCGTGTATCACGAGAGTATGACAATCGTCCTCGCTATAAATCTCGAAACGACTGCTGTTTGTTATCTCGCGCGCGCCCTTGTACCACGTTATCGTTGGTTTCGGATTGCCCGATATTATACACTTGAATGTGGCATTGTGATTCTGTTGGCAATTAACTTTTTTAAGTCCTTTGAGAATTTCGGGCGGTTTGGATTCGTGGGGATCTTTGATCCTCACCGAGGTCGACGCCGTCGATTCTTTGCCGATGCCGGCATCATTCTGCGCGAATACACGAAACTCGTACTGTCTGCCCTCGATTAGATTGCTTATGTTTATCTGATTTGTCGGACATATAGCCGGATTAACGCGTTGCCAAGCGATTCCACCGGCCTCGCGTTTGTCGATCCAATAGCCCTGTATCTTGCAACCACCGTCGACTTCCGGTTTGTCCCACGAAAGATTAACGAAATCGCCACCGATCTCGGTGACGTTCGGTGTGCCCGGTGGTCCAGGCGGATCGAACGGCGCTTTCGCTCTTATTGGATTAACACCCTCGAGCGGTGGTCCCATACCATTGTCATTCACCGCCATTACTCTGAACAGATATTCCTGTCCCTCGGTCAATCCTTGTACCATGAAATTCGTGTCCTTGCAGAAACTCGATACGATCAACCAGTGTCCGTGAGTTATCTCGCGTCTCTCGACCATGTAATGCGTCACACGTAGGCCACCGTCGAATTTCGGTGGATGCCAGGATAAATTGCAAGTGTGTTTGTTTATGTCGGTTACATCGAGTGGTCCGGTGGGTGGTCCGGGTGGTCCGGTTACGAAAGCACGGAAAGAACCACTCACGCTTCCGCTATCGTTAGTTATCGACAACTCGTAAAGTCCCTCGTCTTCCTTGTTTATATCACGGATAAATATGATGAGATACTCGTCGAACACCGTGTACTTTATGTGTCCCGATTCGATTACTTTCGCGCCGTCCTTCCTCAGCACAATGTCCATCGGCTGATCCCCGTTATAGAATATCTTAATCTTCGTGTTGTCCTTCTCGGGAAGATATAGAACATCGGGCATCCGTTCGATACGCGGTGGCGTACCGATTTTAAGTCTGAGTGTCGTTGTCGCGATGCCCAATGGATTTGACGCTTGACAACTGTAATCGCCGGTATCGGCTTCCCAAACTTCGCTTATAACCAATCTGAATAGACCGTCGTCTCGCGACTCCGCTCTAAAACGACCGCCCATCGTGATCTCACGACCATTTTTCAACCATCTTGGCGTGGGCATCGGTTTACCAGTTGCCTCGCACTCGAGAACATAAGTTTTACCGAGCGGTACGCCCTGCGAGATCGGTAATGATCTCGTGAATTCGGGTTTCTCACCGCCCTCAACCTCGCAAACACGCACCGGCGTCGTGCAAGAAGATGGCTCCGATCTACCGGCTGCGTTTACCGCAAATATACGAAATTCATAATCGCCACGTTCTATCAGATGTAACACCGAATAATCGCAATCTGTTACGTTGTACTCGTTACACTTTAGCCATATTGCCGAGCCAATTTCACGTTTTTCAATTACATAACCGGTAATACGACTGCCGCCATCCGAGGTAGGCGCTTCCCACCGTAGATCCACGTAATTCTTGCCCACTTTAACGACCCGCGGTGTTCCGGGCGGTGATGGTACGTGGAATTTACTACGGAGCTTGAACTGTATCGACGTAGGACTTGGCTTGCTGTAACCAGCTGCGTTCATTGCTCTTACACGGAATTCATACTCGTGTCCACTGGCAAGACCGTAACATATGTAACTACGATCTTTCACGAGATAATCATTGGCTATGCGCCATTGACCATCGTCAGCTGGATCACGAAATTCGATCTTGTAGCCCTGAATCCTCGAACCACCGTCCGAATGCGGTCGATCCCACGTTATCGTTATGCTGTCCGAGTCCCAGTCTGCTACGCGCGGTTGTCCCGGTGGATCCGGTACCGTGAATGGGAATTTAGCTATTATCGGCTCCTCACCTACCAATGGTTCCGATACACCGTACTGATTTTCCGCGCGTATACGGAAATTATACTTCTTGTTTGGTTCCAAACCGATTACATCGTAGTGCGTGTTTCGCACAAAACTGCTCAATTTTACCCAGTACTGAAAAATAAAGAGAATTATTTTATTATACATATCTTGTTGCTAATTATTATAGAAAGAGGATTGATAATTATTATTGAATTGATAATTATTATAGAAGGAGGATTGTTCCAAATTATTTTTAACTAGTTGATTAAATGTTCAAATTTTGTCTTTCCAGTAACAAGATTTATAACTATTTTATCGTAAAATGATTTTGTATAGTTTATCATTCGAACGATACCGATTTCTGATTATGAGACAAAGAACGAGATCATTTTTTTTTGCTCGAGCAATTTTTTAAGGTAAACACTTTAAGGTTTGAATTGTTTCTATGAAAATTTGTGATTTGTACGAACGTGACGAACGTAATATGCTTACGTTATACATACATTCAATTATTAATTTTCAATTATTCTATAATTTTGAATAATACTCTTAACTGATAAATCATTAATTTGAGGGAAAAGCGAATAAATCAATGAACTAATTGTTAAATATTAATCGTTCAATTCGTTCGGTCAAAGATTTATAAATTAGCATTGAATTATTCAAAATTTTGAAAATAACGGAAACGGTTCTCGTGTCGTTCTACGATTGGCTAACGACAGTCGCTCGTCCCGAATACTTCCGAAAGATACCGAGTATGACCGAAGATCGTCGAAGAAGGACGCGGAGGGACGCGAAAGCTTCCGCCATATTACTCGTGAGCGTTCGTTCCGTCCGGTCTTCCGTTTGCAAACATTGTTATAAGCATTTGGAGAAACTCGAATACGCGACGAAAACATAACTAATAAGAATTTATTGAGTCTGCGGATGATGAGCGAACTTTGCAATGATTCGTAAGTCGTTAACTTTTCCTGATAATGTTTTGGAGCAAATTAAATTGAGCGGGCTGTTTTTTTTCCCATTCCTCGATCTCACTTTGCGACAACATACTGTGTAACTCGAGGGGCAGCTACAGTGGGTCAAAACAGTATTCATACACCTTGTTTTTTTTGCGATAACTTCATAGACATAAGCGATACGCAAAGGAAGCCAATTTTATTTAATAGCACATCAGGTGCAGAGATCAACTGCAAATGGAGAATTTTTTTCCCAGGAATAATAGAAGAATTATGCCAAAAAAACGAAAATTTTCCGGGCAAACCTACATCATCATAGTTGTTAATTGTAACTAATATTTGGTGCGCATCCCTTTCGCTTCAATTATCGCCTCGAGTCTCTTAGGCATGGATTCTACTAGCATTTGCGTTGTTTCTTTTGCTATTTTCGTCCATTCTTCTAAAAGCACTCTTTGGAGATCGGATTTGTTTGTTATTTTTCTTTTTCTAATTTCTACATCCACCAAGTGTCATAAATTTTCAATAGGATTGATGTCCGGAGATTGTGGTGGTGTAATCAATTGTTTGCGGACATTATAGAGTAACCATTCCCTCGTTTTCATGGCAGTGTGTTTCGGGTCGTTATCTTGTTGGAAGTAGAAATATCCATTCAGGCCTATTTTATCTACACTCGCTTTCAGATTGCTGCGCAACACGTCGATATACTTCTGAGCATTCGTTGTACCATCTATAAAAGCCAGATTACCAACGCCACAATATCCCATACAGCCCCAAACCATGACGCTTCCTCCGCCGTGCTTCACAGTCGGTATTACATTTTTCTGCCGGAGCTCGGTATTTGGTTCCCGCCAGACGAATTTTTTTCCATCAGACCCGAAGATGTTAAACTTCGATTCATCCGAGAATACGACACGTTTCCAAAATTCCATAGATTTTTTTACGTAGGTTTTTGCGAAACCTAAACGTTTTTTTTCGATTTATATTATTAATCAATGGTTTTTTGCGGGAAGTTCCGCCGTATATTTGGGCAGAATGCAAAACGTTTCGAATAGGCTGGGAACACACGCTCTTCCCCGATGTTGACGCGACATCATTCGCTAAACCGCGAGCACTTGTGAACGGTTTTTTTGTAGCCTCTGTAACGATACTCCGACGCTCTCGAACCGTTAGTATTCTCGGTCGAACGGTTCGTGGCTTATTTTCTGTGCTGTTTTTTCTTTCGTATTTTTTTAATTATATATTGCACTGTTGCGAAACTTAGATTTAGTACTTTACTAATTTTTCGATAACTTTCACCGCGTTTCCGAAGAAAAATCATTCTATCTCGCATGGATATGGATATTTCGCTTTTCTTTGCCGTCATGTCTGTTCACAGCTTGAAGATCTACTATCGCATGAAATAGGTCAAAACCATTGTGTAAACGAAGACTCGTTTACATTGTACGCAGAGGTTAGACCGTCCGTGAGTGAATATCGAGGTTTAGCAGCTCAATCGTAAGTGTACGAATACTTTTTTGGCCCGAAAATTTTCGTTTTTTTTCCCATAATTCTTCTATTATTCCTGGGAAAAAATTCTCCATTTGCAGTTTATCTCTGTACCTGATGTACTATTAAATAAAATTGGCTTTCTTTGCGTATCGCTTATGTCTATAAAGTTATCGCAAAGAAACAAGGTGTATGAATAATTTTTTGACCCACTGTATTTTAAAATCTCGTCTTTTCGAAGCAGTAGGGGAAATTTAACGAAAACGTTTTTTATCCGACGCGACATTTTCGTCTCGGAGCCGCTTGCCCTGTTATCCTGGTACCAATGTCCAGGGGAACGGAGGCCAATGGAAAAAAAAAGAACATGCTAGCACTTGTCTGAATAGGAAAACATTTTC
This sequence comes from Oxytorus armatus, assembly GCA_958009045.1. Lineage (NCBI taxonomy): Eukaryota > Metazoa > Arthropoda > Insecta > Hymenoptera > Ichneumonidae > Oxytorus > Oxytorus armatus. Next base: position 22,542,717 of record OY253752.1, read on the forward strand.
TAACGTTATGTCCATAAATGATTTCTGATACCTATTTCATTCCTCCGCAGACAAAACTTTTGCATCTTCAATAAACGCAAATCGAACAATAATAACATTTTTTCACTTGTTTACGAGTCACGCATACAAATTTTCGAAGTATTTTATGAAAATGGCCACCGCAACAAATGTTAAAACATTGCCACTAAACTTAGCAGTCATGCGTTCATCCAAAACATTTTCTACGCACGAACGGTTTTAGTCAAATTTGAAAAATATGCCTGCGGAGTGATAATAAACACGTTCTGTAGATTTTAGGCGTGAGATGAAATAATAATAAATAGTAACTTAGGAACATATTCAATCCTATCATTCAAAAATTGCAATACAAAAAAAAAACTAAATTCACAATAATAGTCGTGAAAGAGTTTAACACGAATTTTTCTTACACCTACGGCTTTTACCGACGTATGGTAAAAATGATTGAAAGTTTTGTGCCAAACGATAGTTCCATTTCCATTCGTAATAAAAATAAAATATTGCGCTCGCCGATTGAGAAAGTTTTCCACAACGAACAAAAGATCGGAATATCGAAAAATTGCTTCAAGTTAATATAAATTCTTATCTATAATAATAATAATTGTTATATATAGCAATAACTATTATTATTATATGATAAAAAATTATTTATTCAAAGTTTTCGATATTTTGCTTCATACTTTTCATATAGTCATATTTTTGGCGGGTATATTTATTAGTTGAAATCTCGCCACCAGGTTCGCACGGTCGTGACAAAATTGTGTCGATCGTACACGATTTTGCTTGTGATCGTGTTCCATTTTGCTGCCCTTTGAGACGCGCGAAATCAAAAACTAAAGTGCGTAACTAACAAAAATAAAAATTGGTAGAAAACAAACTGATTTGTCGGCAACTTACGAACTCTTACATTAGCCAATGACAAAATATGAACTATGATCGCGCGCCCCCTCGTTCTTCTCACGACACGTCACAAGAGTAAAATCAGTCGAAAAGTGACCCGCGAAAAGTTTGTCATTACGCGAAAAAAAAAAAATAGAAGCGATTCGCGCGATGTGAGTGAAGTGTTTGACTGGTGTGATTGTAACATATCTGAATTATTTGACTGCAGTGAGTTTTTTTTTTCTTGAGCTTTGCAATACTTACACCGCCCGGGTCCAATTTCTCGACGATGTAATTCGTGACCGGTGAACCACCGTCATCGAATGGTACCTTCCAAGCCAGTGTGCAAGTTTCCGGCGTAATGTCAGAAACATCGAGAGGTCCTTGAGGATGCGATGGTTTGTCTACGGGTGGTAAATAAAATTGGTGAGTCATTTAAACATTTTAATTTTTACTCTGTCATTGCGATAAAATAATCATAGATATTTATTTAAAAATAATAATCATTATTGACAAATGATGATAAACGGGAAAAAATTATTTGGAGCAAATGAAAATATCAAAAAGAGTTTCGGAAGAAAGAATTGGAAAAATTATTCAGCAAATTATAATTTTTGCCCGATTGTTTTGTATTTTTTTCAAGTAAACAAAAAAAAAAGTCAAGTTTTTTTCAGAATATACTCACCAACTACGAGAACCTTGCACGAGGCAGAATCGGATCCTATGATGTTCGAAAGATGAATCGTATAGTTTCCAGTATCGGTTCTCTTGGCCTTTCTGTTTATGAACTTTGAGGCAATTTCGTTAGTCTCGAATTTGATCCTCTCGTCGGTGTAAACATCCTCGCCATTGATGGTCCAGCTTGGTTTTGGTACCGGATGCGCGGTGAATGGTACAGTTATTGTAAACGGTTCACCAGCGATCACCGTCATGTCTCGGATGCTCAAATCGCTAGTTATCTTAGGCGCGACTGCAAATGATACAAAAAATTATTTAGAATCACCATGCATGGGGTTACAATCGTACAAAACAAAAATCTATATTCATAAACTCAATTTATGAAGTTTAGTGAGAACTTTTGAAAATAAAACTTTATAAAATGTATTTTGTACAATTCATAAGGTTCAATTAAAAATTCGAGTACATTGCAATGCCATCGAACGAGTGTTAAATTTTTAACATCGTTCATGACTTTGTAAAAAATATGAGCACATTGCAACACAGTCAAATTTTTGATTGAACCGTCGAAATTAATTTCTTAATGAAGAAAAGCATTAATAACAGTGGATTTTCGAAAATATCAATTATTCGTTCGAAAAACTGAAGAAGTATTAATTTTTTTTTGAAAATTTGCACAAAACAATAAATATTTTTGTAAATTCATTATTATCAATGTTTTTCCTGATTAACAACATATGCTGCTAATACAAATCATAATTCACCGTAGTAAATTTATGTAAGAGACAAACATTGATCGAACAATTTATAAAGTTCGGGGGAAAAAAAAAAAAAAACTCACAGGAAGGTGCACTGGCGCGTATGGCGTCGGAGCTCGAGCTCCATGGTCCTTGACCAGCGGCATTAACGGCGGCAACGCGAAATTCGTAATCGCGATTTTCAATTAGTCCACCAACTCTGTAGGTGAGATCTTGAACAATTGCCTGAGTAGCTTTTATCCATTTTTCCTCGTTGAACAAACGTTTCTCGATAATATAACCGATAATCGGTGAACCACCGTCGCTTCGCGGTCTCGTCCAGGTGATCGTTATACTGTCCTCGGTGGTGTCGACACCGCGCGGTGCGCCCGGTGCCCCGGGTGTGTCGAACGGATGTCTCGCTTTGATTGGATCCTTCGTTGTAACAGGATCCGAAGTGCCATATTGATTTTCCGCCATAACGCGGAATTCATATTCCTGATTTACCGTCAAATTTCTCACTCTTACGAACGGTGTCGTTACGTAGCTGCTTATCTGCGAGAAGATAAATGTCCACGAAGTGAGAATAAAAGCGATCGAGAAAGAATGAAAACAATTGGGACATTTGCGATACGACGAAAGTTAGACGAACCTTGGACCAAATTTGATCTCTTGGCTCGCGTTTCTCAATAACGTAATTCGTTATCTCAGCACCGCCATTGTCCTTCGGCGGTGTCCAGTAGAGCGTGAGAGCGTCACCGGCAAACTCGTCGGCACGAAGATTTTGCGGTGGTCCAGGACGATCGAGTACTCGTACGTTTATCGTAGCGGTATCGAAACCCGAAGAATTTCGTAACTGTAGACGATATTGTCCGCCGTCCGAGCGCTTCGAATTCTTCATTACGAGACTGAGAAATATTTATAAATTGACAATTGTTAGTTTCAGTGACAAAGACCGGGCGATGACGATTGTTGAATGTAGATCTTTATAATTCATCTTTTAGGTTCGAGGAATTTTTATCGTCGAATCTTTTGCAGTTTTCTAATTAAGGATGAACCCCAGTGCGAACGGGCTCAAAAAAGTTCATATAAAACAAAAATATTTTCTTAATCTGCATAAATGTAGTTTTCGTTCAGCAGAGCCGTTTTTTTTTTCAATTAATTTTTCTCATAATGGCTCATTTGAAAAATGAAACAAAAATATTCACTTAATCTCGGCTCTGTGCTTAACGAAAACTGAATTTATGCAGATTAAGAAAATATCTTTGTTTTATTTTTCAGATGAGCCATGCCAGAGGTAGGAATTCCATCGTTAAAAGAAACATTTTTACGATAAATTAAAAAAAACATTATAACTGTCATAATTCTTATTATTTTTTAAAGAAAATTTTTATAAAACAACTTCAAAGTGTCCTTAAAAACATACCATTCTGTCAATCCTGAAATAATTCATTAAGTAGCAAACAAAAATTCGTGAAAAAGGACCTTTTTGAGTCCGTTCACAATGGGGAACCCCTTAAATAATCGGACTCAAAGATACCTCGCAACTTAACAAACCTGATGGTTTAACTAACCCTCCATAGTCACCTAGGGGTCATACTGACCCCAACTTTAAATTTGCAGCTATATGAATACCTCGACGATCTACATTGATCTGCTACCAGGGGTGTTAGTTGAAGTTTGCCGGTTTTACCAGTAGATGTCGCTAGCAATATGTATACATTTCTATGATTTGGCATGTATGTCATTTTTTTCTATTGACATTAACCTACAAAAATACGCAAGTCACATTACGCCAAAATAATAGCGTCATATTTGTTTACCTCAGTGAATATGTCGAGTTTCGTTCCGAGTAAATCGCATTTGCGGCATTCGTTGCTTTTCTTATTTCATCAAAAGAAAAAAGCAGCTGAAGCTCGCCGGTTGCTGGTAGAAACTTATGGTGAACATGCTCCAGTGATTAGAACATGTGAGACATGGTTTCGTCAATTTGAAAGTGGAGATTTCGATTTGACAGACAATGAACATCCTGGTGCAGCGAAAAAGTACGAAGACGAGGAATTGCAGGCGTTATTGGATGTTGACTTAACGTAATCGCAACAAAAATTGGCAGAAACACTAAATGTGACTCGAGGAGCAATTTGCCAACGTTTAAAAGCCATGGGAAAGATCCAAAAGTATGGAAAATGGGTGCCACACCAGCTGAACGATAGACAAATGGAAAATCGAAAAACCGTTTGTGAAATGCTGCTTCAACGATTCGAAAGGAAATCTTTTCTGCATCGAATTGTCACGGGGGACGAAAAGTGGATTTATTTTGAGAACCCGAAGCGAAAAAAATCATGGCTTTCACCTGGTGAAGCCGGCCCATCGACTGCAAGGCCAAATCGCTTTGGCCTTAAGACAATGCTCTGAGTTTGGTGGGACCAGTGTGGTGTGGTGTACTACGAGTCGTTAAAACCTGGTGAAACGGTGAACAAGGATCGCTACCGACAACAAATGATCAATTTGAATTATGCGTTGATCGAAAAACGGCCGGAATGGGCCCGAAGACATGGCAAAGTTATCTTGCAACATGACAACGCGCCGTCTCATACCGCTAAACTGGTGAAAGACACATTAAAAACACTTAATTGGGGAATATTATCACACCCGCCGTACTCTCCAGACCTCGCCCCATCCGACTATCACCTTTTCGCATCGATGGGACACTCCCTTGCGGAGCAGTGCTTCGCTAATTTTGAAGAAGTCGAAAAATGGCTCGTCGAATGGTTTACCTCGAAAGAGAAAAAGTTTTTTTGGGATGGTATCCATAATTTGCGTGAGAGATGGGCGAAATGTGTAGAAACCAATGGTCAATACTTAGAATAAAAAAATTTTGAGATTCCTCTGAAAATTAAGTGTTTTCTTTATCGAAAAAACCGGCAAATTTCAACTAACTCCCCTGGTATACTTTAGAGAACTCCAAATCACGTCTTCATTTTACTAAATTTTCACCCCGGAAATTTACGATCTATTTTCTCATTTACCTGGCATAATCATCGGCCAATTGTAAATGAACCCTCTTGTCGCTCTCATCGAGAACAACGTCATTGGCCAACCACGTAGCTGTGGGCCTTGGAAAACCGATGTATGGCACGTGAATCGAGAAATCTTCACCAGCACGTACGGTTATATCGCGTATACCACCGAGATCCATAATCGGTTTGTTCGGCTGTTCGGTTATAACAATTGGATTGCTCGCGCGACTTGGATTACTCTTGCCGATGTCGTTAACGGCGATAACGCGGAATTGATACTCGTCGCCCTCTTTCAATTGCGGCACCGTGTAAACGTTACCGGTAATTATCGAGTCATTCACGTCCGACCAATCGGGCTGATCCTTCTGTTTCATCTGAATGTAATAACCGCGAACCTTTGCGCCTCCGTCGTTTCTGGGCGGGCGCCACGAAAGAGTCACCGAATCTTTGGTTATACGATCGGCCTTCGGTGGTTCAGGGGCATCCGGACGAACTGAAATTTTTGTTGATTAATTTCCAATTAGACGAGAGATTTATGAGTTCAATTGTTGATCTACTGATCTATTGATGTATGAAATACTCGAAATGGTCTTAGTGCAATAATTTTTTATGATAATCAACCATAGGGGTTTGACACTTGTTTTGTTTTTTTTTTTTTTTTTTCTATTAATAAACTCACGTCGTTGATGACCAGCGACAATGGGCTCTGTTGCACGACTAGGATCACCAGGACCGGCCTCGTTAACCGCGATAACGCGGAACTCGTACCGCGAACCATCGTGAAGATCTTGTACCGAGAATGTCGTGTTCGGTGTCGCATAATTGTTGCACTTGAGCCACTCGCCTCCCCTCTCGCGTTTCTCCACGTAATAACCTGCAACAAAAGACATTTGATTTTTTAACAATTGTGAAAAAGTAGGAAATTGGTATGTTTTTGTCTCGTCGCTAATCGCTTAAGACCTCAAGAATTATTTGTACACATTTTCGAAGAGGAAGTAATAGAACTTAAGACAAACTCGATTAAAGAAGGTCTGTGCTATGTTAAAAACAAATATAAAGGCATGAATTTACAGAAAAATAGTGGATTTTAAGCCACGATCCATAAGTACTGCTACTATTTCTCCAAAAATAAAATTTGTAGTTTCGTTCCGATGAGTGAACTCGTTATAAATTGCAGTAATTTCTTTATAAAGCAATATGTAAAACATTTAAGTTAAGGGAGAACACCACTGTGACACCCTGTTTTTTTTCACATTTTTCAAGAATTTTTTTTTGTGTGAAAAAAAAGAGATATTCGAAAAATTTTTTTGGGTTTTGTTCCTTGTTTATTAATGTATCAATATATATCAATATAATGTATTATAATGTATATCTTCAACGTCGATCTGAAAAGAAATACCGAGTGTTTTCCATAATCATATGATATTTTGAAGAGAAGTACACAGGGATTTGGAAAAATATTGTTTTAAAAAAAATAGGCACGCCTTTGAAATTAACTTTAATTTCAAAGGCGTGCCTATTATTTTTAAAACAATATTTTTCCAAATCCCTGTGTACTTCTCTTCAAAATATCATATTATTAACGAAAACACTCGGTATTTTTTTTCAGATCGACGTTGAAGAGAGTTCTGCTGCGTGCCGCGGAAATGACAGCACCTGACGCGAGCGCTTCCCCAGCGTCACCATGCGGCGTGAAAAATGTGAAAAAAATGTTTTTTGATACATTAATAAACAAGGAACAAAACCCAAAAAAATTTTTCGAATATCTCTTTTTTTTCCCACAAAAAAAAATTCTTGAAAAATGTGAAAAAAAAAACAGGGGGTCACAGTGGTGTTCTCCGTTAACTAACCCTCCTAATTGAGAAAAACATTTTACAAAAAAAAAATGAGCAATCATTCATCAAAGTTGCAATTTTTTTTTTACCAATCATACTTTAAAAAAACTGCGTACAAAAAGCTTGTAGATAATTGGCCAAAACAAAAGCAATCATTGTTTGACTTGTTAATTATTAATTTTCGATAAACCAGGTGTTCTTCATTAACAATTCATCGTCGTTAGCATCACTTCCATCTTGAAAAGTTGCCCAAACAATTTTATAGTATCGATCGATCTAAAAACCTAAATCGATAAAAGCAAATGTAGAGAAAAAAAATATTAACCAGTAATAGGTTTGCCACCGGTGTTCTCCGGTGGATTCCAAACGAGTGTACACGTGTTCGGCGTGTAACCCAAAATTTCCGGTTGACTCGGTGCACCCGGTGGATCGAATGGACTCTTGGCAATTACGGGCTTGCCGTCGAGCGGTTCGGAAACACCGTAAAGATTTTCGGCGCGTACACGGAAAATATAACGTTTTCCCTCGCTAAGGCCTCTCGCTGTGAAACCCATTGTCGGACAATAGCCCGGCACTTGACGCCAATTGTCAAGACCAAAGTCGCAAATTTCAACGATGTAATTCGTGATATTGGCGCCACCGTTGTCGGTCGGTGGTCCCCAAGATAGTGCCACCGATTCGTGAGTTGTTCCCGAATAGAGTAGCGGTCCTTTTGGCGGTCCAGGCTTATCAACGACTATTACCGTTATATCGGCGCTATCCTCGCCATATTCGTTTCTCGCCGTAACCGTGTATATTCCCGCATCGTCGCGAATCGATTTTTCGATCTGCAACGTTGTACGATTCTGCTTCGTTTCAGTCTGCAAAAGAAAATACATTTCATTTTTTAAAATCATATCTCAAGATTTTGTCGAACTTGTCCCCCCAAATGTTCGTTGCAAACGCTTCCTCGTAGCAGAAACTTTGAGATTTTAGGAATCATTTCATTTTTTCGAGTTTATTTCTTTAGGCAAAATGCTCGCAACTGTATGAGAACCTCTGAACTGTATGAGAATGATTTTTTTTTTTAACATCCAGATGGAATAAAATTCATGCTTGCCTTTATGTACGATATAATTTCTGTTAAAATTGTTGAAACCCAACGTAATTTATGACAATGAATTGTTGTTTGCAACTACAAAAGGTTTGAGAGGTTCCTCATTAGCTTTATATTTTTTTTTAATTCGCGATTTCGCTTTAAAAAAATCTCCAAAATTCAAAATTCATTCAGATAATTGATCTATACACAAAATTGGTTGGATTTCCAAAAAATGTATATTAAAAATTCGAAGACTCGTTTCTACGAATTCGGATTTGTAAAAAAATATTTTCAACGATCAAAAATAAGAAAACTGGACTCACCGAGACGCGATAATTGCTATCGAGTCTATCGGTGCCTTTAAGCCAATCGATTCTGGGTGTCGGTGCTCCGGAAAGCGGTATGTCGACGTTGATAGGCTCACCAGCTCTGACCTTGATCTTACGTCCAATCAGACCGTCCAAATGAAGTTTTGGTTTTTCCTTCATCGGTCTAGCGGTGAATACCGACGATGTTTCACTCGGTTTACCCGCACCGGCGGCATTTACCGCGGATACGCGATACTCGTACTGATGGCCTTCCGCGACGTGCTCATCCTCGAATTCCACTCCCTTTATTGGCTCTTTGGTCAATTTTAACCAACGTCCGGTCGCACGATCTCGACGCTCCACGTCGTAACCCAAAATTGCAGATCCTCCATTGCTGATTGGCGGTGTCCATTTGATCCTTATGTAATCTTTGTCGGAATCCAGACACTCGGGTTTTCCAGGTTGTCCAGGTACACCTACGGAAAACCAAGGGTATTCGGTTTTTTTTTTACAAAAATGTCCGATTTTTTTTTTACAAATGTACGATTTAATCATCTCGCTCTTCGATATAATATATTTGAAAATATGGATAAGAGGTAAACATTTTTTAAATAGTGCTTTTAAATACAAATCAAAATAGTATTTTTGTTTCGCATAATTATCGTCATGCAGAAAACTACTTGTATTGGAATAACTGATCGAGGCTAACAGAAGAAATTAGTAAAATTTCAGAATTCTCCATTGTTTGATTATAATCGTTAAATTTTGCAAAAAAAGACTTACCGAATTGATTCTTGGCGACAACGGCACGATCGGTCTTCAATGGCTCCGAGCGTCCCTGAAGATTTTCAGCGGACACGCGGAACTCGTATTTCGTACCTTCGAGGAGACGCGGTACCGTGGCGTACGTCGATTTTGGATTAACGTAATTAACAGCAGGGACCCAGCCACCACCGTGAGTTAAATCGCGTTTCTCGATTACGTAACCACTGGAAAAATGATCGTTAGATTAGATTATCTCGAATGATCGTTAAGTAAATAATAATACTTTGATTATCTTTGTAAACGGATAAACAGTAATTAGTGATATTTTTTTGTTTCGATTTGAGATCTATAAAATTTCACTCACGTGAGCTCGCTACCACCATTGTCCTTGGGTGGTTTCCAGGACAGTGTGACCGATTGACTCGTTATCTCTTCGTACTCGAGAGGAGCTTCGGGTGGTCCTGGTCTGTCGAGAACGATCACGTTGAAGCTACCCTCGTCGATTCCACTGTCGTTTCTCAATAACAAATGATAGAGACCCGAATCGCTTCTTTTGGCGTTAACCGTATGAACTATCGTGTGATAGCCGATCGATGTGATGGTCGTTCGATCGTTCGTAGCTAATGGCTTGTTAGCGGCTGTCCAGATTACCTCGGGTATTGGTTCACCCACGAAATCGATATCGACGTGGAATACTAGACCCGCCTTGATTCGTATATCCTCGAGCGGTGTCTTGATCTTTGGAGCAACTGTAAAATATGAAATAACCGTTTATACAAATATTAAATATGAAATATGAAATATGAAATATGAAATATGAAATATGAAATATGAAATATGAAATATGAAATATGAAATATGTAATATGAAATATGAAATATGAAATATGAAATATGAAATATGAAATATGAAATATGAAATATGAAATATAAAATATGAAATATGAAATATGAAATATGAAATATGAAATATGAAATATGAAATATGAAATATGAAATATGAAATATGAAATATGAAATATGAAATATGAAATATGAAATATGAAATATGAAATATCAGATATGAGATATGAGATATTAGATATGAGATATGAGATATGAGATATGAAATATGAGATATGAGATATGAGATATGAGATATGAGATATGAGATATGAGATATGAGATATGAGATATGAGATATGAGATATGAGATATGAGATGTGAGATGTGAGATGTGAGATGTGAGATGTGAGATGTGAGATGTGAGATGTGAGATGTGAGATATGAGATAGGAGATACGAGATACGAGATACGAGATACGAGATACGAGATACGAGATACGAGATACGAGATACGAGATATGAGATATGAGATATCAAATATCAAATATCAAATATCAAATATCAAATATCAAATATCAAATATCAAATATCAAATATCAAATATTAAATATTAAATATTAAATATTAAATATTAAATATTAAATACTTACGGAATCGAGTTTTAGCGATAACTGCATCGCTAGGTTCCGAAGGTTCGGACTGTCCCGCAGCATTTACGGCTATCACACGGAACTCGTATTCCTGACCCTCGGTAAGATCAGGCGCCGTAGCCTTGGTCTGTCCGGAGGGTACGTGTACTGCGTTTATCCAGTACGGACTACCCTTCTCCTTCTTCTGTACGATGTAACCGGTGATCGGTGAACCACCGTCGTTCTCCGGTGCTGGCCAACTTAGATCAACATGATCCTTGTCCCAGTCCGTTATGCTTGGTCTACCAGGTGCATCTGGTTCATCTGCGTAAAAAGAATAATAACAAATTTCAAAATAATTGTCATATTTCTAAGCTCGGACTTTTCGAATCTCGCAATTGGTCAATTTTTGTTTAAACTTTTTACTCTAATATTTTTCCAATTTTTAAAACAGTACTTTTGAAATTAGCAAACAAAAAAAACCATTTTATTCCCACGTCCTTGAAATACCAACCAAATTCATTCTTAGCGACGATGCTTCTTGTAGTCTCGAGCGGTTCCGATTCACCGACGTTGTTGACCGCTTTCACACGGAAGTAATATTCCTTACGATGTGTCAGACGATAAACCTCGTGATTCAAGGTCATACTCATACCGGCATCGGTCCATGTTCCTCGTGAAACATCCATTTTCTCGATAATGTAATGAAGTATCGGACTTCCACCGTCGTCGAGTGGTACTTGCCAAGACAGATGACAACTCTCTTTGGTGACGTTACTGACCACGAGTGGTTTTTCCGGTGGCGATGGTTTATCGAGTACCGTGACAGTAGCTCCGGCCGAAATTTTTCCATGATCGTTAACGAGCGTAAGCTTGTAACGTCCGCTGTCGCTTCGTACGGAAAATGGTATCTCGAACGTTGTGTTTGTAGTTGTTGTGAAAATTTCGTGACGTAGATCGGCGTCGATAGCTGTGTCGTTCAGGGTCCAGTAAGCCGTAGGCTTCGGCGAAGCCTCGATCGGTAAATCCCAAGCGATCTTTTGACCGGCCTTGACCGTTAAATCCTTCATTAACAGACGATCGAATTTCGGTGCCTCTGTAGAGAAAAAACGTGAAAAGTTATTCGTTAAAGTTAGATCGTTCTCATTCATTTGCCGTTGTAAGTGAAAATTTTACGGAAAAACACTCCAAGGATCTATAAACTTGTTAAAAAGTCCCTTAAAGCATCTAAAACGTGAAAGAAGTAAAATTGAAAAAAAATGCGACTTACGGAAACGGGGCTTCGCGATAACCGGAGCAGATGCTTCCGAAGGATCACCGGGACCTCCTTTGTTAACCGCGATAACCCTAAACTCGTACTCCTGTCCCTCGGTTAAATCGGGCACTCTCCCACTGCACAATTTGCCCGGTATCTCGGCAGCCTTTTCCCACTGTCCGAATCTCGGTCTCTTCTCGATTATATAACCGGTGATCGGTGAACCACCGTCTCTCTTTGGCGGTGTCCATTCGAGATCCACGTGATCCTTGTCCCAATCTGTGGCGATCGGTTGTCCGGGTTTGTCGGGTTTGCCGAAAGGATCTTTCGCCGTTATTTCATCGATACCGGTGAGCGGCGCCGATTCGCCCTGTTTGTTAACGGCTCTGACGCGGAACGTGTAGTCGTGTCCCTCGATAAGATGATTGACCTTACACGTGCAATACTCCGCCTCGGCAACGGGTACCCAGCGCATACTCTCGGCGTCCATTTTCTCGACGGCGTAATGAAGAATTTCGCAACCACCGTCGTCCTTGGGTGGGCGCCAGGTGAGTGTACAACCGTTTTTCGTGACATCGTCGGCCTTGAGAGGCCCCTCGGGAGGCGATGGAACGTCCATTACGGTTACGTTCAAGGTCGCCGTGTCGGTACCATTGATATTTTTAACAGTAAGTGTGTAAACGCCGGTGTCCGACCGATGAGCATCCATGAAACGTACTTTGGTGTTGTAATCGGTGTTTGTGATTTTTATACGGTCGGTATTACCGATCGTAACACCCTTGAGATTCCATTCTTTGCGGGGCGGTGGTTCGCCAATAACGGGCACGTCAAAGTCGAAGAAACCACCTGCGCGTATTTTAACGTCAAGCATGTATTTACGATCGATTTTCGGTGGAAGATTTTTCGGTCTTGCGATGTGTGGTTTCGTAGCGTCGGAGGGTTCACCGGGACCAGCTTTGTTCACCGCTCTAACCCTAAATTCGTACTGTGTACCCTCGATTAGATCGGGCACTTTTCCGGTATTAACGTCACCCTCGACTTCCGCACATTTTTCCCAATTTGGACTGAATTTGTCGCGTTTCTCGATAACATAACCGGTCAACGGTGAACCACCGTCCTCGGACGGTCTTTCCCACTGTAGTTCCACGAAATCTCTGTCGTAATCCTTGATGAACGGTGTACCGGGTTTGCCGGGCTCGTCGAAAGGATTTTTCGCCTCGATAGCTTGTGACATTGTGAGTGGTTCCGATTTACCCTGCTTGTTAACAGCGCGTACGCGAAACTTGTACTTGTGTCCCGGTAAAAGACCATCAATCGCCAATGACGTTGCCGGTCCGTCGGTCTCACCCGCTGGCACCCAACGTCCCGTTGCCTCGTCCATTTTCTCCACGACGTAACACTCAATCGGTTGGCCACCATCGTCGAGCGGTGCGTTCCACTTTAGTGTACAACCCTCGGCGTGTATGTCCGATGCTCTCAATGGTCCCTCCGGTGCTCCGGGCTTGTCGAGCACAATAACCGTAACATAAGCGACATCCTTACCGCTCGCGTTTTCCGCGATAATCGTATATTTTCCGGACTCCGCTCTGGTCGCCATTCGCACGTGAAGACTCGTAGCGTAATCAACGTGCTTGACTTTAACGCGATCGTTTGTTCTTACATCGCGACTGGTTAATTGCCAACTTGTCGTTGGTGGGGGTTCACCGGTTACCTTGACATCAAAACCAAAGTTTTGTCCCGCCTTGATCTTAATATCCTCGAGATTCGTACGATCGATCTTTGGCGCTAGATTGCGCGGTTTTGCAATTATCGTTGGTGTAGCGTTCGACGGTTCACCCGGTCCCGCTTTATTGACCGCGCGTACGCGAAATTCGTACGGCTGACCCTCGATCAGATCCGGCACCGTTGCAAATGTCATTTCCGCTGGTACTTCAACAGCCTTTTCCCACTCGCCGTATTTATCCTTCTTCTCGATTATGTAACCGGTTATCGGTGAACCACCATCGTCGGTCGGTGCTTTCCATTTGAGATCGACGTGGTCCTTGTCCCAGTCGGTCGCTTTCAGATCTCCTGGCTTTCCTGGTTCGTCTATATTGACGGGGGTACGAAAAATAATAATGTACAATCATCAATGGCAATGTGCGCTGATGAAAGAAGAAAATGGTGCCAATTAGATACTAGCACCGGCGCCATGTGGCAATCGGAATGTTTCCTCACCAAATGGATTCTTGGCAATGATCGACTCCTCGGCGACCAAGGGCTCGGATTCCCCTTCAGAATTTACGGCTGATACGCGGAATTTGTACTCTTTTCCGGGCGTTAGACCGGTCACGTCGATGTCTACAAAAAAATTCATTCATTTCTTTTATTTAATGTAACAATTCATTTAATAATTATATAAATCAACGTCATTCACTATTTTATTGATCCTCGATGTTGTTATTTTATCGAGATCGATTATAACAGCAACAATTGCGGAAAAATTAAAACAGAAGTACTTCGAAAACGTGAAATTGCGGAAATTAGTATAAATCAGTGTAATGATTTGCTGATAAATCACTACAATTGTTTTTCGATGTTGAGAACATACTCTGCAGTACAGATAAACATGAATTCCTATCGATTAACGGTTGAAAGTTTGCGAAAACGATTTAAAAATTTGATCCTTTTCTTCGATCAATTAATGATAGTAATTAATTATACATCGTGTAGAATTATAACAGCAACAATTGCGAAAAATTAAAACATAAGTACTCCGAAAGCGTGAAATTGCGGAAATTAGTATAAATCAGTGTAATGATTTGCTGATAAATCACAACAATTATTTTTCGATGTTGAGAACATAATCTGCAGTACAGATAAACATGAATTCCTATCGATTAACGGTTGAAAGTTTGCGAAAACGATTTGAAAATTTGATCCTTTTTTTCGATCAATTAATGATAGTAATTAATTATACATCGTGTAGAATTATAACAGCAACAATTGCGAAAAATTAAAACATAAGTACTCCGAAAACGTGAAATTGCGGAAATTAGTATCAATCAGTGTAATGATTTGCTGATAAATCACTACAATTATTTTTCGATGTTGAGAACATAATCTGCAGTACAGATAAACATGAATTCCTATCGATTAACGATTGAAAGTTTGCGAAAACGATTTAAAAATTTGATCCTTTTTTTCGATCAGTTAATGATAGTAATTAATTATACATCGTGTAGAATTATAACAGCAACATTTGCGAAAAATTTAAACATAAGTACTCCGAAAACGTGAAATTGCGGAAATTAGTATAAATCAGTGTAATGATTTGCTGATAAATCACTACAATTATTTTTCGATGTTGAGAACATAATCTGCAGTACAGATAAACATGAATTCCTATCGATTAACGGTTGAAAGTTTGCGAAAACGATTTAAAAATTTGATCCTTTTCTTCGATCAATTAATGATAGTAATTAATTATACATCGTGTAGAATTATAACAGCAACAATTGCGAAAAATTAAAACATAATTACTCCGAAAGCGTGAAATTGCGGAAATTAGTATAAATCAGTGTAATGATTTGCTGATAAATCACAACAATTATTTTTCGATGTTGAGAACATAATCTGCAGTACAGATAAACATGAATTCCTATTGATTAACGGTTGAAAGTTTGCGAAAACGATTTGAAAATTTGATCCTTTTTTTCGATCAATTAATGGTAGTAATTAATTATACATCGTGTAGAATTATAACAGCAACAATTGCGAAAAATTAAAACATAAGTACTCCGAAAGCGTGAAATTGCGGAAATTAGTATAAATCAGTGTAATGATTTGCTGATAAATCACTACAATTATTTTTCGATGTTGAGAACATAATCTGCAGTACAGATAAACATGAATTCCTATCGATTAACGATTGAAAGTTTGCGAAAACGATTTAAAAATTTCATCCTTTTTTTCGATCAATTAATGATAGTAATTAATTATACATCGTGTAGAATTATAACAGCAACAATTGCGAAAAATTAAAACATAAGTACTCCGAAAGCGTGAAATTACGGAAATTAGTATAAATCAGTGTAATGATTTGCTGATAAATCACTACAATTATTTTTCGATGTTGAGAACATAATCTGCAGTACAGATAAACATGAATTCCTATCGATTAACGGTTGAAAGTTTGCGAAAACGATTTGAAAATTTGATCCTTTTTTTCGATCAATTAATGGTAGTAATTAATTATACATCGTGTAGAATTATAACAGCAACAATTGCGAAAAATTAAAACATAAGTACTCCGAAAGCGTGAAATTGCGGAAATTAGTATAAATCAGTGTAATGATTTGCTGATAAATCACTACAATTATTTTTCGATGTTGAGAACATAATCTGCAGTACAGATAAACATGAATTCCTATCGATTAACGATTGAAAGTTTGCGAAAACGATTTAAAAATTTCATCCTTTTTTTCGATCAATTAATGATAGTAATTAATTATACATCGTGTAGAATTATAACAGCAACAATTGCGAAAAATTAAAACATAAGTACTCCGAAAGCGTGAAATTACGGAAATTAGTATAAATCAGTGTAATGATTTGCTGATAAATCACTACAATTATTTTTCGATGTTGAGAACATAATCTGCAGTACAGATAAACATGAATTCCTATCGATTAACGATTGAAAGTTTGCGAAAACGATTTAAAAATTTGATCCTTTTTTTCGATCAGTTAATGATAGTAATTAATTATACATCGTGTAGAATTATAACAGCAACATTTGCGAAAAATTTAAACATAAGTACTCCGAAAACGTGAAATTGCGGAAATTAGTATAAATCAGTGTAATGATTTGCTGATAAATCACTACAATTATTTTTCGATGTTGAGAACATACTCTACATTACAGATAAACATGAATTCCTATCGATTAACGGTTGAAAGTTTGCGAAAACGATTTGAAAATTTCATCCTTTTTTTCGATCAATTAATGATAGTAATTAATTATACATCGTGTAGAATTATAACAGCAACAATTGCGAAAAATTAAAACATAAGTACTCCGAAAACGTGAAATTGCGGAAATTAGTATCAATCAGTGTAATGATTTGCTGATAAATCACTACAATTATTTTTCGATGTTGAGAACATAATCTGCAGTACAGATAAACATGAATTCCTATCGATTAACGATTGAAAGTTTGCGAAAACGATTTAAAAATTTCATCCTTTTTTTCGATCAATTAATGATAGTAATTAATTATACATCGTGTAGAATTATAACAGCAACAATTGCGAAAAATTAAAACATAAGTACTCCGAAAGCGTGAAATTACGGAAATTAGTATAAATCAGTGTAATGATTTGCTGATAAATCACTACAATTATTTTTCGATGTTGAGAACATAATCTGCAGTACAGATAAACATGAATTCCTATCGATTAACGATTGAAAGTTTGCGAAAACGATTTAAAAATTTGATCCTTTTTTTCGATCAGTTAATGATAGTAATTAATTATACATCGTGTAGAATTATAACAGCAACATTTGCGAAAAATTTAAACATAAGTACTCCGAAAACGTGAAATTGCGGAAATTAGTATAAATCAGTGTAATGATTTGCTGATAAATCACTACAATTATTTTTCGATGTTGAGAACATACTCTACATTACAGATAAACATGAATTCCTATCGATTAACGGTTGAAAGTTTGCGAGAACGATTTGAAAATTTCATCCTTTTTTTCGATCAATTAATGATAGTAATTAATTATACATCGTGTAGAATTATAACAGCAACAATTGCGAAAAATTAAAACATAAGTACTCCGAAAACGTGAAATTGCGGAAATTAGTATCAATCAGTGTAATGATTTGCTGATAAATCACTACAATTATTTTTCGATGTTGAGAACATAATCTGCAGTACAGATAAACATGAATTCCTATCGATTAACGGTTAGAGTTTGCGAAAACGATTAAAAAATTTCATCCTTTTTTTCGATCAATTAATGATAGTAATTAGTTATACATCGTGTAGAATTATGAACATAATTTTGCTGATTCTTACTCGGATCGGGGGAACGTCCACATGGTACCCAGCATCCGGTGTCCGGATCCAATTTATCAACTTGATAATACTCGATCGGAGTGCCGCCATCGTCCAAAGGACGCTTCCACTTGAGCTTGCAGCCCTCTTTGTGAACGTCCGAGATTTGTATAGGACCTTCGGGTGCCGTAGGCTTGTCGGTTACAATAACATTTACGGTCACGCTATCTTTGCCCGACGTATTGGTAGCCAGTACGTTGTATTCTCCACTGTCGCCTCTCGACACTGGACGAACAACGAGTTTCGTCTGATACGGCGGATTATCGATCATCACGGTTTTACTGTTCGCCAATGGAATTGGTCCGCAACGCCAATCGACGTGTGGTGGCGGTTCACCAATTATATTCGCGTCAAACTTGAGCGTTGAACCCGCCGATAGTGTTACGTCACGAAGATTTCTACGATCGATCTTGGGAGCCACTGTACGAAATAGAAAAACAATAATTCAGTATTGTGCTTTAAACAATAGCTGCATGTTTCTTGAAAAATTTACAACAAATTATTGTCCCAGCATTTTCACAATAATTTGTTTGGCAATTCGCCATAGTGTTTTTTTTACATCTTTCAAAATTTTTTATAACTCGTACCACGACATTTGCGAATATTCAGTTTTTCGACAAAATTTCATTTTACTGTTTGCAAAATGTTAGGCAATTAATTTGATAAATTCGATACAGGGATTTTGTCAAATTTAATTTTATTGATATAAATTTGTTGATTTAACAAAATTATTTTGTCCTCAGTAGAAATTCTAATCTTACGGAAACGTGGCTTAGCCAGGAAAGTCTTGCTGCACTCGCCAGGCTCCGATTGTCCGGCCTTATTAACCGCAATAACACGGAACTGATACTCGTTTCCTTCGATTAGACCGGTTACAAGAGCTTGCGTTTTCGGTGAATTTGTCTCGATAGCTTTTTCCCAAAGTGTGCTGTACTTGTCCTTTCTCTCGACAATGTAACCGGTTATCGGTGAGCCACCGTCCGTGAATGGTTCCTTCCAGACGAGATCGACTTGATGAGCGGTCCAGTCGGTCGGTTCCGGTATTCCAGGAGGATCGGGTACGGCTGTGAAAAGAAACAATAAAACACGACAATAAGATCAATGAAACGGTCAATATGAAGATTTTTTTTTTCCCATTCAGCTATTACGTTAATTTGAAAAATTAATATCGCCAAAGTTTGTTGAACTTTACATCACTACCAAAAACGGATATATTTCAATGGAATTTGTTCAAATTATCAACATTTACGACATTGCAAGTGAAACTGCCTAAATAAATGTTCATCTTTTCAAATAATTACTGTTACATTTGAATAAATTCGTTTTTGAACTTGTAAAATATTTTTTTAAACTCACTAAACGGATCTCTGGCGATGATCGAGCCATACGTCTCCAATGGTTCCGATTCACCCTCGCTGTTGATGGCTTTAACGCGGAATTTATACTCGTGACCCGGTGTCAAACCGTCAACCTTCATTTCCGGTCCGACTGTTTTGCCAACGGGCAGCCAGATGCCGGTATCAGGATCGTATTTCTCGACGAGATAACACTCGATAGGTTCGCCACCATCGTCCTTGGGCTTTTTCCACTTGAGGGTACATCCGTCCTTGTGAATGTCCGATACCTCCAGTGGACCTTCGGGTTTGGATGGTTTGCCTAGAAATTGAAATTAATTTCAATTTGTTAATAATGAGAATCCTTTCCACTAACGATATAAAATGAAGAATTTTATAACGCAACAATGATATTATCTACTCTAGTGCAGTTAAAAAATAATAATTACAAATATATTTGAAAAATTTCATAAAGTACTCACAAACTACGATAACCTCGACTTCGGCGGTATCGGTACCGTACTGATTGACAGCAGTGATCTTATAAATTCCCGTGTCTTTGCGCTCAGCTCTGTCGTTGTAAAACTTGGTGTTGTAAGGCTCATTGACGATTCTACGATGTGTCGTAACTTGTACGCTCTTTTCGTCGATGACCCATGTGATATCGGGTGCCGGTTCACCTGAGACTTTGATGTCAAAGTGGAAACGTTCGCCTTCGCGAACTTGGACGTCCCGAAGATTGCGTCTGTCGATCTTTGGTGGAACTGACGAAATAAAAACGTAAATTAGATAATTACGAAACAGAAATGTATCGCATAATTATCGTACTAATTAGTTATTATAACGATCATTATTTTGTCATAGAATTTGGAATTTTTGTTAATGCGACAATATATGTACCCTTTCGACTCTTCGCTACGATCGATTTACTAGCATCCGAGGGTTCGCCAGGGCCAGCGGCATTTATCGCCCTAACACGGAATTCATATTCCGCTCCCTCGTCCAAATTCTCGGCTCGACCCTTGCAATCGTCGGGTCCGGTCTCGCCGGCTTTAACCCAGCGCGGCGAGCCCTTCTCCCGTTTCTCAATCACGTAACCGGTGATTGGAGATCCACCGTCCTTTAACGGTGGAGTCCATCTTAGGTCAACGTGATCCTTGTCCCAGTCGGTTGCCTCGGGACGACCAGGTGCACCAGGCTCATCTGTTTGGCAAATAACATAAATTATAAAAAAATGTTAACAGTTCGCTGACTTATTTGGATAATTCGTAAATTTTTTAACTATTAAGAATTCCACGTAATATCCTAACGGTTTGTAAGCCGAGCGAAAACATTTTTTTCTAAACGTAATGAAAAAAAGTTCAGCTATCAAACACGAAAAGATTGTAAAAAAAAAAAGAATAATGAGTTCTTACCGAACGGATTTTTGGCGATGATACTGGTTTCGGTGACAAGAGGTTCGGATTCGCCCTCCGCATTGACAGCAGCAACGCGAAATTTGTACTCTTGTCCGGGCACCAAATTCTCAATCTCGAAATTCGTATCTTTGGTACGTCCCGCCGGTACCCAACGTCCGGTCTCGGTGTCCATTTTCTCGATGACATAATGCTCGATCGGTACACCACCATCGTCCTCCGGTGGATTCCACTTGAGATTACAACCCTCTTTGTGTATATCGGTGACCTTGAGAGGACCCTCGGGTTTGCCGGGTTTGTCAAGAACGAGAATCTCAATGGAAGCTTCGTCCTTGCCCGAGTTATTCTCGGCTTTGAGGGTCAGGGTACCGCAGTGAGCGCGCGTTACAGCGGAAACCATAAATTTAGTTCTATAATCATCGATCTCAATGGTCGTGATGTCACGATCCTCCTGCTTCAATTTATTGAGATACCAGACTTTTGATGGCGGCGGTTCGCCGCTGACTTTAACGTCCAAACGTATGTGATTGCCAGCTTTTATCGTTAAATCACGTAAATTCGTACGATCGATTCTCGGCGCTGCGTAACGATCTTTAGCCGTAAGAATATCACTCGCGTCGCTGGGTGCACCGACGCCACCTTTGTTAACGGCTTTAATCCGAAATTGATATTTTTGTCCTTCGGTTAGATCCTCAACGGTACCCTGAGTCTGATTGCCCGGCACTTCACCAGCTTTTTGCCATTTACCATAAGCGTCCTTCTTCTCAATGATGTACTTCTCGATCGGTGCGCCGCCGTCGTTCTTCGGTGCTTTCCACTTGAGATCAACGTGATGTCTGTCCCAATCGCGTAATTCCGGTTTGCTCGGTGCGTCGGGTTCTCTGAATGGATTTTTAGCTGTCGTCGGTACGTCAGTCTCGAGTGGCTCGGATTCGCCCTCGGCGTTAACGGCTTTAACACGAAATTGATAATCCTTGCCCTCATTGAGACCGCTTATCTCGGCCTCGGGTGTCTTACTCGTGCCGCACGGTACCCAACGTCCGCTGTCAACGTCCATTCTCTCGATAAGATAATGATCGACCGGTTCGCCACCGTCGTCATCGGGCTTGTTCCACTTGAGTTTACAACCTTCGGCAGTAACGTTCGAAACGTCAAGTGGTCCTTTAGGTTTGCTGGGCTTACTGAGTATCTGTACCTCGATATCAACCTGATCGGTTCCACTATCGTTCTTCGCTGTAACGGTATAAGTGCCGGTATCCGTACGTTTGAGTTTATTCAGAATAAAGAGGGTGTGATATTCCTCATTCTCGATGGTCAAACGATCGACAGTTTTCAATGTCTGCTCTTTGAGCGTCCACGTTATGGATGGCGGTGGTTCACCCTGTACATCAGCCTCCAATCTCAACATCTGTCCTATACGGAGTACCTTCTTTTTCAAATTTTTACGATCAATACGAGGCGCCAAGAATCTCGGTTTGGCGATGACACTCTTGGACACATCGCTCGGATCGCTTGGGCCAGCTTTGTTAACGGCGACAACCCGAAATTCGTACTCGTGACCGGGTTCAATGCCCTCGGTGACTTTGGCATTTGTACGATCACCAACGACCATCGCAGCGTCGACCCACTGTCTACCGTCCTTGTCGCGCATCTGAATAATGTATTTTTCAATTGGTGCGCCACCATCGTCGATCGGTGCTTTCCACTCGATATCCACGAAATCTCTGTCCCAATCCTTGATCTCTGGACGTCCGGGTTTATCGGGTTCGTTGAACGGATTTTTCGCTATTATCGATTTGTCGGCCTCCAATTCTTCCGACTCGCCCTCTTTGTTGACGGCTTTAACGCGGAATTTGTAAGGTTTACCCTCGAGTAAGCCGGTTATATTCGCTTCTGGCTCGGTAGATCTCGCGCAAGAGATCCAAGCACCCGAGAGCGGATCGAGTTTCTCAATCTCGTAATACTCTATCGGCGATCCGCCGTCGTCCTCGGGCCTCTTCCACTTGAGCTTGCAGCCGTGTTTGGTAACGTTCGAAACGTCCAATGGACCCTTCGGTTTTGTCGGTTTACCGAGTACAGTTATATCAACCTCGGCCTCATCCTCGCCAACTTCGTTCTTCGCTCTCACGATGTATTTCCCGGTTAAACCGCGTTTCGCCTTCATTATGAAGAATTTCGTGTTGTAATCGATATTATCGATACGATAGATGTCATCGGTTTTGAGTTCAGTTTCGTTTAAGCTCCACGTTACCTTTGGCGCCGGTTCGCCGATTATATTGACATCGAGATTCACGGTTAAGCCAACTTTCACGATAACAGCCTGTAAATTCGTACGTTCGATGTGTGGTTTGAGCCAGCGTGCCTTTGCTGTGTGCGGATTCGTAGCTTCGCTAGGTTCACCCGGACCAGCTTTGTTAACTGCTCGTACACGAAATTGATACTGATTTCCCTCGACCAAACGTGGCACCAGACCCTGACACTTTGGTCCCGTTGTTTCCGCTGCCTTCACGAAAGACGTGCCAAATTTCTCCTTCATCTCGAGAATATAACCGGTTATTGGAGCACCACCGTCTCTTATCGGTGGTTCCCACTTGAGCGTTACCGAATTTTCCGTCCAATCGATTATTTCCGGTAGGCCAGGTGCTGCCGGTGCGTCGTAAGGATTCTTCGCTATAATAGCGGTGTCCGTGGCCAATGGTTCCGATTCACCCTCCTCGTTAACGGCTTTTACGCGAAATTCGTACTTGTGTCCCGGTTCCAAGCCCGTAAGAGCGTGCTCGGTTTTGTCAGGATCGCAGATACCAGCCGGTACCCAACGTCCCGATGTGGCATCCATTTTCTCGATAACGTAACTCGACAGTGGCAAACCACCGTCGTCTTTCGGTTTTTTCCACTTCAGCTTACAACCCTCTTTGTGAATATCCACGACCTCCAGCGGACCCTCGGGTTTTCCCGGTTTATCGAGTATTATTATCTCAACATCGGCCTCGTCCTCGCCCGAATCGTTCACCGCTTTTATCGTATATTTTCCGGTATCTTTGCGACTCGTGTGCGACAACAATAATTTTGTGTTGTAATCCTCGTTCTCGATCTTACAATTTGGCGTATTAGCGAGTGTCAACGTGCGGAAAGTCCACGTTATCGTTGGTGGTGGTTCACCCTTGACGTCAACGTCCAATTTAACATGTTGACTAGCGCGTACCTTGACGGTTTGAAGCTTGTCGCGATTAATGTGCGGCTTCAAGAAACGAGCTTTAGCAACGTGAGGTTTCGTGGGATCGCTAGGCTCCGATGGTCCTGCCTTGTTGACGGCACGTACGCGAAATTGATAAGTCGAGCCTTCCTTAAGACCGGGCACCCGTCCTTTTGGCTCCGGTGAATCGGTCACCACAGCCTCCTCCCAGTGAGTCGAGAATTTTTCTTTCTTCTCGATTATGTAACCCGTTATTGGTACACCACCAGTGTCTTTGGGTGGCGTCCATTTAAGATCAACACGATCAACGTCCCAATCCTCGAATTCCGGTACTCCCGGCCTTCCGGCAATGTCATAGGGATTTTTCGCTACCACACCGCCTTCGGTCGTCAGTGGCTCCGATTCACCCTCCTCGTTTATCGCCTTAACACGGAACTCGTACTCGTGACCCTCCGACAAACCTTTAACGTCCATTTCCGTGTCGTTCGTACGACCCACCGGCACCCAACGACCCGTTGATTTATCGAGTTTCTCAACTTGATAACCGGTTATTGGTTTTCCACCGTCGTCCTCTGGTTTTTCCCATTTTAACTTCAAACCGCTCTTCGTCACGTCCGACACCTTGAGAGGACCCTTTGGCTTACCGGGTGCGGCTGGAATGAAAAAACAATACGGCCGAATTTAGGAATGTTGAATTGTAAAATTCATTTATGCACTAGCTGTTTGTAGAATTAGAAATGAAAAAAAAAATTGTAAACCTATGATTCCGCGAGTGTACGAATTTACCGATCTCCGAATTACTTTCTTTTTTTCTTTTCTGTCGATCTCATTGAGAACTTACATAGTACAGTGACCTCAACCTCAGCCTCGTCCTCGCCGGATGCATTAACCGCGCGAATCTTCCAAACTCCGGTGTTCTTTCGCACGCTATCGGTGATCGTGAGTTTCGTATTGTAGTCGACGTTTTCGATGCTAATGTTACTACCGTGTTTGACCTGTTCGTTAGCACGATACCATGTTATCTCTGGTGGTGGCTCGCCCCGTACGTCAACGTCGTACTTGATCGGCTTTCCGGCTCTCACGATAATGGGTTTCAGATTTGTTCTGTCGATTCTCGGTTTGACTGTGGAAATACAGGAAAAATATGTGATTATTATTTTTTCCATCGATCGTCGAAACGGCGATGAGGATTGATTGGGGAAAAATTGGGTTTTTCTACTTACGAGCTTTGTGCTTGACCATTTGCATCTTGGAGGCATCGGATGGTGGCGAGGGACCAGCTTTGTTTACGGCGATTATTCTGAATTGATATTCACCACGATCTTTGAGTCCCATGACCTTTGCGACTAACTCATCGCTAGCGGGTACTTCCATTGCTTTTTCCCAATCGGGCTTATAACGATCTTTCTTCTCGATAATATACTTCTCGATCGGTGCACCACCGTCGAAATCCGGTGCCGTCCATTTCAGGCTCACGGACTCGTTGTCGTAATCCGTTACCAACGGCGTTCCCGGAGCGTGTGGTTCATCTGAGAATATATTCATATTGAACATTATTTTGAACGATGTTATTGGTACCGTTTGAATGAATAGAGTGACAAAAGAAGTACCAATAATTGAACAATTATTGTAAATATTAATGATGTTGAAGTTTGCATCGTTGGAACGTAAGGAAAATAAGTTTTTATTTTATTTTGATTTTCAGTATTCCTCTCACTTCTCTTGCTCATTTAGCCCCAGGTCTTTAAGGGGGGGTAGGGTTTTAAAATTACTTTTTTTGCATTTTTTTTTAATTTAAAAAGAAAATTTTTCTGAATGAACAATATGTCGAGAATATTGTGTATAAATTTCAAGTCAATCGGAGTAAAACTAACGGAGTTACAGCGTTTCAAACGACCGGCCGTGATACCTCATTTTCACGTATAAAAAACTTTAAATCGATTTTCCCGAAAACGTCATTTTTGAAGTTTGTGAACATTAGAACTCAAAATCTACTGAACCGATCCATTTGAAAATTTAAACATTACTTCTTCACATAAATCAACAGGTAATCAGGAGTTTTTTAAAATTTTTCAATTTTTTCAATTTTTTAATAACCAATTAAGCGCGATTTTTTCAGCTAAAATTGCGTTTTTCACTTGCAAGTGCTGCAAAAAATAGAAAAAAAAAAAAAAAAAAACTCTTCCTGATTACCTCGAGAAATACATCACCTTTAAGGCCTTACATACGTCGAGAATTTTCAAAAAATCGATTTTTTTTTGTTTACAGATTATTATTCCTTATAGTCTTAGGCGTATTTCTGTGTAAGCTGATTGTAAAAATTCCCCATAGTTCAAAAGTTATTGTAGATAATGTGACTGCGAACCGGCTGAAACACGCTCGAATCAACGCTACCAAAGCAACAAAAGAGGCCAGAACAATTCGTCGATTAGAAAAAAATAAACAACAACAATTTTTTACTGACAAGGAAGGCGTACAATATGAAGCTGGAATGGGAGATTGGACGTAAGTTAACTAAATAAATTAAAAAAATTCATAAAATTCTTGCTCCAGCCGCGCGCGACTTCGAGCGAAACGCGCTTGAAACTTTAAACGCGTTTTTCTCAAAACTACTTTTTCTGACACGGTCGGCATGATAACTCGTACGGTTTTTAATATTTTTTGATGATTTTTTTTTTTTAAATATTCGGAATTGTTTTTTCTACAGTCTGTCGAGCCGGATTTTTAAAATTATAATTAGAAAATTTTATAAAAACAATTAAAGTGTGACTTTTTTGACACAAACTTATAATTTTTTTTTAAATTACCGTAAATTGTTTAATTTTTCGAATTTCAAAAATCCGGCTCGACAGACTATAACAACTACCTTATTTTACAAGAATTTCTTTACATTTTGCAGATCCGTCAACATTTGAGGAAGAAATACTGCCGACCGTGGAGCAACTTTTTTTTTACAGTGCTTCGAAAAATGTGATTTTTCATGTTGTAATGTTTGAAAAAAAAAATTGAAATAAATTTTTTTACAAACTTAACACAGTAATAAATAATGTGTAAGAATTTTTTTATCAATTTCTATTTCTATCCCTCCTAAAAACAGTTTTTATTTTGGTACGTTTTCGGTACCGCTGGACGTATGTAAGGCCTTAAAATGCATATCAATTTTTTTGTTTCACATGATCCGGTAACGAGTTATAATGTTCACCGAAAAACCACTTTTTTTCAAAGCGCCTCAGGAGATTCAACGTCACCGGCTTATTTATCAATATTTTTCATTGAAAATTTTTTCTGAGACACTTCAATAGTTGTACAATATTATGTAATTTTATTTAATAAAATTATATTACTCATGTCGCCGGGAAAAAATCATAAAAATATGCTTTTTTTTTCGCCTTTAAAACCCTACCCCGCCGTTAAAGACGACCCGAAAAAACGTTTTAACGATTTTTGGCTTCGAAAATCCAACCTTAAGGGTGATGAATGTTATAAAAAAATCTATTTTCGTTGCGTTCCAGCGATGCAAGCTTTAAGATCATAGTTATTAATAGTAATTTTTAATATGTTAATAACTGTTAATTACGAATTAGAAAAAATTAATGCAAATGATTATTTATCTTTAGTTTAATTGATAACGAAATAATTAACTTCAATTGTTTTTAATTCGTCGTATTAATTAGATCGTAACAACTCACCAAACGGATTTTTCGCAATGACCGGACGCTCGCTGGTCAACGGTTCGGAGTCACCTTCGTCGTTGACCGCGGTGACGCGAAACAGATATTCGCTGCCTGGATTCAAACCGGTTATCTGAAATTCGGTGTTTGGCGAATCACCGGGTACCCTTCCAACGCGTACCCATTTTCCCGTTTTCGTGTCCATTTTCTCGATCTCGTATTCCTTGATCGGTACACCACCGTCGTCCTCCGGTTTTTCCCATTTGACCTTTGCCGTTGTGTTGGTAACGTCGGAAACGACCAACGGTCCCTTAGGGGCATCCGGTCTGCCTGTAAGAAATAAATCAAAATTCAATGATATTTAGTTCGTCGATAATCGTGTAAAACTGATCATCTAACGTCTCTTTGAGTTTATTTTTCCGAAATGTATCATTATAACAAAATTGATTTCACGTACCGAGAACAGTAAGCTCGACGGATTCTTCGTCCTTGCCATTGACGTTTTCGGCCGTCAGTGTGTACTTTCCCGTGTCCTTGCGAGTAGCATTCACGATCGAAAAGTCCGTGTGATAATCGACGTTATCGATTTTAATTCGATCGGTCGTTGTCAGAGGAATATTATCTCGCCAGATCCAACTTGTCGTTGGTGGTGGTTCACCGGTCACGTCGACCGACCATTTGTGCGTACGACCGGCTTTGATTATTACCGATTTCAAATTCGTACGATCGATCCTCGGTTTTACTAGAATTTTCGAACGGGAAACAACGAAAATTAATAAAAAAATCGTTATGTGCGACGAATATAATGATCGAGAGACGATCGAATTGTCGCTACTTACGATTTCTGTGCTTGCAGATATGATTGTCGGTTGGTTCGCTGGGCTGCGAGGGACCGGCCTTGTTGTGAGCACGAACGCGGAATTGATAAACCATTTTTTCCTTCAAACCCTCGACTTTTACCTCGGGATTGGCGTCCGTTGTTTTCGTAACTTCCACCCAATCGGCCGAAAATTTATCTTTCATCTCGATCGTATAATGAGTTATAGGTCTACCGCCATCTTTCTCGGGTTTTGCCCATCTCAAAGAAACGCTCATGTTGTCGTAATCGAAGATTTCCGGTTTACCAGGTTTGTCGGGTTCGTCTGTAATAATGTGAGCGTGAAATGAATTTTTGAGTAACCCCAAAAAAAAAAGCCTCTAAATAATAAGAAATTCTATGACAGAAGTGGATAGAAGAAAAATCATAAATTCTCATTTTTTATTGTAAAAGTATGAAAGATTCAATTACCGTAAGGATTCTTCGCGACTATAGATTCGTCGGTGACGAGCGGCTCGGATTCACCCTCTTTGTTCACGGCCTTAACCCTGAACTTGTATTTCTTGTTCGGCGTGAGACCCGAAAAAGTAAAGGTATCTTTGTCCGGTCCAACCTCACCGGCAGGAATCCAACGTCCTGTATCAACGTCCATTTTCTCGAGAGTGTAACCGGTAATGTCGCTACCACCATCGTCGGATGGTCTTTTCCATTTTACGGTCACGTGATCGGCACGTACCTCCTCGACCTTCAGAGGTCCCAAAGGAGGCGTTGGTTTATCTGTAGACAAGAGCAAAAATAAAAATTACGTTTACAAAAACGTCAAATCGGCTTTTTGTAATTCTTTGCACACATTTTCACATAAATATTATTTAGAAAATGCTTATCCCGAGATAAAATTGGTTTAGAACGAATTTTTAGTGATTTTCATTCACGCTTCTTTTGATATTCCGAATAAAACCCTTTTTTTTCGAATGTGGAGTCTTGGAAATTTCTTTAAGGTACAAGATTTTCATAAAGATTACGTTAATAGATTATTTTCAAATTCTGGGAGATTTTTTTTTATCGCGCGGAGAATTTTGAAACTTATCGCGAACGGGAATGCACGATGAAAGCTTACCGAGAACAACGACATCGGCGATACTCTCGCACGTTCCCGATCCATTGGTAAGCACGAGTTTGTACTTTCCGGAATCGGCTCTCGTAGTTTTGCGAATCGTCAAAACTGTATTTCTCTCGTACTTATCGATCGTTATTCTCTCAGCGGCGTCCTGTACAATTTCCTTCTCACCCAAAAACCAATGCACCTCGGGTTCGGGTTCACCGCCGTACTTCATATCGTATTTGATGACTTGTCCCTTCTTAACAACGAGATTGGTCAATTGATCGCCGATAATGAAGGGTTTTACGAAACGGCACTTGGCGATAATTGGCTTTGTCGCGTCGGATGGTTCGCCAGCACCACCTTTGTTAACGGCTCGTATTCGAAATTCGTATTGTGTGCCCTCTTTTAGGCCATCGATCGTAGCTTTTGTAACATCGCCTTCGATCTCTTTTCCCTTAACCCATTCCTTGCCAAATTTCTCTTTGTACTCGATTATGTAACCGGTTATCGGTGCTCCACCGTCGTTCTCCGGTTTAATCCATTTGAGATCAGCGTGATCCACGTCCCAGTCGGTAACCTCGACGTTCGTTGGCTTTCCAGGCTCGTCTGTAATTTATGTTTTAGTTTTTTCTAAATTAAACATTCGTTGGAGGTTGAATATTTTATCCAGAAAAATGTAGCTACTCGAAATGAGAATTGGAGCCTTTGAAATTCTAATTCAACATTCGAAAGAAAAAAACGTGCAAATTATAAATTTCCACATGATTTCTTCATTATTTAATCTCGTTCAAAAATCCCCTACCATCAACCCAAGTGAGTTTGTCAATTTTGGGTTCCTCTCCGAGGTGGCAAAATTGTTTTCGAGTTAACTTTCGGTCTTTTTTATTTTCGATACCGCCTTCGGTATATACTGAATTTTTTTCTAACAAACTTATAAGATCAAACTTACCCCAAGGATCTTTGGCGAGTACCGGTTTGCCAAAGAGCGCTGGTTCGCTGTTACCGAGTTTGTTGACCGCGAGAATGCGAAATTTGTATTGTTTCTTAGCGACGAGATCTTCAACCTTGTAGGAGCATTTTTCACCCGCCATAACTTCACCAACTCCGTCCCATTGTGATTTTAGGCTCATATCGAGACGTTCGATGACGTATTTTATGATCGGTGAACCACCGTCATCGGCTGATGGTTTGAACGATACGACGCAAGATGTAGCGAATATATCGGTAACGTCGACGTCCGTAGGTGGCGCTGGTACATCCTGCATAACGATATTGACGTCCTTTGTAACATCGCCCTGTCCATTCGATACCGACACTTGATAGATGCCCGATTTTTCTCTCGTTGGTTTTTTAATCCTGTACGTTATCTTATCTTCGCCAACAACAACCTCGACGTCCTTCAATGGCAGTGCCTTGCCGTCTTTCATGAGTCTCGCCTCAACCTGAGTCTGTTTGGTACCGTCGACTAAAAAAATTCGATTAAAACGGAAGAAAAATTAATTTCTTAAATGAAAATAACCTGCATATTCCTTGATATAAATATAAAATTGATTTGGAAAAATTTAATGAACTCAAAATTTGTCAGCAAAATAAAAAAATGATTGAAAGATGTAATGATCTTTGAATTTTTTAATCCAAATAACATTTCGTTTAAAAAATTGAAAGAAATTCAATCTTGCCTTATAGAAAATAAACGATAAAAAAAAAGAGGAATGAGTCCGAAAATTGGCATAAAAAATGTGTTATTCTTACCCTTGAAGGGTATCACAAAAACGAGGGGTGCCGAGCAAGGTCCCTCGACCTTGTCCGGAATCTCAGGTATCGGTTTGCTCTCGCCTTTTTTAACGGTGAGCTTGCAGCTACTAGTTAATTCACCGCTCGTGCATGTTATCTCACCGTCGTCCTCCATATCGACCTTGTTGAACACAAGCTGGTGCTTACCACCACCAAGATTCTTTATCTCGATTCTATCGTTCGGCACTATCGGTTTGCCATTGAACATCCATTCGGCCGATGCCGTTTGATCCTGAAGCTCGACGTCCAGTACCAATTTTTCACGCTCGACCGCAACTGTGTCCTTTAGCTTCTTGTTGAAGCGATTTGCATCTGGGTAGATCGTAGAAAATAGAAGCAAAAAGGTATTATTAAAAAGTATTTTTCTCTAGTTCCTTATGGCGAGTTTCATTTTTTTTTTTTTTTGCAAAAATATACTAAAACCCCAAAAATGATGTTGTTAATACATTTATTAAAGGTTAATTAAATTTTTTCTAAACTCACAGTTAATAACGATCTCGGCTTCGGTTTTGTCGGCATTGCTCACGCAGGAATACATTCCGGCATCAGTTACTTTGGCATCTTTGATAATCAATTTTCTCTTGCGTCCGTCAACCTTGATTTGCACCCTGAAATAATTAAATTGATTTTTTTTTTTTTTTTTTTGGTAATGATCCGGAAATTTATAAAAAATGCGCTATCCTAAGATTTAAAACAAAATGATAAATAGGTATAAATTTTACCGTTTGTCAGCTGTTATTTCTTGTTCTCCCTTGAACCACTTGACCTCACCAGCAGCGTCATCGAGCTCGCAGAGCATAGTTACAGTTTCCTTCTCCACGAGTTGTTGACTCTTCAGTACTTTGACGAATTTGTACGGGTACTCTAGAAATTACCATTGAATTATCATTGAAAATTCGTCACTTGAACAAATTTTTCGTTCTGATATAACTACATTTTCGTTCTATTCAATTGTTTTTTTTGTATGAAGCAGATTTCTTAAAAAAAAAAATCAATTTTCTAAAAGAAAAACATTTTTATTTTAGAAAACGAGTTGTTGACTCTTCAGTACTTTGACGAATTTGTACGGGTACTATAGAAATTACCATTGAATTTTCATTGAAAATTCGTCACTTGAACAAATTTTTCGTTCTGATATAACTACATTTTCGTTCTATTCAATTGTTTTTTTGTATCAAGCAGATTTCTTAAAAAAAAAAATCGATTTTCTAAAAGAAAAACATTTTTATTTTTCGATGCTCACCGACTATGGTGAGCTCCGTCTCGGTCTTGTCCGTCTGCTTGTTTATCTTGCACGAGTATTCACCGCTGTCGTCGAGCTTAGCAATTTTAATGGTCAAACGACAAACACCAGACATGTCTTTCGACATATTGAACACATCACCGTCCTGAATGAAAAAAAAAGGGGAAAACACATTTTTTTTTTTACATAATACGCGAAAGAATTATAATTGTAGAATGTGTTTTTTTTCGAGTTACTGAAAAAACTTACCTCGAGTTTCGTTTTTCCCTTGTACCAGGATATTTGGGCCATGTTCGAACTGACCGTACACTCTATGTAGGCCTCGTGCTCCGCAAAACCGCTCGTTTTCTTTGACAATGGTTTTATGAAAGTATAAGATGGATCGGGTTCTGAAATAAATTAAATTATAAAAATTAACGTTTCCATTGATTTTCGCAGGAAAAAATAAAATGTAGACATAGAATAGGAATAATTGCATCATAATGATAGTGTATTATGAAGAAAAAAAAATGAAAATTTTTTGTCAAAGGGGCGAAGGAAAGTTTGGCAAGGGATTTCGGATTTAAGAAAAAATAAATCTAATTTACCATCGACCGTGAGTATCGCAGTACTGGAAACGCCGCTGATTTCTACGGAATATTTTCCAGCGTCCTCGACTTTCGGTCCCAAGATTATCAACTGATACGTGTCCTCCTCGTTCTTGAATTTGTATTTCGCGGATGGGAAGAGTTCCTGCGAATGAAAAATAGTTTTCACGAAAATATTTCAAATTAGTTTTCTGCAATTGCAATGTAACGTTACGATTCCACGGTACACATTAAATGATTTAACGCGAATCGAAACTAAAGCTGCGCGAATCGAAAAATCATAATTTTTCCAAACAATTTGGAAACTCCATTCGCAAACATTTTTCGTGCTGTCTGAAAAGCGTTTTTTTTAAAATAATGATTGACAGATTTATCTGCTAAATGGAAAAACTTCAAAAGTTCTTTCTTTCTGCGGGTACTCACGTCTTTGCGGAAGAACCATTTTGGTTTGCAATTAGGTTTTGAGAATATCGCCTCGAAGGTGACCTTCTTGTCCTTGCCCTCTTTCGCGTACTGATCGATCAGCGGCTTTCCAAACGATTCCGCCTTCTACGATTCGTCAGGAGCAGAAGGCAAAAAAAAAAAAAAGGAAACAAAAAACATCACGTTAGTTCGAAACGACAACCGAAAAAAACAAAAAACAAGGAAAATCACGTAAATCTCGCGAAAATTTGAAGTTTTCACGATCTCGTCACGAGAATCGTTGAAACAAAAAAGAAGAAAAATCTCCACCTGTGTACAGTGATAAAAAAAAAAAACGAAACGTAAAAAAAAAAAAAACGAGCGACGTCTCTGCATCCAGAGTGATCGCAACCAAATGGAAAAAAATAAGAAGAGACAAAAAAAAAAAACGTTGCACTGCTAACGTTTGAGAGAAAAAAAAATCCTCGCTCGTGCCTTCCAAACATCTCGCTCCTGCAGCGTCATCGAAAAAAATCGTAGATCGATGATCGAAGAGGCGGCAAAAAAAAAAAAAAAAAAAAAAAAGAACTGAGAAAAAGGTCCAAAAAGAAAAGTACCGTCAGGGTTGCGAGAAAATCGTCGGCGCGGTCGGAAAAAATCGCGAAACGCAAAAAAAAAAAACGGTTTGAAAAAAACGCACTTTCAGAAAGAAAAAAAAAAAAAAAACACGTCGTCGCTCGATCGAGTACCTAAATGATCGAGGCATCCTAAGATACGCATGCTCGATGCTGTTAGACGAGAGCCAGAGTTTTAACTTTTGGGTTTGAGGCTTGATTACGTGGAAGAAATCAAATTCACCGGAGAATGAAGAAAAAAAAAACGAAAACGAAGAAAGAAAAAGAAAAAAAAAACACGTCAAGGGGACACGACGAGTGGGATCCTTTGCGATACCCTCTCGCGTAAAAAAAAAAAAAAAAAACGACGAATTCGTCGTCATTTGCTACGGCATAAAGAATTTTTTGATGAAAAAAAATGTGAATGAATGAAGAAAAAAAAAATACATCGTGCGAGAAGCGGTTGCAACTTTAGATACGGGATGCGGCTCACGCGACACCTACACGAGAGAGAGAGAGAGAGAGAGAGACTACTTTTTGGCAATGTTGATTATGTAGACTGATGGAGTGAATATAAGAAGAAGAAGAAATAAAATGGAAGAATAGAGTGCGAGAGTAAACACCGAGAAGAATTTTCTAGTATTTGACGAAATGCAGTGGTTTATCGTTTTTTTGTTGTTGTTGTTGTTGCGAGACAATAATCAGCCGATGGAATTGCAAGTAAAGAGAATGAAAATAGCAGCGATGCAATGAACATGAATAAACATTGAGTGAACTTACATCGAGAAAAGAATTTACTCATAGTTGATTTAATTTTTACTAACATATCTTCTAAAAATCGTATTAAGGCCTTACATACGTCGAGAATTTTCAAAAAATCGATTTTTTTTGTTTACAGATTATTCCTTATAGTCTTAGGCGTATTTCTGTGTAAGCTGATTGTAAAAATTCCCCATAGTTCAAAAGTTATTGTAGATAATGTGACTGCCCGACGAAAGGACAAAGGTCTGACGCGCGCCTACCTGAGTTGAGTTGTTTGAGGCAAAATAAACAAAGAGGAAAAAATAAACAACAACAATTTTTTACTGACAAAGAAGGCGTACAATATGAAGCTGGAATGGGAGATTAGACGTAAGTTAACTAAATAAATTTAAAAAAATGCATAAAGTTCTTGCTCCAGCCGCGCGCGACTTCGAGCGAAACGCGCTTGAAACTTTAAACGCGTTTTTCTCAAAACTCCTTTTTCTGACACGGTCGGCATGATAACTCGTACGGTTTTTAATATTTTTTGATGATTTTTTTTTTTAATATTCGGAATTGTTTTTTCTATAGTCTGTCGAGCCGGATTTTTAAAATTATAATTAGAAAATTTTATAAAAACAATTAAAGTGTGACTTTTTTGACACAAACTTAACATTTTTTTTTAAATTACCGTAAATTGTTTAATTTTTCGAATTTCAAAAATCCGGCTCGACAGACTATAACTACTACCTTATTTTACAAGAATTTCTTTACATTTTGCAGATCCGTCAACATTTGAGGAAGAAATACTGCCGACCGTGGAGCAACTTTTTTTTTACAGTGCTTCAAAAAATGTGATTTTTCATGTTGTAATTTTTGAAAAAAAAAATTGGAATAAATTTTTTTACAAACTTAACACAGTAATAAACAATGTGTAAGAATTTTTTTTATCAATTTCTATTTCTATCCCTCCTAAAAACAGTTTTTCTTTTGGTACGTTTTCGGTACCGCTGGACGTATGTAAGGCCTTAAAAATTGCAATTCATCACAAAGAAAAAGTTATCGATTGTTCAAGTTAATAAATACAGCCTTTCAAAATGTTTCACGACTATATCGACGCTGCTTACGAAAACTAGCACGTTTCAGATTTCTTACGAAAACAAGCACGCTTGATATCCGCGCGAAAACTAGCATGTTTCGACTTTTGCCACGAAAACTAGCACATTTCGATATTCGCCGCGAAAACTAGCATGTTTCGGCTTTTACCACGAAAACTAGCAGGTCTCGACTTTCACCGCGAAAATTAGCACGTTTCAGTATCACTGGAAGTGTTTCTCATTTTTTACTCCACGTTTTTCGAACATCCTTTTTTACTCCAAATTGACGAAATATTTATGCTCGTCATTTTATACTGTTTTATTTTTTGTTTGAATTTATTTCATACATATTTTACTGTTTGAATTTTGGTCCGCTAGGCTTATCATAAGATGGCAAACGGCAAATGCCTCGTCATTTTGGAGTAAAAAAACCATGGTCAAAAAAATTAGAGAAAAGAAAATCGAAAACAATTGCAGTGTACGCAAAGTTAACAATGTCAGTTTTTTTCCCCCTCTTGCTACTTCGTCCAAGACCTGACATTTCTCGAGATATCTCAATCGATTGTTTTGAAAATTTTGTCAACTGTACTTTATACGAGGTCTGTTAAAAAAGTATCGCGAATTTTGAATTTCCGCGGGCTACGTATATTCGATTTTCGATTTTTTTTTGTGGCGTTAGGTTGGTACTCATGTCCCTCACTTATGCTGAAAAAATCGGCCATTTTGAATGATTAGTTAATTGTTGACAGCTGTTTTGGTTGGACGTGTTTTGGCTTGTCTTCGATTTTTTCCTATTCCAAAAAAGCAGCTTCCATTGCGATGATTGAGCTTTGGTTTCCACGTCACAACCATGAACCCATGATTCGTCACCAGTTATGACCCTCCGGAGCAAATTTGGGTCGTCGCGGACCGAGTCCAACAGCTCCTTAGCAACGTTAACGCGACACTGTTTTTGTTCGAAATTGAGCAATTTTGGCACGAAATTCGCGGCGACCCGTCTCATGCCTAAATCATTGGTAAAAATCGAATAGCACGAGCCAATCGATATGTTTAGTTCCTCAGC
The DNA here is from genome assembly GCA_958009045.1 of Oxytorus armatus. NCBI lineage: Eukaryota > Metazoa > Arthropoda > Insecta > Hymenoptera > Ichneumonidae > Oxytorus > Oxytorus armatus. The sequence continues at coordinate 22,579,923 of OY253752.1, forward strand.
AATTTCTCTAACGGTGATTCGACGATTGGCCAATATTATTTTCTTCACTTGATCAATGTTTTTCGTCTGTTGTTGATGTGCTCGGGCGTCCGGAACGCATTTCGTTGTTCGCATCTTCTCGGCCCTCTGAGAACATTTTGTACCACCGATAAACGTTGCTTTGGTCCAAGGTAGCTTCACCATATGCCACAGTCAACATTCGGAATGCGTCCACGCACTTAATTTTGTTTTTCACACAAAATTTGATACGGATTCTTTGATCCAATTTTTGGAATAGGCAAAAATCGGAGACAAGCCAAAACACGTCTAACCAAAACAGCTGTCAACAATTAACTAAACATTCAAAATGGCCGATTTTTTTCAGCATAAGTGAGGGACATGGGTACCAACCTAACGCCGCAAAAAAAATCGAAAATCGAATATACGTAGCCCGCGGAATGCCAAAATTCTCGATACTTTTTGAACAGACCTCGTACTTATACTGCACTTTATACTTTAGTCGTTGATCACTCCAAGATTGAGTTTTTTTTTGAATGAAATAAAAACACAATGAACGATTCTTCAGACTGTAAGTGGAATATACCGTTTATAAACAATAATTTCGTTCAATTCCATCGCTGACTCCGAAACTTGAAGTCATGAAAAATATCATTGATGAACAATTTTAGTTTTTGAGTGGTGGAATATTGCGTATCGTATTTGCGAATCGTATTTTCAATAATGTTTTTATTTTTTTAATAGACAACGAGTATAAATGTTTAAGGGTGTACGGGCGATACACCCTTAATGTTTTTCATTTATTCCTTATAGTGCTACCGAAAAAATTATTAAAACATTTGTGAAAGTTCCGAATATTATTCGATTTAGTTCGGCAAATATACTTGTTTTTCTAGTGCAAATCGAAATATGCTAGTTTTCGCGACGAAAGCCGAAGCATGCCACTTTTCGCGGCAGAAGCCGAATCATGCTAGTTTTCGCGGTGAAAACCGAAACATGCTAGTTTTCGCGTCGAATATCGAAACGTGTTGATTTTCGTGGTGGAATTCGAAACGTGTTAGTTTTCGTAAGAAATTTGAATCGTGCTACTTTTCGTATGCAGCGTCGATATATTTTAATTCAGATTTAAATTTCATTTGAAAAATTCAAAAATTCAAAAACCAAAATTTAACTGCTTTCTTATGGTATCTCTAGTATTATTATTGTTTAAAATCAATATTCTCAATATCTCCAATATCAGCAAAGCAATTGAAGATATTGCTTTGCTAATATGCCAGTAAATCTGCCAGTAAAGCAATTGAAGATAAATAATTATAATCGAGAAATTCGCTGGGTAAATAAATTCCGTTCTCGATGTATGTTAATTTTTTCGTCGAGTTAACAAATTAGATAATTGACGAGGAAAAATCGTGAGTTTGTTGTTGTTTTAATTGCGGAGTTTACGAGAAACGTGCAACAACAACGAGCGTAGAAGCTCGACAATTTATTGAAAATTGTCGGAGGATGCGAGATATATTTGTCACGTGTCAAAAGTTCACGAGGACTACGCGAAGTATATAGTCCGGGACAAATCCGGTTGTATTATTATGCCTTCCAACCTCCGTCTTGGTGAAGTGATGAAGAATCGGCCAGTCGGGTATTAACTCGGCAAGGGAGGGTCTACGAGATCCACTATTCTAGAAATAAGAAACCCCAACAACTTTCATACATCTTCAATCAAAACGTTGAAATTGATGATTGAAAAATGAAATTTTTTTCATCCTTTCATCATCAATCTTATCGTACTTTTGTCTCGATAAGCCGGTATTTTGGCTCTGATCGTTTTCCTTTTTTAAAATACTAAACTTAGGTACGTAGAGGAAGAAAAATTGAATCAGACAATTAAAAACGGCAAATTTAGAATCTCTAACTAAAAAAAAAAACAAAAATATGTCCCATCCTCACGAAAATTGGTAGCGGGACACTTCCGAGTTCGAAAATTTCGAACACCAAAATGGCTCGGACGAATACACAAAATTATTCGATTTTAATAAACCGATGATACCTCAATGTTTCTCAGGTCGATGACCCAATTAATCGAACCTAATTAAAAAAATATATTCTGGAATTCGAAAATACGTTAGAACGAATTTTCCCAGAACTTCTATTATTTTAAGATACATTTTATTTTAAATAAATTAAATGTATTAGAATTTTATTTAATACGAGCTGTGCCCCGTGGTTTCATCCGCGTTTAATTTCCGTCCTCCGATTTAACGCTTCGCCGCCTGCTCGTTAGGATCATAGCATAAAGTTATATGGCGTAAAGCCTTCCCGAATAAACGGGCTATCTAATGCAAAAAGAATTTTTCAAATCGAATAAGTATTTACTGAGATTAGTGCGTTCGAACAAACACACATACATACAAAGTCCTCAGCTTTATTGTAGTAGTAGTAAGAAAAGTAATTTTTTGTATGAACAAATTTCCGTGAACGCGTTGGATGAATGTAACGACGGTACGAAAAATTGAACGGTTGTGATGTCAGAGAAATGTGTTGATGAAAAAATTTCACGATACGAAAGGAAGTTCGAAAAAAGAAAATGAATGAAATGAAAGAAAATCCAGGACCGACTTCTCTCTCCTGATCAATAATGGGAATCATTTGTTTTTTTTTTTTTTTTTTTCAACTATCCGATGAAGTTACTATATGGAAGGAAAAAACATGACGTGTACTTTTTGGATGAACTGAAAAATGCAGAAGAAAAAGGGCAATTTGTCTAGAACCTATATTTTCCATCGGCGAATTATTGCATACCTGCTAATCGACGAATAAACAATTACTAACTATTTCGAAATTTGTTTGTGTATGGATCATCGCATAGGTAAATGGGTATTATACGCTTCCCCTCGAATTTTAGAACCTCGAGATTCTATCGAGGCCTTCGAAAAGCGACAAAAGCTGCCTGAGACCAAATCTGGTCGTTGGTGCCCGGCATACAATATTTGTAATCAAAATCTAATACCAAAAATCGTGAAACTCGTCTCAATTCATAAATAGATATTTTTTTTCATCAATTTTCAAAAGAAAAAGAAAAAAAAAAAAACAACCAACAGAAGCAAAACTTTGCTGTCCTTGTGCGTTTCCACTTTTGTGCCTGAATCTGAATTATGTCGAACCTTCTCTTTGACTCGGACCACTAGAGTCGGCCAATCTTCTATCAATTCCTGCAAGCTCGGTCTTCGCTGAATGTCGAATACGTCCTGTGCGTTCGGTCCAAAAGTTCCGGATACGGTACGCGCACATAAAGATATACACGAGATATTAATTTCTTTTTCGTACGAACGAAAAGGAAAAAAAAATTGAAAAAAGTAAACAAAACTATCCGCGAGGGACGTTGGAAATTGATTAATTTCAATATTTTTCAGTACTTAATCAAATGATGAGCCTCCACACAATTTTCGCGTTGTAACGATTCCCTAGTTTCGTTGACGCTCGATCGTACATCGAAAAAAAAAAAAAAAAAATGGAATTATGCGATTGTAAGAATGAAATTTATTTGGTAATCGCGTAATTTTTTACGTTACCCAAATAAATTGCTTTAAATTTTTTTTAAATGTTTTTTCAATTCAATATACTTAATTCGGATCAACTCGATCCTTATTTTCCGATACACAAAATGTACCTCTCGCGAAATTACCCAAGGCATAAATTCCTGCACTCTATAACTTTTTTTTTATCGTAATGGAATTGTGGCTGAGATAAAGGATGAAAAAAAAAAAAAACAAAAAAAATTACATAATGGTGCAACGAAATATTCGTGCGGACGAGACGTAAAATAAAACAGTATAAACATTTGGCACAAGGTGCACACAGGTCACACTCGAACGAGAATAGAACGAAAACGATACATGGCAATTCAACGATAGACATGTCCACGAATAAAAATTGTCTTTTATTGCGCAACGTCTTGGTGTCGGTGGAAGATAGAACAAAAAAAAAAATAACGCGAACTTTCATGAACGTGAGATGAAAAAATTCGAATATATCGAAAGGTGAATTAGAATCCCGTCTGAAAAAATCCCTCGGAATTATTACGCGACTAAATCGTTGAAATAAAAATAAAAAATCAATAAGATGTATTGATTATTTGACGTCATTTTTATTCTATATTTTAATATAAATAAAAAAATTCCAGAGGCTCATCGTTTTCATTTTAAAAAAATCTTTCTACTTTTGTTGGACACGGAGGGAAATCGTTGGATATTATGATTCGAGACCTTTAGCCAGCTCCAGTTAGCCGAACCTTTTCTGCCTAACGGTATACGACGATCGGCCTCGCCCCCGGTCAAAATCACAATCTCTTCGCCGTCTTGGTACCAGCTCTTTCCGTGAACGTCGATACCCTCGGCACCCGGGGGCAGAGGCTAGGGGATACATAGACGATAGATCGATAATAGGCCGAGGGAGATCGGACAAAAAAAAAGTTCAAAAATCGTTTCAAGTCTAGTAGACTTAATGAAATAAAAAGGTAGCTTAAAAGTTGATTCTGATCAATCGATGCCTACAAACTTAATTTTTGTATATTTTTAAAGAAACACTGGCTAAAATGTAGATAAACATAGATCGAAGAACATCTATTTTATCATAGAAAAATGTGTAATGATCAATCGACAACAAAATTTCCTTAAAACACAAATTCCTTTTTAGATACCATTTTATCGATTTATGCCAATAAGACACAAATTCTTTTTAAGGTAGTAGTCTGGTAACTTAAGCCGATTTTCATGTCTTTTTTGGAGGGCGTTTTTTTGTAGGAAAATAAAAATGAATCGTTTTGGATATTTAGGATGTTTTTATTTACATATTAAAGATACAAAAAAAAATTTTTTTGAAAAAATTTAATAGTTTATTATTATTATTATTATTGATCGAAGTTGGCACCTCGAAAAAAAAGCGCGTGGGTGGCCCCGGTGATTTTGGCTCTTGATGTTATCTGAAATCAAAAATTCTTGATAATTCTTAATCTATAGACATGTCATTCTGGTCGGAACTACTGGAGTTAAATTTCATGAATAAATAACAAAACGGCGGACTTTGGGAAAAAGTTTTTTTTTTTTCAAAGTCCGCCATTTTGTTATTTATCCATGAAATTTAACTTCAGTAGTTCCGACCAGAATGACATGTCTATAGATTAAGAATTATCAAGAATTTTTGATTTTTTGAATTTTTGATTTTTTCCTTTTTTGGAAAAAAGTTTTTTTTTTTCCAAAGTCCGCCATTTTGTTATTTATCCATGAAATTTAACTTCAGTAGTTCCGACCAGAATGACATGTCTATAGGTTAAGAATTATCAAGAATTTTTCATTTCAGATAACATCAAGAGCCAAAATCACCGGGGCCACCCACGCGCTTTTTTTTCGAGGTGCCAACTTCGATCAATAATAATAATAATAATAATAAACTATTAAATTTTTTCAAAAATTTTTTTTTTTGTGTCTTTAATATGTAAATAAAAACATCCTAAATATCCAAAACGATTCATTTTTATTTTCCTACAAAAAAACGCCCTCCAAAAAAGACATGAAAATCGTTACCAGACTACTACCTTAAGGTACCATTTCCATTATCAATGAAAATAGTTTTTTCAATTAAATGTAAAAATTGAATTTTGCTGGGTACCACTTTGTTAACCCATTGTCAATGGATTTTCATTAACAATGAAAATGGTACCTAAAAAAATTGAATTTTCACGATTAATTGAAAAATTAAATTTTATACGTCCTTTTTGTCGGTTGATCATGACAAAATGAGTTCTATATTCACTAGAATTTCTTCAATCTCGTTCCATTGTCATTATTGCCACTTTTATAAAGAAAAAAAAAAAAAAATTGTGCCATTTTTTAAATATTATACACGACTCTTGTACCGTTTGAATATTCCTCAAACAATGAAAAAGAACAAAAAAATAGTTCCCTCTGAGTGCCGATAACGAGACGTTACGTGTGCCAGACGTGAGTATACAAAGTCGGGACGATGACGTGCCAAAAAACATTTAGCAAAATATTAGTCACGTTCATTTTTTCACCCCTCCCTTTATCACACGCTCATAATCATATTAAATCACTTTGACGAATCGCATCCAACGAATAAATATCAAAAAGACATATAACGGACATACGAATGATTGTTCAAAAATATTACGAAGATTATAACGACGATATGTATATATACATGTATAGATGTACACGAGTATTAAAACGATGATTAAACGAAATTCGGGTGAACGTAAATAATGTACGAAGAGATGCAACGGACTTGTGACAATACTCGGTGAATAAAACTCATATTTCAATGTTCAATGTAAATTCAACGTTGAGACTTACTTTTGTCGCACCCATAACTTACATAATGTTTCGGTTTTGTTTTGTTTTTTTTTTTTTAAATTAATAATCGAAGAAGTTCACGGTAGACCTGCCGGTGATTCAGAGTGAAATTTTGAAACGAGACACGGTATAGATACGGTAGAGAAGATCATTTGGTTTTTTTTTTTTAGAAGAAAAATTGATTCGAAGGAAGAAAAGTGATACGTACCCTTTCGACTTTCTTGAGAGCAGGCAACGGCTTTTCCGTTTCCTTCAGATCGACCTTTGGCGCTTCGCTGTCGTCACGTGCCCATTTCTGGTACTTTCGTTTCTTCAGCATGGCACGGAAGTCCATACCACTCGCATCTGTTTGAAAACAACAAAAAAAACAACAAAATTTTACCCTTTCACACTATGGATTTGAAAAAATTATTTTTTTCGACCTCAGAAAATTGAGCATTGCGTTTAACTTTTCGTGGTCAAACGTTCTAAAAATAATACGTTGGTCACATGGGGTCGGAATGACCCAAGCCATGTTTAAACAATTGCCGCGTTGCCAGTATCGTTCCGAACGACTCATAAAAATTCAGGATACTAGTTTGAACCTTTCAGAATGAGAATATCATGGCAAAAAATTTTTATCAAATTTTCAAAACGGCGAAAAAAAATCAGCAAGGAGGCATAGTAATTCTAGCTTAAAGTTGCGCTTGGGGTCATTTTGACCCCGCGTGACCGCGAAGGGTTAAAAATAATATTTCTTCCTTCATAGGAGAAAGCTCTGTTATTTTGAAAAACAAAGAAGACAAATATTTTATGCGACGACGGGTTAGAATAAAAATTAAATTTCAAGGAGTTCGATAAATCCAAAATCCCGATGATTTTTGTTGGACCTCTGCGACTTTTAGAAATTCTTATGCGTGGGCGCTAGAAAAGTCTTTACGGCAAAGTTCGACAACGCTTGATATTGAATTAGCATGAGAATCTACGCAGAATTAAAGTTTTATGGAACTTTTGGAATGTTTAAAAAAAATTACGACAATTCCACCGCCAACACACATATCGATTTTTCGACATTGCTATGCTAACACTTGAAACAACTAAAAATACGGCACGATTGTTTGAATGAAATTAACAAAACGGTATTATTGTAGAAAAAAAGGTTTCAGCGCAAAAAAAACAGCGACGTTTTGCTTCACAATCTATGGCGCGTCCGCTCGTACTCTTGTAACTAGGGCAAACTGTGTACAGTTCACAGTTACGACTGGTACGAGAGGACGAGAGTCTCGTTGATGTTTACATTTGGGTTCTTGTCGTCGTGGCTTTGTCCAGTGTACTCCGCCTCCAGATACTTTTCATGGCGTTGAAAACATTATAGTTCAGAGCCAGTACTGTATTTTAGCCTCGTAAAAGTAGTATTTCTTTATTATCCATATGAACTTTATTTCGACGCTGCTTACGAAAACTAGCATGTTTCAGATTTCTTACGAAAACAAGCACGCTTGATATCTGCGCGAAAACTAGCATGTTTCGGCTTTTGCCACGAAAACTAGCAGGTCTCGACTTTCATCGCGAAAATTAACACGTTTAATTTTTACTAACATACCTTCTAAAAATCGTATTAAAAATTGCAATTCATTACAAAGAAAAAGTTATTGATTGTTCAAATTAATAAATACAGCCTTTTAAAATGTTTCACGACTATATCGACGCTGCTTACGAAAACTAGCATGTTTCAGATTTCTTACGAAAACAAGCACGCTTGATATCTGCGCGATAACTAGCATGTTTCGGCTTTTGCCACGAAAACTAGCACATTTCGATATTCGCCGCGGAAACTAGCATGTTTCGGCTTTCGCCACGAAAACTAGCAGGTCTCGACTTTCATCGCGAAAATTAACACGTTTCAGTATCACTGGAAGTGTTTCTCATTTTTTACTCCACGTTTTTTGAACATCCTTTTTTTACTCCAAATTGACGAAATGTTTATGCTTGTCATTTTATACTGTTTTATTTTTTTGTTTGAATTTATTTCATACATATTTTACTGTTCGAATTCTCGTCTGCTAGGCTTATCATAAGATGGCAAACAGCAAATGCCTCGTCATTTTGGAGTAAAAAAACCATGGTCAAAAAAATTAGAGTAAAGAAAATCGAAAACAATTGCGGTGTATGCAAAGTTAACAATGCCAGTTTTTTTTTCCCTCTTTCTACTTCGTCCAAGACCTGACATTTCTCGAGATATCTCAATCGATTGTTTTGAAGATTTTGTCAACTGTACTTTATACTTATACTGTACTTTATACTTTAGTCGTTGATCACTCCAAGAATGTGTTTTTTTTTAATGAAATAAAAACACAATGAACGATTCTTCAAACTGTAAGTGTAATATACTTTTTATAAACAATAATTTTGTTCAATTCCATCGCTGACTCGGAAACTTGAAGTCATGAAAAATATCATTGATGAACAGTTTGTGTTTTTGAGTGGTGGAATATTGCGTATCGTATTTGCGAATCGTATTTTCATTAATGTTATTATTTTTTTAATATAAAACGAATATAAATGTTTAAGGATGTACAGGCGCTAAACCCTTAATGTTTTTCATTTATTCCTTATATTGCTCCCGAAAAAATTATTAAAACATTTGTGAAAGTTCCGAATCTTATTCGATTTAGTTCGGCAAATATACTACTTTTTCCGGTGCAAATCAAAATATGCTAGTTTTCGCGACGGAAGCCGAAACATGCGACTTTTCGCGGCAGATGCCGAATCATGCTAGTTTTCGCGATGAAAACCGACACATGCTAGTTTTCGCGTCGAATATCGAAACGCGTTGATTTTCGTGGTAGAATTCGAAACGTGTTAGTTTTCGTAAGAAATTTGAATCGTGCTACTCTTTGTAAGCGGCGTCGATCTTGATCGAAGCTTTATGATATTTTTTCACGAAGGAAATTATTCAGGAGGGCAAAAGTATATGGAATATATAGCCAGTACCATTTTTTAGTGCCTCAGGACCATTTCCAATTTTTTTTTAACCCTCCGCGGTCGCACTGGGTCGATTTCGTCCGAAGCAAAACACGTTTTCCTAGCGTTTTCGCTCACATACCGATTTGTAGTGAAAAATATAATAACTTTTGTACTTGATTAATCGTGAATTCACATTTTAGAAGGGTTCAAGGGTGTTCGTGAATTTTTTCAGATTTTTCGAAGCAATTTAACACGCTGAAAAGTGTACGTGAAAATTGTCTAAGTGCGACCCCGAAAGCATCGAAATTACAGTGCAACCGCCGAGGGTTAAATAATCGCTATTTAAAAATTGCTTACATTATTTTACCGGTAATTTTTCATAGAAAACATTCACGAGAAAGCAATGTACATAGAATCTTTCAAAAAGCAGAATTTTTTTCCTCGATCCTTGATCGCGAAACGTAAGCCATTTAATTTTATATCGTATGTAAGAAGGAGAAAAAAAAAACGTACCGGAAACGTAGAGTTGCATTTCCGCGGAATCCTCGCCGTGAATGTTGCTAACGACGATTTTATAAGTGCCCTCATCGTTCGGCTTCGTCTTCCTCATACAGAGGGTGATCGTATTCGTCTCGGTGTCAGTGAGAAATTTGAATCTACCTCCCTCGATGATCTCGGTCATGCCCTTGTAGAATTTGAAAGTCGGCGCCGGATTACCTTCCACCTGAACGGTGAGGTATCCCGTCGAGTCTAAAGAGAGAAGAAAAAAATCCATATAATCTCGACGAAACAAAAAACAATGAAATGAAAAGATTAAATCGAAAAAAATTCAATGATTTATCATTTTTCGATTACGAGCATCGCGAAAAATCGTTTGACAACGAAAACGATATATTTTTGTTACCCTCGACCGCGGAGTACGACTCCTGGACATCGACGATTGACGGTGGCCCCGCGGATCCGACATCTCGCAGTGGTGTACTAGGCTGGTTGATCTTATTCTCAAGGTCCGCCACGCTGGGTCTCCTAACGTCCGAGCTCGGACGACGTCGCTGCTCCAATCATCGAAAATAAACGATAAATCATCGTTAGAAACGTAACGAACAATTCACTACGAAAATTTCAATTTTAACGAGTAAATAAAACGAATAATTCATCATTTATTCGTAAATATTTTTCAACAACAACACGATGACTCTCGGGATTTTACGTTATGTTTATTTTTTTTTTTTTTTTCAAATCTTACCTGCACGGGGAAATAATCGTTGGAAGGAAATTGACGAAAGAAATTAATAAATTTTCATTGATCTTATTGCTTTTTCTCAAGGTAGTAGTCTGGTAACTTAAGCCAATTTTCATGTCTTTTTTGGAAGGCATTTTTTCTAGGAAAATAAAAATGAATCGTTTTGGATATTTGGGATATTTTTATTCACATATTTAAGATACAAAAAAAAATTTGTTTGAAAAAATTTAATAGTTTATTATTATTATTACTATTGATTGAAGTTGGCATCTCGAGAAAAAAGCGCGTGGGTGGCCCCGGTGATTTTGGCTCTTAATGTTATCTGAAATCAAAAATTCTTGATAATTCGTAATCTATAGACATGTCATTCTGGTCGGAACTACTGAAGTTAAATTTCATAGATAAATAATAAAATGGCGGACTTTGGAAAAAAAAGTCCTTTTATTTTAGCAAAGAAGGGCTTGTAAAATAAAAAGAAATTTAACTTCAGTAGTTCCGACCAGAATGACATGTCTATAGATTAAGAATTGTCAAGAATTTTTTATTTCAGATAACATCAAGAGCCAAAATCACCGGGGCCACCAACGCGCTTTTTTTTCGAGGTGCCAACTTCAATCAATAATAATAACAATAATAAACTATTAAATTTTTTCAAACAATTTTTTTTTGTATCTTTAATGTGTAAATAAAAACATCTTAAATATCCAAAACGATTCATTTTTATTTTCCTACAAAAAAACGCCCTGAAAAAAAGACATGAAAATCGGCTTAAGTTACCAGACTACTACCCTAAGAATTTATCCATAGCTCAATTAAATGAACGAAAGTCATCGCGATTCAGTCATATCCACATGGTTATCCGTTATACATCGCATACAGTTAACAGAAAGTATGAAAAAAAAACAAGGTACGATTAAAAAAAAAAGACGATCACGTTATTCACAGCGTTAAGTAACTTGGAGTTAAAAACGTATTCCTAGAGTAAAAATCATGGCTATTATTGACAATCTTTAGTAAACAAGATGTTGTTGTTGTTTTTCTTTTTATTCTTCAGCATTATCACAATGTATTACAGGGTTGACGAGGGTTACGAACAAATTTGAACAGACGAGAGGAAGGGATTAGAGAGTGTTGTTTTGAAAAAAAAAAACATTTTATTTATTTTTTGGTCAGTGCAAAATTATTTGCGGTGTAAATTGTGTCAGTTTTGAAGATTGAGACGTGGCTAATAGTTTGGTAATTATGTTTCTCGTTGACGAACAATATTGCACACATGGTTGAAGATGTAAACGTAGGAATAGCTTTGAAAAAAAGAACAAAAAAAAAATAGAATGAACATATGATTGATTAGAGATGATGATATTTAACAGTAAACAGTTATAATTAACGACGAGATATGGGAAGGGGGGCGGGTGGCTAATTTACAACACGCAAAATGAATAATTTGAAATAATACTGAAATGATGAAACATTGAAAGAATTAATATGGAAATTAAAATGAATCACTGTCCCAACGAGTCACGTCCAATAAACTCGACGATTGTATTTTACGAAGACAAGAATGATTGATCTCAATCGCGACGTATATCTGACTAATAACGCGAATGTGATGCTAACAAGAAGAATGAAAAAAATAACAAAACCGACAAACGTGAATTTGGGACAAAGTCCAAATGGACGAGGACTGGAAATTAATCAAAAATTCGATCTTCATATCTTGGCAATGTTTCAGATCCCGAGAGAGTTCTCGCTCGCGAACATTGGAATTTCATTTGATAAATCAATCCCGCGTGGAATTTCACGATTTTACAAATAATTTCGTTCTCGTTACTCGCGTGTATAACCAGTTTCGTTTTTTACGGTAGAGACTAATTGGGACAGCTTTTTAATGAGGACAGAAACAGTTATGACGAGAAATAGAAGTAATAAAAAAATAAGGCATTGTAGAAAATTGGGGTTGAACGTTCGGGAGATTCATTTCAATTATTTTTCACATAAATACGATAATAATAATTGCGGAATTTGTCCAATCGCCTTTGGTAGATCGGGAAACATGATCATAGTAAGAATTCAAATGGGAATAATAGAAATTTGAAAGTAGGACAAATCGTGGAAGTGCAATAATGAAAATTCAAATGAAAGTTAATGGAACATTGAAATAAGAGAAAATCGTTGAAGCAAGATATAATACAAAGATTCTAATGGAAATGATGAAAGTTTGGAATTGGTATTAAAAATCGTTGAAACTACGAAAGCGGAAAAGAATCAACCGATAGTTCGGAAAATCTTAAGAACGAAGTGGGGAATTGAAAAATTGGGAATTGTGTAAATTTGTTGTGCCAAAAAATAATACGAATAACATAAACAGTTACGGGTCACAGGTATCCTGGATAGATCGATGATGCCGGCATGTGCCCTAACGGAAGATGAAATTACATATGCACTGTAAAACTTGTACACGATATTCGTTGTCCATTGACCATCAATGGGACTCGTCTCTATTCTACGACATTTAGATTATTCACAATGAAAGTTTTTTCGTCGTTTTTTTGGGCGTGAGGGTGGGCGTATAAATATTTACAAAGCTGGCGGACACGAGGTAATCGTGAGAAAAAAAAAAATTGAAAGATAAATTCCGAATGTTCATTCTGAGGTAAAAAAAATCGATGAAAATTTATTTAAATGATAATTGCGAAAATTCGTATAACGTCATGTCCGCATCAGCAATTTCGGGACTATAATCTGTACAACGAGAACGTTTTCGAGCATTAACAATTAATATATACAATGTGAGCACGATATGTAAAAAAAAAAATGAAAAAAAAATCTATATACGCTGCTATATACAATATCGACTAAATCTACTGTACACGAGACGTCAATTGTTGCGCGAAACAAAAAACCAATCACGCATCGACGCTCGAAATTAATCACAAGTTATAGGAGACCACGAATAGACACAAAATTATAAAGTGTGTTCGATAGTGACACTTACAAGGAAAGTACTCGAGGTGTCCCCCTCCGATTTTGTTGAAACTCAAGTATGTTATAGCGCATTGAAAACTAAGCGATACGTATTTTTTTTTATCGGGTGGAAAAACGATTTCCAGGGGTGAAACCACCCCCTAAAGTTACACATGTCAAGGGGTGATTTTGCAGTTTCACATAGAAGCAGTGCACCGATTTTGATGAAACGAAGATTAAAATGTTTCTTGTGCGAAGAAATGAAGAACCCACGAGATAATGAAAAAAAAAATATATTTTAAGGGGTTGAAACACCCTCGAACATCCACTTTTTGTCCGCTATATTGAAAACTTGCGAATCGATTGGAATGAAAATTATGCTATTGTGTAGCGGAAATAAAATTAAAGTTGACGTGTTTTTGTATTTGTGCGAGAAATTTTTTTTCAGGGCGTAAACTACCCTCATTCGAGTTTTTACATTCCAGGTGTCTCCTCGTCATTCCAAGTGTGCTTGCCGATACGAACTCTTCTCATTGAGCTAAAATTAATGTTTCACCAGTTTTTCTGTTATTTTAAGGGGTAGAAACACCCTTGAACATCTACGTCTTGCACCCTACATTGAAAACTTGCTAATCGATTGTAATGAAAATTATACTGTTTTATAGCGGAAATAAAATTGAAGTTGCCGTGTTTTTGTATTTGTGCGAGAAATTTTTTATAAGGGGTAAACTACCCCTATTTGAGTTTTTACATTCCAGTTGTCTCCTTGTCATTTCAAATGTGTTTCGATGAGAACTCTCCTCAGGGTGTTTCAACCCCTTAAAATATATATATATTTTCATTATCTGGTGGGTTCTTCATTTCTTCGCACAAGAAACATTTTAATGTTTGTTTCATCAAAATCGAAGCACTGCTTCTATGCGAAACTGCAAAATCGCCCCTTGACATGTGTAACTTTAGGGGGTGGTTTCACCCCTGGAAACCGTTTTTCCGCCGATAAAAAAAATACGTGTCGCTTAGTTTTCAATGCTATATAACATACTTGAGTTTCAACAAAATCGGAGGAGGACACCTCGAGTACTTTCCTTGTTAGAGACGTAATCAAGTACGGAAAAAAAAAAAAAACGAGAGAAATTAATAGAAAAAAATAAAAATAAAAAAATAAACATGTATGAAAAGAAAAGAACAATCAGAGTATATGATGCACGTTCGATAAAGTGTCTAACCTGTTTTTCTTGCACCTCACCGGGGCGACCGAGCCTAGTCTGCGTTGTCGGGAAGAAAATCAAAAGAATAACGTGTAATGAGCTATTTAACGGTCCTTTTTATTTAGAAGAAAAAAAAAAATACAACTAAAGACCGGAAAAGGGTTTGGATATATATGAGAGAAAAGTGTGTGAAAGTTTGTTTTTTTTTCCGAGAAGGAATGCATTTCAATTGTGATGAAAAATTAATGAAGAAAGAGAGACGAAATGATTGATGAAAGAAAGAAAAAAAACGAAAGTCGGGTTATCGAGAGAAGAGAGAATAATAGAGAGGAAAGAAACGGCGTGGAAAAGTGCAAAAAAAAAAAAAGAAGATTGTTCGCACAGCCGTTGTAGAAATAATCGTGGAAATAATATTATAAATTTCATACAGATAGTATAGTAACGATCGAGTGATTGAGGTAAGAAAATTAATGAGAAAAAGAGAGAGATAAGAATTGTAGTAATAGCAAATAGCGGAGATAATGGTATAACAGCAGCAGCAGCAACAGCATCAGCAACAGCAGCGTCAGCTTCGACAACGATTAGCTAAAAAATCGTAGAATTATTATGATTATTCGAATTATTATATTATATCAATGATTATCGTATTATTGTATAGTATCGAGCCATCCCCTCGATGGTATACGTGAGATTCGTCTATAAACGATTTGTTTTTATTTTTTGTGCTGAACGAAAAAAAGAGCGAGGGTGGGGGTGTAGTAAAAAAAAAGAATATTGAAATAAATGATAAGTCGACAATTATGGGATGTGAATATTTGCGGTTTTTGTGACGGTCATTGTCGCTGTCCCCGATCATCGTGGCGTTTGTGCGTGAGTGACGATGATGGATACGCGAATTTCAGGGGTTTTGGGGGGGGAGGGCGTTGTTAAAAAAAAATTAACATTAAGGGGAAAAAAAGGGGTGAAGAAAAAACATGTAGAAGAAAAAAAAGTTCTTTTTTTGTGCCAGGATTTAAAATTATTCGTCGGGGGGGGGGGGATGATTTGTATAGGTAAGCTTTGTGTTATAGGCGCAACACAAATCTCACCTTGGCGTCGAAAACCTCGCCGGGTCGTAATTTTCCCGCCTGCAAAAAATTACAGAGACAGGCATGAGGCAACGGGACATTACGATACTTTTTTTTCGTTTACTTTTTCTCTGCCGACTCGTGACTCCTCTTTTGGAGGCAAAAAAAGTTGTCTTCTTGATTTAAGAAAAACATGAGAAAAGAAATTGCAGAAAACAATAATTGCCCGTTTACTCGCTGTGGGAATTGGCTACAAAAACATTTGGGACCAAAAAAAAAAGGTCACGAATTATCGGGCTGTCATTGATAATCGTGAGCCTCGGTGATTCTCGATGGTTGCGTGAAACATTTGGTGGAAAAAATAAATGACAAATGTTGGAGAAAAAAAAAAAAAGTGAAGTTCCGGAAAGAAGGGTGGTCGAGCTGTCGGGGTAAATGTTCATTCTCGAAATTAATCGATCGTCGTGTTTCAACGTAAATTCTGGAACTACTTGGATAAACAACAATAATTCTTTTTCTTCTCGCGTGATAATTTTGATGAATATTCAAAAGTATCAAAACGTTTGTTCGAAAAATGTATCTTCATTTTTTCTATCTCATTCTAGAATAAAGCTCACGTTTGGAGAGAAATCTCAAAAAGATTGGTTTTTTTTTTAAATCAAGAACTAAGCGACAAAATTCAGAAATTCGTCAATTTACCAAAAGTAGAATGATTTTCGGAAATAATCGGAATGTTGATATGGTATGTTTTTTTTTTGTTATGCCCTGCGATAGACTTGAAAGGAAAACAAAAATTGTGAGAACCAATTTTGCGTATAATGTCCCATATATATATATATATATCTACATGACGTTTATAGAAAATGTAATAGATGAAACGTCATATTAGGTTTTAAATGTGCGAAGCTATCCGCGATTGCATTTAGCGTTTCGCGAATACAGATTGAGAGAGAGAGAGAAAGAGAGAGTTTAGGGACTATAAAGAATCTCTCAAAATTAGCACGTCAGAGTGTACGTGAAGGAACAGAGCTAATTGTAAGAGTACAAAGAGCAGCCATATAAGTAAGTGCCTGTGAGAGTAAAAAAATCGCTTTTTGCAACGTCGACTTTGTGACGTTGAAAGGGGCGATTTTTTTTATCAACTTCGTTTTGTTTTTTTTTTCAAAAAGATATACATATTTACTAGGGTGTGCCATTTTAGGGCAACGTTTTTTTTTCTCCGGGGACCAGGTTGTATACTTCCGGGAAGGTGAAAAAAGAAGCCTGTTCAAATTTGAGCTCTTAATATTAATATTTAGATGCACCTCATCGAGAATTTCTATTTCCCATTTTAATAACATGGGAAAAAAATTTTGTAATATTTGGAATTTTGTACTCCGGCAATGGCGTATTGTTCGATGACGCGCATGACATATTTAATAGAGAATTGAACGCTCTGCAAAAAAGATATCTTGCACTTTTTCGATAAACCTAGCCATTCCGATGATATCCGAGTTCAAAGTTCAAAATGAACAAAAATTCACCTTTTTTTTAATCCTACAGCGAAACTATTGACTCTATCGAGAAATTTTAAATGACTTTTTTGTAGATTATTAAATTTGTCATGAAAATTGTCTCATTTATGATTAATTAACATTGATCGTTAATTGTTCAATGCTGTAAAAAGTTGTTTTCTGTCAGAAAACTGGTTCTAATGCGCGAGTATTTAACACAATAGTTACAAAGAGATGGACAAAATACTCACGAGTAAAACATCTTTCTTTATTCCTAATAACAGTCAAAAGAAATGGTTCATTTAATTTTTCTAAGCAAATTTATTAATGAAAAATTATAAATATTTAATAATTTATTACAGCGTGGAAATTCTCAAGACTTCATTGACATTTATACGTGAATGGTTTTCACATGTAAGTTTTAATAAAAACAAAGAAGTAACATTAAGTATATAATATTGATTTATTTCCTCTCGACCTCGAAATCAATTATGATACATGTGAAAACCATTCACCTATGAATGTCAATGAAGTCTTGAGAATTTCCACGCTGTAATAAATTATTAAATATTTATAATTTTTCATTAATAAATTTGTTTAGAAAAATTGAATGAACCATTTTTTTTCACTGTTATTAGGAATAAAGAAAGATGTTTTACTCGTGAGTATTTTGTTCATCTCTTTGTAATTATTGTGTTAAATACTAGCCCATTAAAACCAGTTTCCTGACAGAAAACAACTTTTTACAGCATTGAACAATTAACGATCAATGTTAATTAATCATAAATGAGACAATTTTCATGGCAAATTTAATAATCTACAAAAAAGTCATCTGAAATTTCTCGATAGATTCAATAGTTTCGTTGTAATATTTAAAAAAAGATGAATTTTTGTTCATTTTGAACTTTGAACTCGGATATCATCGGAATGGCTACGTTTATCAAAAAACTGCAAGATATCTTTTTTGTAGAGCGTTCAATTCTCTATAAAATATGTCATTCGCGTCATCGAACAATATGCCATTGCCGAAGTATAAAATTCCAAATATTAAAAAAATTCGTTCCCATGTTATTTAAATGGGAAATAGAAATTCGCGATGAGGCGCATCTAAATATTAATATTAAGAGCTCAAATTTGAACAGGCTTCTTTTTTCACCTTCCCGGAAGTATACAACCTGGTCCCAGGAGAAAAAAAAAAGTTGCCCTGAATTGGCACACCCTAATATTTACATATAGGTGTCCCAAAACTAGTACGTCAGAGTGACAGGGGTGTTAGATTGGCTCCGGACGTATCACAATAAACAAATATGACCTCAGTAAAAATCTAATGGTTTTCGAGAAGAATCGTCTATTTTGATTTTTTTGGAAAATCGCTACCTAGTACTTGTTATTCCGCTACCATTGGCTATGAAAGTCCAAATCGTAAGCAAATCAAAGTCCAACTTCACGCCAAATCGTAAAGTGGTCAGTGATACAAACGAAAACAGCGAGATAACAAGAACGGCGATTTTCCGAAAAAATTTAAAAAATAACGACTTTACCATTCCTATGAAAGTCCAAATCGTTCGCAAGTCAAAGTCCAACTTCATGCCAAATCCTAAAGTGGTCAGAGATACAAACGAAAAACAGCGAGATAACAATAACAGCGATTGTCCGACAAAAATTAACACTTCGTCTGTAAACGTTTTTTCCGCAACTCCCGTCTGTAAACGTGAATCTTTCGCGTCCGGCCATTATTTCATCTCCTTAATGCACTAAAAAATTCTGAAAAAATTCATGCTACTGTTCGAACTATTAATTTTGAAGTATCAATTGTAAAATTCTTGAAAAATTTAATTTTTTCACAAATTTTTTTGTTAAATAAATGGAGAAATTGGGAAAAAAATTTGTATTTACAAAAAAAAAAAAATTGTAACTCAGAGAAAAATGAAGATAGCGTAATTTTCCAAATTGCAAATTAAAGGTGAATAGTGTAGCTTTAAGAAAAAAATTATTTCGTTTCGTTTGTTTAAAGCTATAAATTATATACGATGCGTTATGTAAAAACCAAAGGTGTTTTTGCTCGGACACGAACGACCCAGGTTTATAAACGAACTGTTAAAAAAGACGTTTTCTCTGAGAATCGCTATTCTTGTTATCGCGCTGTTTTCGTTTGTGTTTCTGACCACTTTAGGATTTGGCGTGAACTTGGACTTTGATTTGCTTACAATTTTAACTTTCAAAGCAATGGTAGCAGAATAAAAAGTACTAGGTAGGGATTTTCCGAAAAATCAAAAAAGACGATTTTTCTCGCAATCCATTAGATTTTTACTGAGGTCATATTTGTTTATTGCGATACGTCCAGAGCCAATCTAATCTTCCTTGTCATTCTGACGTGCTAGTTTTGAGACACTCTATATATGTATATTGATAGCAGAAACGCGAAAGAACGAGTTGACAAATGGTTAAACTATTAACACGAGTGAACGATACAGATCGAAAAGAGGATGCTATTCTTCATGGCTCTGATAGTGTCACCACCGAGAGAGGCTGACTTTCGAGAATATCATTTTCTCTCGTTCTTTCACTCTTGATTGTTCGTCGTCGTCGTGTGACGTGGAAACCTCACGACACGCGTTCTCATGCCAGTCGTGAGCGGCAGGAACAAGAGAATTTCGACATTTGCCAAAATGCTGTTAACGACGTACAATAGATAAAGAGAGAGAGAGAGAGAAGAGAGGGTCTTGTTAACGATGACAAGCTGCAGTATCACTGCCCCATTGTCAAATTATCATTCGCGAGGATTCGCGAACTGATGACGCAAAGAAAAATGAAAATTTCAATCTATACGACACGAATGTATGATAAAGTGTTCCTTTTTCGAGAGCATTTTTCTTCAAATCAATTTTCCCAAAATTATAATGACGCTGCAACAATTTCCTTTCAACGGGACGTAAGCAGTTTAGAGGATTCGAAATTTCCTTACGGATCAACTTCTTTTTTCTTCAAGAACACTCGAATAACAATTTGTAAATAACAATCACCAATTAAATGTCATTTTTAGAATCATTCCCTTTTTTCCAAATATTTATCTTTTCCTCAATTCACTAAATGCCATTAATTTCCGTCACTTCTCGTTTGAAGAACATGAAAAAGTATCCTCATTTTTTCATCAATAATCCGTTTAAGGGGGGAAATAGGGTTAGACGGTTCAAAACATCGATTTTTTTTTTAATTTCATAAATTGTTAGTGAAACTATTGAAAAATATGTTCCCAAAATTTTTAATGAAAATTCCGACTCGTTCTATTGTTATAAGCCGTTAAGGGGGGAAATAGGGTTAGGACAGCGTTTTCTCAATGATTTTCATGAATTTTTTAATAGTATAAAAAATGTATATAATTTAATGAAACTTTGAAAATATTTTATACATATATTTAAGTATATACTATAAAATTTTTGAAGAATTTCCTTGAAAAACACCGAAGAAAATTTATGACTGCCTTGACTTTGTTTTTCTCGGTACTATTCTCTCAAACGCGTTTTTCTGAAAACAACTTTTTTTGAACTTGCGTACACGCTAGTTTGAAAAGTTTTCAACCAATCGTTTTGAAAATTGGCATTTACTTTATTCATAGTATTGCGCTCTATATGAACCTAAAATCGGAATATTATCATTATTTAAAATAATTTTTTTTTCGCAGATAAAGTTGTAAAAAATAGCAAAAAATCATACTTTTTTGTTTTGACCCCTGTAAAAAATTTAATTTTCTATTTTTTTGATAGCGTTTAGGTTCATATAGAAGAGAGACATATAATAAAAGTAAATTCCAACCTCGTTTGATTTCGGATGAAAATTGCGGCTTCCAGAATGTACGCAAAATGCTGAGTCTGATTGTGACCTGCAATATGGGGTCGCTAATATCTTCGGTGTTTTTCAAGGAAATTCTTCGTATTTATATATATTATATTTAAGTATATAGTATAAAATTTTTGAAGAATTTCCTTGAAAAATACCGAAGAAAATGTATGACTGCCTTGACTTTGTTTTTCTCGGTACTATTTTCTCAAACGCGTCTTTCTGAAAACGACTTTTTTTTAACTTGCGTACACGCTAGTTTGAAAAGTTTTCAACCAATCGTTTTGAAAATTGGCATTTACTTTCTTCATAGTATTGCGCTCTATATGAACCTAAAATCGGAATATTATCATTATTTAAAATAATTTTTTTTTCGCAGATAAAGTTGTAAAAAATGGCAAAAAATCATGCTTTTTTGTTTTGACCCCTGTAAAAAATTCAATTTTCTATTTTTTCGATAGCATTTAGGTTCATATAGAAGAGAGACATATAATAAAAGTAAATTCCAACCTCGTTTGATTTCGGATGAAAATTGCGGCTTCCAGAATGTACGCAAAATGCTGAGTCTGATTGTGACCTGCAATATGGGGTCGCTAATATCTTCCGTGTTTTTCAAAGAAATTCTTCAAAAATTTTATATCATATACTTAAATATATCTATAAAATATTCTCAAAGTTTCAATAAATTATATTCATTTTTTATACTAAAAAAAAATTCATGAACATCATTGAGAAAACGCTGTCCTAGCCCTATTTCGCCCCTTAAATCAGCAAAAATTCTCCACGATCCCACAACTTCGGTATTGAAAACGGGAAGAAAAGTTCTACCTTTAACCCAGAAATTATCTGTATTTTCGTTGGATCGTCCAATTAGAGCGGAACATGATGATTAATGTTTTCGCTTTCGTTACACAGTCGCGAAATCATAATTCAATTTATCGTTAGTCTCGCTCTACCGGCAAAAATTCGACCGGGAGACCATTATTAGAATCATCGAAATATCCGCTAGAGAATGAAACGTGTTGATGCTCGATAGGAGGGAGCAGTGGGAGGATGGGGAGTGAATTGTCTGGTCGACGCCGAGATGGCATATACGAAAAGTGTAAATTCGCGGAAAAGACACGGGTTTTCCAAACACACAAACTTCGCGTATATGAGAGGCCGCAAAAATGATTCACGGGATATTGGGGAGAGCTTAAAGGGAGATCGACCTACCCAGATGGCGAAAATTTGGCAATCCTCTTTCTCTATTTCTCTTTCTTCATTTCGTATTCGAACCGTCGTCGGGTTAAGAGTCTCTCTATTCGACTATTTTCAGAAACTATATTTTAAGAATTAATTACACTCCAAGGGTTTTCGCGGTTTATAACCACGAGAGACGTTCGACGCCAATTCGCGCTTTTATACCCTCCACCCCCCCACCTCGCCAACCGGCATCACCAACACATCTCTTTATCTCGTACCTCCCGAGAGGAAAGATATTTCGAGAATAAACTTTTTCGACAGCTCGTCGTACCTCTTTCTCTCTCGATAGTCGATTATCATCATCATCATCATCATCATCATCTCTGTCGACGTCGTCATCGTCGTCGTTCACTATTCATGAATATATAACCACCTGATGGCTACATATTTTTATATATGCATATATATATATACATATATATGTTTGTATATATATGTGTGTATGTAATCATTATTAGTGTACTGTCGTCATCGTCGTGAGGGGTACGAATAATTGGGACTATAGTCGCTAGGACGTTATACATAATTATGTATAGATTGTGGCACGAATGTGGTGAGATATAAAGTAGATTTTTACAGTGGCAACGCGGTGAAATATTATCGGTAAAATTTATACATTTTTTTTAACGTTTCCTATCGATCGTTTTGTTTTTTGTTTTTTTTTTTTTGCAACATTTTTTACTCGAATTTTCACAAGTGGGATTGCGATTTGCGACAGCTTTATTGATTTTCTCTGAAAATTGCCATCCTTATTATGATAATTTTTATCGAAATATCGTTAATTGTTACAATTAAAGTAATTGCAATTTCCGCACCAATCAGAATTCTAGAATTCTAGAATTCTGTATTACGTTATTTTTTACTTGAATTCAACTAATTTGAGGGAATTGAATTATCAATGAAACGACGAGTATTTTTACGAATTGCATTTTTTTTATTGTTGCTATTAATTTTGTTATTTTTTCGTAAAGTGCGGAACAAACAATCGAAGAAATTCGTGGTAAAAAAAATAATGAGATCGATAAGAAACTCGTTGAAAATTATTTCCCGATTTTTCCTTCGTTGTGCGAGACCATGCCGATTTTTATGATTTATTTCCCTCCTGTCGCCCAGGCTCCTATGTTGCTTTCGTGCGAGGGTATAAATGCAAGGTGCAAATTATTATTATTTTCATTCGCTCGGTCACTCTGGCCAATCTTGTCGGGGCTTGGTGGACGTTCAATTTTCAAATTTTCTCGTTTATTTTTTTCTGTCTTCTTCTTCTTCTCTTTTTCAATTTCATTCCTCTCGTCAAACGAGGTGAGAACGACGTCTGGGCTAAACGAACCAGAACCGTCGACGTCTATCTGTGGGTTGAGATACGACGAGAGACCGAAATTTCCTCACTTTTCGTCACCATCTCGTATATTCATGAGTGCGTGCGCGAGTGGCTGTGTGTGTCGTTCGTAATGGACCAAGAAAAGAGAGAGAGAGAGAGAGACTTGAGACGCTCATTTCATTTAAAGCCCCGGCGATAAGGAGTAGGATGTTGAAACGATTATTAATATCTCTTCTCTAGATGAGCGCTCGGGTGTCGCCCCGAAATTCTCGCTCTCGAACCCCAATTATGGGACACACGACCGACATAACTCCAACCACTGACGCAAAATTCACACTTTGTATGAAATATCTCTCGTCATATTCAGCAGCTGGTATTTCACGATTTATTGCAAAATTCCAACAACGTGGAAGAAACGAATAATTCATTACGAGTTTTATGCAATTTTGCTTTTTCTTTCCTTTCGAAATAAAAAAAAAAAAAAAAAAATCAATTGAACGATCCTTTTGTCCCGACAATTTCACCGTGATTATTCGAGCACATTCGAGGGGGGTAGTAAAGTTACGAGCAGGCAAAAACGTCCACGTACAAACATTCGTTCTTGCCTCAAAAAATCTATCACGCTATTGAATTTTTTTCTGCCAAACAAATCCCTTTTAACGAAAAATCCTTAAAGTGTCCATCGAAAAACATTGGATTTTATGAAAGTTTTAATAACACAATGAATAACAGAACAGCAAAAAATAAATTATTTAAGATGTATCGAGGATATCAAAATAAAGTTTGTTTAGGAATTACTCAAAATTTTCTCCCTTTAGTAAATTAATTTAATTTCAATATAAATATTTTTTCTTAATGGAAAAATTGGCATGAAATTAAAATTTACTGAAATTTGTTAATAAAATATTAATTAAATTAAAATTAAATATTAATTAAATATAAAGGAATAATATAAAATATTTCCGCTCCAAAATGTCAAAAATTCACGAATCAAACATTTCATAAAATCTAACATTTCGATGTGACTGTACATTATTCATTTTTTTCCCTAATTTCCCTTTTATTACTCTTTTGAGTCATTCGGTGAACGTTTGTACGTCACGTACGAGCCGTGAGAGTGTGCGTGCTTGCGTGTGCTTTTGTGTTTTGTAAGAATGAGTAAAATTGTGAGTAATAGTATGTTTCATATGCAAATAGTATATATATATATAAGTATATATATATAATTGTAGAATATTTCGAAAAATCATTGAACAAAATTGAATGTAAAAAAAAAAGTTTGCGTACTTAATCGAGATTTAAAATAATATTTGTCGTTGAAATAAAAATTGTTCATAAATACGTTGCACGAAGATAAATTTTCCAACGAAAAACCGTACAAAATTGTTCGAAAGAAAATAAACGCAAATTTTTCCATTCAATCTTATACGTCGATTTTCGAAACAAGTTTTACTGTGATATCGAGACAGAAGAAACGAAAGTGGTGCGTGAAAGTGCGTAGATAAAAAAAAAAGAATTAGATTGAAAAAAAAAAAGTGCAAGTAGTCGATAGTATTATAATGAGTATCGTAGCCATTCCGATATTTGTTTGTTTTTGCGCTTCTCTCGTCGTTGCACCCGACGTTGTAATCTCACCTTGCGCTCGTCCAAAACTTCGCCGGGTCGCAGCTTTCTATTCTCCTATGGACCAAATCGTTATTGTAGAATAAACCATGTTTTTTTTTTGTATTTTTTTTTTTCATTAGTATATAGTGAGGTATAGTGTGAAAATTGTACGTGTGTTTTTTCTCGTGTGATATTGCATGCTCGTTGATACGAAGAAAAAAAATGTACAATAAATAATATTTTGTTTTCTCTTTTCAACCGTGTAACGTTGAATTGGTATTGAAATCGAAATATGGGATTTGGTGACAATGTCAAAAAAGGATTTTGAGAAAAATCTGAGAAATGAAAAACTGAAAGTTCGTTCCAACGTTACGAGGTTTTTTTTTTTTTTTTTTTCTTCAAACTCTCGAATAAATCGACAGACATCTTCTTCCTTCTTGTCCCCTCGTCCCAATTAACAATTCGCACAGACGTCGATCCTAGAATATCCTGTAAGAAACGTTTTAGGAAAACTCGTTCCTGGGCAAGAAAAAGAAAAATGGGAAAAAAAAAAAAACAAAGAGGTAAATGGGACTTGACGAACGAGACGTTGGGACTAAAATCGTTTTGTACAATGTACGTATTCTCTCTAATGCTCCGAGACTAATTAACAACAAAGAATGCTCTGTGTGTGTGTGTCTTAGGCAGATTAGGAACTGGATTACTCTCGACAAAAAGGGGGCAATCTTGTGTGTTTTTTTTTTTTTTTTTTTTTTTTTCTAAAGCTAAAATAATTCTCATCACATTGTGCGGGCAGAGTGCTTTCTAAATTCTAGATAAATGAACATAGATAGACAGACGGATAGATCGTAGATAGAAGAGAGAAGATAGATAGATAGAGAAGAGAGAGAGAGAGAGAGAGAGAGAGAGAGAAAGAGCGATAGAAATGACAAAGAAATCACAAAAAGTGTATATAAAACCACGTAAAACAAGTGACAATTGACTCGAGCTTATTACCGGCACAAATCGGTCGCAAGGCATGTATATAGGGACGGACTGCGAAACGTGATAAAAACGTATATAATGCGTGAAAAATCTACGCAAAATCCTATGGTAAAAGTAATGAAAAAAAATAAATAAAAAAAAATCACTGACACACTACTTGAAAATGATAAATAAAAAAAAAACAGAGAGAGAGAGAGAGAGAGACAGAGATGAAAATAAAACGAACTGCAAATGTGCGATAATATGCCAGGGCGTAAACGCAGGAACGAGTATCTACTGACGGTGACTTTTTATCGAGCTGTGCTTTTGACGCAACGAGACAGAAAAAATAACGTCACCGTTCGTAAGGAATAAAAGAAAAAATTCATAAAGAGAAAACTTGACGTCGCTGGAGATCGGGGTTAGGAGACCTTTTTCTCTTACAAAGATAACTTTTTTTTTTTGTCATCAATAAAAACTGCTATTCCCATAAAAAGTAATGCAGATTTTTAATCAATTAGTCGTGAGAATTCGACAATAAAATTGGTCCTTTGGTCATCTGACGTTTTTACGAAATTCTTCATCCAAAAAAAAACTCGTTAAAATTTACGCTACAAATAAATAATTGTATCGAGTTAGTGTCATTTTTGTAGCCGGAAATTCCTACGAAATTAAAGTGGCGGCAAAGAGTTTTTCAATATTATTCAGAATACGAGAAAAATTCATGAGAAAAAGTTAACGATCAAATTGCCGTAAGTCCAAAAAATTCGATCCGATCTCCAGCGACCGAAAAAAAAAATGTATGGCAGTCTATATACCTTGGAGACGTTTATAATCTCCTCGTAACATACCTCGTCGCTGATGATAAGACTGGGTCTACGTCCCAATTCCTCGGGCGGTATCAAAGAGCCCCTACGACTGCTAGCACCACTTCCTGGCGCCAATGACGGTCTTCTGCTGCTGACCGGTGTCGATTCTTTGATAACTTCGATCTTCGGTGCCTCAGGTGCCTTTATCTCCGGTAGCTTAGGCTATAAAAAACGTTTTTTCCAAACTCCAGTCATCCGCCGATTTTTTTGTTCGAGATTAGAAAAAACAAAAAAAAAAAAAACAACAAATAATCCCAGATGCAAAGCGTGCAATTCGAAAAGAGCGAGCTACTTTGTTTTCCGCCCAGATGAATCGTAGCGTGGAACAATCGTGAAATTATTTATGTTTCTCGCAAACTCCCGGAAGTTGGCGAGCTTTTGTTTTTTTTCTTTCTTTCGCTCCCTTTCGTTCTTTCGCGACGTGTTAGACCGGATGTCGCGGATTATCGGGGTAGAAACCGATCACGGAAAAGCACCGAGCCCTCGACTGGGCCGAAAATCCATGACTGACCACTTACCACCAGCTAACCGCCAGCAAAACTTTTCTCATATATACATTATAACATTTACATCCTAGTATATGCATGCGCACATATCGTTCACTCGCAATCTCTCTCTATACCCCTCTATTAATGCGTGTGCGGACGTAATGATCCCCGAAAATAGAAAACGTCCCTGTTCTTAGTGGCTCGGTTTTTGGACAGAACGAGAGTGCGAGCGAGAGATTAACGGAGGGATAGAGAGAGAATGGGAGATGAGAGCATCAGGGGGAAACTGAGGTAACGACCAATATACGAGGCAAAGAGGGTTAAAGAGGGAAAGAGAGAGAGAGAGAGAGAAAAGAGAGATAGTAGGATTGCCGATAGAAGGCTGGTATAATAATTCGGCTCGTATACGAGTTTTCGGTTTTAATGGTTAGATGAAGCGGTGTGGGCAGCGGTGGATGCAGTTGGAAGCAAAAAAAAAAAGGTGCAAGCCCACACATCGTTCCCCGAGCCACCACCGAACTAAAGAGTGATATGGCGAGGTTTTTGTATGCTAAAATAGTTTTCTACGCGTGGCATTCATCGGTTGCCAACCAGACCGAGAATAAGAAGATTAAGAGGGAGAAGAAGAAGTGAGATTGGAAATATAGACTGATTAATTGGTGGGTACAGGTGCTTTCCCCGGATATACCGTACGACGCGATTATAATCGAATGATGCGACGTTAGAAATTCTTGGTATTCGATTCTAAATGAATCTGACGTTGTGAGTGAGAGAATTCGATCGGGTATCGATTTATCGATGGAATAAACAATCCAAAGTGTATTTCCCCGTGTAGAAATTGTGATGAGGATCTAGCTGGATTCCCGTAATTATTACTGATAAACGGCGGTAAGGATCGGTCTAGAGATCCGACCAGATCCCACGACCAAAAGGGAAACCACCCTAAAATGAATGTCGACGGGGATCGCGGAATGGATCCCTAACTGTGTTCAGCTGCATGATTTCCCGAGTGAGACGAACGTTCGTAGTACCACCTTCGTCTCACTGGGGGGGATCAGCCTGGTGAACATCGTCCGACAAGTGATTTTTTTGATTTTTGCGTTTTTCTCATTGATTTTTTGAATTTTCGACAAAGATTCGGTGTTATTTATAGTCAGCGGAAAATTTTCTAACGAATAGGGTATCGAAACGATACCCTATTCGGGAATTCGATCGGGTATCGATTTATCGATGGAAAAAACAATCCAAAGTGTATTTCCCCGTGTAGAAATTGTGGTGTGGATCTAGCTGGATTCCCGTAATTATTACTGATAAACGGCGGTAAGGATCGGTCTAGAGATCCGACCAGATCCCACGACCAAAAGGGAAACCGCCCTAAAATGAATTTCGACGGGGATCGCGGAATGGATCCCTAACTGTGTTCAGCTGCATGATTTCCCGAGTGAGACGAACGTTCGTAGTACCACATTCGTCTCACTGGGAGGAATCAGCCTGGTGAACATCGTCCGACAAGTGATTTTTTTTATTTTTGCGTTTTTCTCATTGATTTTTTGAATTTTCGACAAAGATTCGGTGTTATTTATAGTCAGCGGAAAATTTTCTAACGAATAGGGTATCGAAACATTGTAAAAAATGAAAATAATAATTTTTTTTATTCCATTTTTTGCTTACTTTTTCAGAAACTTTAAAATGTCGAAATATTTATCCGGCCACGGTCTTGCAATCCAGCTGGAACCCCAAGGGGACACTTATTTTGAGCCGCCCACCCTCCCTTCCAACAAATTCCGATCGAGACTTTATCGGAAATATGAATGTAACTCTCCGCGGTCGAACTGGGCCGATTTCGTCCCAAGCGAAACAGGGCTTTCTAACAGCACATTCTAGAAGGATTCAAGAGTGTTCGTGAATTTTTTCAGATTTTTCAAAGCGATTTAACACTTTGATAAATGTACGTGAAAACTGTCGACCCAGTGCGGCCGCGGAAGCAGCGAAATTACAGTGCGACCGTCGAGGGTTAAAGACCGCGTCAGGAAACGGCCTGGGACACGGAATCCAACAAATCTTTTTAGCCCATACCTAATAAATCACAATCGGGATTTTGCGCGTGGAAACCGGAATTCCCTAACAAATTTCCGTACGGGTCCTTTCGATTCAAAAGGAACAACGAAATTATTGTTGCTGCGATGAAAGTGTCGTGAATAAAGTGCGTGCATTGAATTGAGGGAGCGTCGTGCACTAATTTAAAAAAGCTGGAGTTATTTTGATCCCGAACTTGGCCGGAGTGTTTTCACGGATGGTTAACATGACTTTTCTCTTGAAATGTTGTTAGAATTATTTTTCAAATATTAGTACACGATTCTCTACCGAAAAAAAAAATCTTTTCTCAACAGGCACTGCGATTGCTCCATTTTACGTATGCAAGCGGTTTTTTTCTTGGTCCTTGTTAAAAGCGTCATAAGCCGTTGAACGTAAAAATCCCAGCAACGCGCAGCGAAGCGTTTTATCCTCCAAATCGAGGATACTTTCGTAACTCACCTTGGATTCGATCTTCTGCAGGAGGCACATGAAAAAAAAAAAAAGCAATTTTCATTTATGCACAGAATATTCATTCGTTCGCGCGCAAAATTAACGAAATTTAATTTTCCAATATCTTAAAAGATGATTTTTCATCTAAAAATGACAACTGCACGAAAAATATTCATGAAAATCGTCTTTTATTATATTTCAAATAAATACAAATGAATAAGGGATCGAAAATTTCGTCTTACCTGACTAACCGGTCTATCGAGTTTCGTTTTGTCGCGAGAAACGTGCTCGCCAAAGTCGAATTCCTGAGGTTTTTCAAGAACAGCCCTCTCGTAATCCGGTATCTCGGGTAGCTCGTAACTCGCCTCCTTCGAAGTCTTCGAGCCCTTCACCTTCTTAACCTCGAGTTTTTCGCTCTTCTCGGTTTTCTACGAAGGGCAAAATTCGGAAAATTTCGTTCTATTTAATTTCACTATTGGTGAATATATTTTTTTTTTGTTGATTGTCAGAGTAATGGAAGCAAATTTCTCACTGTCGACGTGAGAGAAATCTTTATGGTCAAGCCAAACACCAATTGTTATCGTAGAAGTGGACAAAGTTTTGGTTTAACACTAAACGTACCGGCACGTAAGGGCTTATTTGACCTCTTATGAAATAAACGTTGATTTTTCGAAAGAAATTCTTAATTATTAAGGTAGTAGTCTGGTAACTTAAGCCGATTTTCATGTCTTTTTTGGAGGGCGTTTTTTTGTAGGAAAATAAAAATGAATCGTTTTGGATATTTAGGATGTTTTTATTTACATATTGAAGATACAAAAAAAAATTTTTTTGAAAAAATTTAATTGTTTATTATTATTATTATTATTGATCGAAGTTGGCACCTCGAAAAAAAAGCGCGTGGGTGGCCCCGGTGATTGTGGCTCTTGATGTTATCTGAAATCAAAAATTCTTGCTAATTCTTAATCTATAGACATGTCATTCTGGTCGGAACTACGGAAGTTGAATTTCATGAATAAATAACAAAATGGCGGACTTTGAAAAAAAAAAACTCCTTTTATTTTAGCAAAGAATGAGTTGTAAAATAAAGAGAAATTTAACTCCAGTAGTTCCGACCAGAATGACACGTCTATAGATTAAGAATTATCAAGAATTTTTGATTTCAGATAACATCAAGAGCCAAAATCACCGGGGCTACCCACGCGCTTTTTTTTCGAGGTGCCAACTTCGATCAATAATAATAATAATAAACTATTAAATTTTTTCAAAAATTTTTTTTTTGTATCTTTAATATGTAAATAAAAACATCCTAAATATCCGAAACGATTCATTTTTATTTTCCTACAAAAAAACGCCCTCCAAAAAAGACATGAAAATCGGCTTAAGTTACCAGACTACCAGACTACCTTAAAGGAAATAATTCGTAACAAATTTACACAAATTTACAGCAAGTCAGATGTGCGAAAGAAATAACAATGAAAGCACGAATTTAAAGTAAATTTTGAAAAGAATCATTTGACCCCCTCTTGGTACGTTTAGTGTTAACAAGAATAATGACTGTTGATGATAACGAATTAATGTGAGTTTTTTCAACATTACGAATTAATTGATGGACTTTCGTTGTTGTTGTTTGTGGCGGGTTTCCGATGAATATAGTAATTAATGATTATTCGTTGTGTCGTATCGATTGTCGATGATTTAATACGATTGCGAGTATCGTGCATGTGGTTTTTAATTGGTAACGATAATGAATAATTTTTATATTTGTTTTTAATCTCGTGCGTCGATGAAGTATTATTACGATTAAAAACGATTTCATTCGTTTGCGTATAGATGGTACGAATAAATGGTGTAATTTTTTCTTTTCGTCATGTAAAATGAGTGAAAAACACAGAATTCCTGGAAAGACATGGAGAAAGAAAGATAGACGAAGAACAGAGCCAGATGGCGAGAAATCCTTCGAGTACATCGCCGAAGGAGCTGCGATACTATAATTGTAAAGATGAAAAAAAAAAAAAAAAAAAAAAATACAGAGAAGAAAAGAAACATCGAAGATAGCGAGAGTAGAAAGATAGGACGAGTTTGTCATAGAACAGATGATAGTCACACAGTTCGCAAAGTAAATGATATTTTCGCCGGAAATGGATTAAGACACAATTTGTAGAAATAATATGATTTTACAGAGAAGGGTGAATTCGTAGTTAAGAGAGAACGTGAGGCAGAATACGAAAGTAAAGAAGTGAAAAAGAGATAATCACATTTGTAATTTTCGTATTGAAAAAGATAGAGCGAGCGAGAGATAGAGATATATATATATATATAAAGAACGAGAAATTTTGTTTTCAAGTCTCATATTCTCGGGCTACCTTGAGCTCAACCGTGCCATTCTCAGCCTTATCGGGCTTTTTGAGCGTCTTGGCAACGGGTTTGAGCTGAAATCCTTGAAAGCTCTCGACTTTAGCTTCCTGCTTCGGGGGCGGAAGTCTACGTGGCTTTGGTTTGTCCTCTATTCCTTCTGTAGGCTGTATCAAGATAATTTGTTTTTTTTTTCTTTCTGTTTTTGATATTGTTTTTGAGTTTTTTCGTTAAATCCGAGTTTCACCGGATGACGCGATTTTTCGACGAATAACGATTATAAATAATATTAAGATCGCTTTTTAATAACTATACGTACAAAAATTAGCGGTACAAACATTTGTTTGTGCAATTGAATGGAATTGAAACTCGAAAAAACTCACCTTGAGCTCGACCTTGTTCAACGTCTTCTTCTCTTCCTCGATCTGTAATCAAACAAATTTTAAGAGTTGTTGTTTTCGTCAAAAACGATTTTTTTGGCTACTTGCTTGATTATTATTAATAATGTCAATGTTAATAATTATTTGATAATTTACCTTGGATACTGGCTTAAGACTGAGCTTGCGCAAACCTTCGTCCTTCTGTGAACAAATTTAAAAACGTTGATGAATTAAAAAATTATTGTTAAAATTGCATTTACACATTCCACGATTCGATAGCTGCCATTCCTGTTAAGAAAAAAAAATTGTTACATTTGCCGATGAACCTTTATTACAATTTTAGTGTATTACGAGATGTTTACGATGAAACGTATGAGTGTGTAGCGTGAGTGTGCTTTTATCATTTTTTTTTTAACTCCTCAATCTCATTCCTATTTCATGGTGTTTTAAATGCTGGCGAATGGTTTTTGTTTTTCTTTATTATTATTAAGTATTGAACAATCGTTAAGTATTGTTGTCGAGCGGTCAAAGCGTTGGTTAATTGTGCTGTGATGATTAAGATGGTTTGTCTGTGTACCTTTTCCTCGTCGGGTTTGCCAAGAGTTGATGTTGTTTTTGGCACGAGTTCATTTGTCTGAAAATGATTTTTTTTTGTCGATACAATGTTTGAGTAAATGGTAGATAATTTTGAGTCTTAAAATTCGTGTGAAAGTGTTATGTGCGTGTACCTCCGTTTCTTCAGGTTTGCCAATTGTATATTTTTGTTGTGGGGCGAGTTCATCTTTCTAAAAATGATTTTTGTTTGTATATGAGTGTTGACAAAAAAAAAAAATAATACAGTGAAATAATTGAAAAAGTGTCGTGTTCAAGTATTTCCGTGTACCTTCTCCTGTCCAGGTATAGCAAGGGTAGATTTTGGTTTCGGAGCGAGTACATCTTTCTAAAAATCAATGTGTGTTCAATTTTTTAATGGTTCAATGATGGAAATAGAGGAATGTGACATTTTTATAAGGGTTTGTTTTATGTAAAAGTGTGTGTTGTGTACCTTCTCCTGTCCCGGTACGCCAAGTGTCGATTTTGGTTGCGGAGGAAGTTTGGCCTTCTAAAAATGTTCGATTTACCATTTTGAATGATCAGACAGGAATGTTAAATATTCTTCAAAGGATTGGTATTGTATTATTAGTGTCCTGTGTGTACCTTCTCATCTTCGGGTTTGTAGAGGACGGATTTCAGTTTTGGGACCAGTTCATCGTTCTAAAAATGATTTTTGGATTTAGTATTATGAGTGATAGACAAAAAGGAATGGTAATTATTTCAATGGATTTATGTAAATGTATTTATGTGTACCTTATGCTCTTCGGGGTTGCCGAAGGTAGAATTTAGTTTCGATAGGCGTTCATCTTTCTAAAAATGATTTTTTTACCATTCAGTGTTTGTGTTCGATAAAAAAAAGGAATGGGAAATATTTATACCGAGAGAAATTGTATCTGGAGTATTCATAAATTATCACGGTTCTTGAAAAATACCTTTGGATATTTATTCGTAATTTTATAGAGTTCGAAAGAATAATAATATTATTTTTACTCTAAAATATTATTTCTCCTTACGATATATTTTTCTCTCGGTGTGAAATTAATTTATTCGGTGTTTTGTGTACCTTGGACTCATCGTTTTTAACGACAGTAAATTTTGGTTTCGGGATCACACCAAATATCATCTAAAAATTATTTTTGTTCGTTAGTGTGATTGAATGATTGGAGAAAAAAAAACAAAGGAATGTGAAATATTTGACAGGCTTGAGTTTGAATTAAAAGTGTTTTGTGTACCTTCGCCACCTCGGGTTTTCCAAAGTTAAATTTAGATTGCGGAACGAGTTCATCCTTCTAAAAATGATTTTTCGTTTCAGTGTTTTATAGGCAGAAAAAAAAAATAGGAATGTTAAGTATTTGAAAAGCTTCTGTTAACGTTAAGTATTTTGTGTACCTTTGCCTCTTCGGGTTTGCCGAGGGTAGATTTGCGTCTTAGGCCGAATATTTCCTTCTAAAAATGTTTATTTTTGTGTTTCGATTTAGTGTTTAAATGATAAATAGGAATATTCGGTGAGTGTGAGAGTGCTTATTTTTGTGTACCTTCTCTTCTTCGGGTCTGCCATTAGTAGATTTTTGTTTCGGGATGCTTTCATCGTTCTAGAAATGATTTTTGTATGATTTAGTGTTTTTAATGACATGAAAAAGGAATGGAAAATATTTTAGACGGTTTATTGGGTGTAAAAGTATTGTTTTGTGTACCTTCTCATTTTCGGGTTCGCCAAAACTAGATTTTCGTTTCGAGACAAGTTCATCGTTCTAAAAATGATTTTGTTATTAATTCAATGTTTGCGCGATAAAAACAGGGACATAATTGAATGTATTTCGTAAATGTTAAATATATTTTGTGTACCTCCGCAACTTCGTTTTTGCCAATTGTCGATTTTGATTTCGGGACGATTTCATCGTTCTAAAAATTATTTTTGTTTCGATTCAGTGTTTGTGTGATAAAAAAACGAATGTGAAGAAATTGTACGGGTTCTGTGAATGTTTAAGTATTTTGTGTACCTTTGCCTCTTCGGGTTTGCCGAGGGTAGATTTTGGTTTTGAGACGAGTTCATCGTTCTAAAAATGATTTTGTTATTAATTCAATGTTTGCGGAATAAAAACAGGGAAATAGTGGAAAGTATTTCGTGGATGTTAAATATATTTTGTGTACCTCCGCAACTTCGTTTTTGCCAATTGTAGATTTTAATTTCGGGACGATTTCATCGTTCTAAAAATTATTTTCGTTTCGATTCAGTGTTTGTGTGATAAAAAAACGAATGTTAAGAAATTGTACGGGTTCTGTGAATGTTTGAGCATTTTGTGTACCTTTGCCTCTTCGGGTTTGCCGAGGGTAGATTTTGGTTTTGAGACGAGTTCATCGTTCTAAAAATGATTTTGTCATTAATTCAATGTTTGCGGGATAAAAACAGGGAAATAATGAAAAGTATTTCGTAAATGTTGAATATAATTTGTGTACCTCCGCATCTTCGTTTTTGCCAATTGTAGATTTTAATTTCAGGACGATTTCATTGTTCTAAAAGTTATTTTCGTTCCGAATTAGTGTTTGTGTGATAAAAATAGGAATGTGAAAAAATTGTAAAGGTTCTGTGAATGTTTAAGTATTTTGTGTACCTTCGCCTCTTCGGGTTTGCCGAGGGTAGATTTCGGTTTTGAGACGAGTTCATCGTTCTAAAAATGATTTTGTTATTAATTCAATGTTTGCGAGATAAAAACAGGAAAATAATGGAAAGTATTTCGTGAATGTTAAATATAATTTGTGTACCTCCGCAACTTCGTTTTGGCCAATTGTAGATTTTGATTTCGGGACGATTTCATCGTTCTAAAATTTATTTTCGTTTCGATTCAGTGTTTGTGTGATAAAAAAAAAGGAATGTGAAATAATTGTAAGGAGTCTGTGAATGTTTAAGTATTATGTGTACCTTCGCCTCTTCGGGTTTGCCGAGGGTAGATTTTGGTTTCGAGACGAGTGCATCGTTCTAAAAATGATTTTAGTTCGATTTAGTATTTTTGAATGATAAGAAAAGAAACTGTATGAAATATTTTGAAAGTTCGTGTAAAGGTCTTTCGTGTACCTTCTCTTCGGGCTTGCCGAGGGTGGTTTTTGGTTTCGGGGCGAGTTGGTCCTTCTAAAAAAAAATTGATTTTACGTTCAGAAGAGCCCAAGTGAATTGAGAATAAGATTGTGAAAAGTAGCTATAAAAAAAAAACAAAATTTCGACTCATTCGTGTACCTTCGCCTCTTCGGGCTTTCCAAGTGTTGCCTTGGGTTTAAGCGATGGTTCGTCCTTCTAAAAATTATTTACGTTTTAAGTATGATATTTGTATGCCGAGCGATATCGAAGATTTTCAAAATTTTGTAATATCTCCCGAATTTGTTCAAATGTGTACCTTTGCCTCCTCGGGTTTGCCGAGGGTAGTTTTTGGTTTCGCGACTGGTTCATCCTGAAATTTTTTTAATTTTTGTTATCCCTGATTTACGAGCAGCAATTTTAACCCACGGTTAGTGCTGTAAAATCGAGGAGTCACGCGTACCTTTGGTTTATCGATTTTGTCATCGACGATCTTTGATTTTACTTCGATCTTTTTCTAAAATAATCAAACGTAAAATTTTTTTGTAAATCACGTTTTTGTCCGTCAATTTTTTGTTTTAATTCGCGCTTATTAGTGTTCGACTATACCTCGTCCTCTGTCTTTTGATTCTCGACCTTCTTCTTGATCGACAAACGTCTCTGAAATCGCACATTATTTTTTCGATACGACATTATAAATATATGAAAAAAAAAAAAAAATGTTGTTTTAGCTCATGTGTAATTGTGCGAATAGTGTACCTTCGGCTCAGCGGGTTCTTCGACGGACTGTTTAGTTTTCGTGACGGTGTCCTAAAAATAAATAAAAACGTTTGGATACTTCGGAAAATTTGGAATATCGAAAAACGATTTGTTCGTGATATATTATCGTTACGAACGATCGTAATTTGTGCAGTGTATTATGCATATTGTATGTTATACCTTCTTCTTGTCCTCGAGTTTTTCAGTAGCTTTACTCTTTATCGACGAATCCTTCTAAAAATGATTTTCGTGAAAAATTTTATTTCATGAAAAATTACTGGTCACACTAGATATACATATTTATCGATGCTGAAAAATGATAAGACTCTCGATAAATTTGTCGTTTCCTTACCTTTTCGGCGATCGATGTCTTTCTCTCCATAACGGACGAACGTCTGCTCTCGCTCTTCGTTTCTTCTTCGAACTAAATAGGAAAAAAAATTCGGAAAAACAAACAAAAAAAATTAACATTCAAACTCGTAAAATGGAAAAAAATTTCATTGCGTCGGTAATTAATAAGGAAAATGTGTTCTGTTGTTTGAATATTTGTTTCAATCCTGGTGCTTCCAAAATTTGGTAGTATCTCAATTTTTTGTTTCTTTCGTTACACCGTGAAGCAATTTTTGCGAATCCAATTATTTCCAATCGAAAAAAATAAAATTTTGTTCTCTCCCAAGTTCCGTAAAGTCTGCAACGTATGTGTGTGTGTGTCTTTTTTTTTTTTTCGTGTACCGTTAGAATGGAACTTCGTCGACTGGATGAGGGACTCCAATCCATGGATATCTGCGAGCGAGGGAATTGTATTCAAAATTTTTATTAAAAAAAAAAAAACAAAAAAAAATAGTATAAATATAAATGGCGAACGGTGTTTTACCGATTCTGCGGTGGTGACGAGCGAGCTTCGACGACTTTCTGTCTTCAATTCTTCCACTCTGCTGACCGATGATTTTCTCGTTGTCACGGTCTTCTCGGGCTTTGGCGTTGTTTCACGTGATGTCTAGAAAAATTTGAAAAATTCCCATAGAAATAATAACATTAGAAATTTCATCGAAAATAATAAAACGCAAGTACGAGGTCTGTTCAAAAGGTATCGCGAATTTTGAATTCCCGCGGGCTACGTATATTCGATTTTCGATTTTTGTGTGGCGTTAGGTTGGCACTCCTGTCCCTCACTTATGCTAAAAAATCGGCCATTTTGAATGTTTAGTTAATTGTTGACAGCTGTTTTGGTTAGACGTGTTTTGGCTTTGCTTGTGTTTTGTCTTGGATTTTTGCCTATTCCAAAAAAGCAGCTTCCATCGCGATGATTGAGCTTTGGTTTCCACGTCATAACCATAAACCCATGATTCGTCACCAGTTATGACCCTCTGGAGCAAATTTGGGTCGTCGCGGACCGAGTTCAACGGCTCCTTAGCAATGTTAACGTGACACTGTTTTTGTTCAAAATTGACCAATTTTGGCACGAATTTCGCGGCGACCCTTCTCGTGCCCAAATCATTGGTAAAAATCGAACAGCACGAGCCAATCCATATGTTTATTTCCTCAGCAACTTCTCTAACGTTGATTCGACGATTGGCCAATATTATTTTCTTCACTTCATCAATGTTTTCGTCTGTTGTTGATGTGCTCGGGCGTCCAGAACGCATTTCGTTGTTCGCATCTTCTCTGTACTCTGAGAACATTTTCTACCACCGATAAACGCTGCTTTGGTCCAAAGTGGCTTCACCATATGCCACAGTCAACATTCGGAATGCGTCCGCGCACTTAATTTTGTTTTTCACACAAAATTTTATACAGATTCTTTGATCCATTTTTTGGAATAGGCAAAAATCGAAGACAAGCCAAAACACGTCTAACCAAAGCAGCTGTCAACAAGTAACTAAACATTCAAAATGGCCGATTTTTTCAGCATAAGTGAGAGACACGAGTACCAACCTAACGCCACAAAAAAATCGAAAATCGAATATACGTAGCCCGCGGAAATTAAAAATTCGCGATACTTTTTGAACAGACCTCGTATGCCTTTGATAGTTGACTTACATCCTTTGATTCAGGCTCTTTCTTCTTCACGGATTTTTTCTATAAATAAAATAAAGTAACAATCGATTAATTATAATCGACTCTCGGATACTGCACAGTGAAAAAATCAATTTCATGAAATTGAGCACTTTGTAAAATGAAATAAAATTATTTATCGAATATTCTACTGAATTTAACGAACATACTGTTTGTAAAAAAATAATAAATAAATTAATCCGGGAAGCCTGGAATTGCATAAAATCTTGCAACTTGCCTTTTCCGGTTCCTTCTTATCTTCGGATTTCTTCTCTTCTGGTTTCTTCTCTTCGATCTTTTTCTGCATCATCAAATTATCAAGAAGATTTCGAATTAATAAAAAATATCGAACAAAAGTTGATTATATTGATTGAAAGGGAAACAAAATCTGCACCTTGATTGATTTTCTCTCTTCGACCTTTTCAACATTGTTGATTGACTCTTCTTCTTTCTTCTGGACGTCACGAAGAACAAAAAAAGTTTTGCAATAAATTCCAAAATATTCGTAAGGACTGATCGTCAATTTCCATACACATGCGATGCAAAAAAAAAACTATTAGTGGGACATATGCAACGTAACAATTGGGTGTACCATGCAATTTGCCACTTTGACTCCATTTGATAAATGGAGACTGGATAGGATTTTTAATGTACTGCTTTTCAGTGATCTATTATGCCTTGGGGAGCATTTCGTACGGTGTACTTGCGATATTTCATATTTACGAAAGAATTTCTTTTCTTTCATTCTTTTCTACGAAGCTTAAATTAATTGCTGATAGCTGCTGCGCTGGGAAAATAAATAAGAGATAGCTTGAAGTATATAGACATACAGATATAGTGCGATAGAAAGCGATCGAGTAAAGAATAGAGATAGCGTGGGAGAATTAATTAGCTTGTCGTCGTAAAAGATTAATTTGGACGTTGAAATGTTGATCGATCTTTACAACGACTTTTATTTCCACTTTTTTTTTATCACTTTTACTCGTCACAAGATCGATCTCACATCTCAAACGATCCGAGCATCTTTTAGATTCTCGACTCACCACGATCTCCGTTTTCTGAAATGAAAGAAACTTCGATTAATACGTTAAATAACAACAGAATAATAAATACGAAAAATGATTATCTTACAGATTTAGAAAATCATTTATCATTAAGGGAAGGCCACTCGAGCGATTTTTGAAATTATTTTCACGTACACTTAATTATTCAGACGCGAATTTAAACAAATTTGGAAAATTTTGTTTTTCTTTGTTTAAATACGAATATTGAAAAAATAGAATTTCCTTTACAATTGTCTATGGAAAGATCTGAATATTTTTTTTACAGAAAATTATTTTGAACAATATGTCATTTGGGATTTTTTATACGATTTATTTATCGCAAAGAAAAACTTTTTTTCCCACTTAGCCGTGGAGCCTCCCCTTAAATTACAATTGGCGTAACTACGTAAGCATTGAGCAGATTTTTTTTTCTCTTTTTCACGAAGTGAGTCCTCCACAGAGCAAACTCTTGGACTCTGTGCACGTAAATAAATGATAGGGACAGACAGTAGGATTAACTATCTACGATTGAGCAGTCACAAGAATTACGGTTAACGAAAATGGAGGAAACACAATCTAAGTTGGATTCAATAAAATGTTTTTTCCACGAGAATTGACGATTAACAAAAATGGTTAAAACACAGTTTAAGTTGAATTGGACCAACTGCTTCTTGCTTATAAAGTCTGTGTAATTTTTTCATTGTGATACTAATACTCGGTCACGTTTATACGTGTTTGTGTTGTCATTGAGAGTGATGATGAAAATGATAGAAAAAAAAATGTGTTTTTTTGTGAGTTACCTTCTTGGGCTCTGGTTTGTC
Organism: Oxytorus armatus; assembly: GCA_958009045.1. Taxonomy (NCBI): domain Eukaryota; kingdom Metazoa; phylum Arthropoda; class Insecta; order Hymenoptera; family Ichneumonidae; genus Oxytorus; species Oxytorus armatus. The sequence goes on from OY253752.1 coordinate 22,621,131, forward strand.
GATACCGTTTGTTTTAGTGTCCGGTTTGTCCTTAAATAACAAAAAAAATAAATAAAATAGACGATTGATGAATCGTGAAAAGAGGAATGATTGAAAAATCATGGTAGAAAAGAGACGGAAAGTAGCAGAGTCAAAGGAACGAGCGTGAAAGTAGAAATAACATATTTATTACGAAAGAATTCCCAAAGTATCTTTTTTAAAATTCAATATCTTAAAATAATAAAAGTCACTAACGATATTCAGTCGAAACAACAATGATGCCAAAAAGTATATTAACAAAGCGATTAAATGGAATTTCATTTAAATATATTATATTTGAATTATATTTTTTTGAAGAAGCGACATCTGATACTTTTGAGTAAATAGAATTCTTTTTATAAATTAGTTTCAACTTTTTAATTCTCAATTATTAAACAAACGGAAAAGCTCGATTTTTTAATCTCGTAAATCAATTTACTCGAAAATTTCCAAGTGTACATTAGTCCCTCTTTACAAAAACTCCTTGGACGGTATCAGAGTCAAAGGAACGAGCGAGAAAGTAGAAACAACAAATTTATTACGAAAGAATTCCCAAAGATACTTTTTTTAAAATCGATATCTGAAAATAATAAATGTCACTAAAAATATTAATTCTAAACAATAACAATACCAAAAAGTATATTATCAAAGTGATTAAATGGAATTTCGTTTGATCCTTATATTTTTTTGAAGAAGCGACATCTGATACTTTTGAATAAATAGAATTCTTTTTATAAATTAGTTTCAACTTTTTTATTTTCAATTATTAAACAAACGGAAATGCTCGATTTTTCAATCTCGTAAATCAATTTACTCGAAAATTTCCAAGTATACGAGGTCTGTTGAAAAAGTATCGCGAATTTTGAATTTCCGTGGGCTACGTATATTCGATTTTCGATTTTTTTTATGGCGTTAGGTTGGTACTCATGTTCCTCACTTATGTTGAAAAAATCGGCCATTTTGAATGTTTAGTTGATTGTTGACAACTGTTTTGGTTAGACGTGTTTTGGCTTGTCTTCGTTTTTTGCCTATTTCAAAAAATGGATCAAAGAATCTGTATGAAAATTTGTGTGAAAAACAAAATTAAGTGCGCGGACGCATTCCGAATGTTGACTGTGGCATATGGTGAAGCTACCTTGGACCAAAGCAACGTTTATCGGTGGTACAAAATGTTCTCAGAGGGCCGAGAAGATGCGAACAACGAAATGCGTTCCGGACGTCCGAGCACATCGACAACAGACGAAATAATTGATGAAGTGAAGAAGATAATATTGGCCAATCGTCGAATCACCGTTAGAGAAGTTGCTGAGGAACTAAACCTATCGATTGGCTCGTGCTATTCGATTTTTACCAATGATTTGGGCATGAGACGGGTCGCCGCGAAATTCGTGCCAAAATTCCTCAATTTCGAACAAAAACAGTGTCGCGTTAACATTGCTAAGGAGCTGTTGGACTCGGTTCGCGACCACCCAAATTTGCTCCAGAGGGTCATAACTGATGAGGAATCATGGGTTTATGTTTGTGACGTGGAAACCAAAGCTCAATCGTCGCAATGGAAGCTGCTTTTTTGGAATAGAGAAAAATCGAAGACAAGCCAAAACGCGTCTAACCAAAACAGCTGTCAACAATTAACTAAACCTTCAAAATAGCCGATTTTTTCAGCATAAGTGAGGGACATGAGTACCAACCTAACGCCACGAAAAAATCGAAAATCGATTATCCGTAGCCCGCGGAAATTCAAAATCCGCGATACTTTTTGAACAGACCTCGTACATTAGTCCCTCTTTACAAAAACTCCTTGGACGGTATCAGAGTCAAAAGAACGAGCGAGAAAGTAGAATTAACATATTTATTACGAAAGAGTGCCGAAAGATTCTTTTTTAAAAATCGATATCTGAAAATAATAAATGTCACTAACAATATTGAGTCTAAACAATAACAATACCAAAAAGTATATTACCAAAGCGATTAAATGAGGTTTCGTTTAATCTTTATATTTTTTTGAAGAAGCGACATCTTATACTTTTGAATAAATAGAATTCTTTTTATAAATTAGTTTCAATTTTTCAATTCTCAATTATTGAACGCATGGAAATGCTCGATTTCTTAATCTAGTAAATCAATTCACTCGAAAATTTCCAAGTATTCATTATTCCCTCTTTACGAAAACTCCTTGGACGGTATATTCTAAAGAAAACCTTGGAAAAAAAGTAAATAATTTTATTTAAATGCCTCAAAGAATCTCTTTCAATGCTGAAAAATGTCGAGCGAGTGTTAACGTTCGTAAAGTATGAAATTTGTGAAAGTATAGTGATATGTAATAATATTAATGTGTGTATGTTTGTCGGGTGTACCTCAACCAGTGAAATGTATTCGGATTTCGAAACTTCGGATTGTGAAACTTCGGATTTTGAAATTTCGGAAACTTCGGATTTTGGTTCGTCGATAATAGGCTCGGCGACGCTAGACTCGACGACACTGACAAGCTCACTTTCGTCATCCTCCGTTTCCTCGCTATTATCGTCATCCTCGTCGTCGCTCGAATTCGTCACCTTTTCCCCGATGTAATCACGAAATTACAGAATTTTCGGTTCGTTGCGTTAAAATTAACGAGAGTTCATTATCGAGAATAACCGATTTATTTCTATTGAATCGAATTAATTGCAAAATTATCCGAATTTAAAAAAAGCATGATTTTTTTTATTATCATTAAATGTATTATTTATTTATTGTCAAATTTATTTAAAACAAACAGATCCGTTATTCTCGATTTCTCAAATGGATAAATGTTTGTGTGCGCGTGTGTATGATAAGTGCGAAAGCATTTTTTCAAAATTCTGCGAGTGTAAGTAGGATCGTAGGTTCGGTGAAAAAAGAAATTGTTTTCTCGTCTCATCTTCACTACCTTCTCCACCTTCTTCTCCTCCACTTTTTCTTCGACCTCGATCTTCTTCTCTTCCTTCTTCTCGACCGTCTTTTTCTTCTTCTCTTCCTCCTCCTCCTCCTTCTTCTTCTCAATGCGTTTCTGGAAATTACAAGGCTCAGGGGCATGCCGGACGAGAAAACAGTGAGGGAGGAATTTTACGAATTTTCACGAAGGATTTAAACAGAGAGTGTCGAGCGTTAAATAAACTACGGATCAAAAAAGAAACGGTTTTAATCACCAGTGATGCACGAGAGGGTGGAAGGGGATCTCATTCGTTTTAGGGGTTGACAACAAAGTTTGATTCGTACAGATCACAGTTGTTTCTTTCTCTTTGACGAAAAAAGTCGTACCAGTGACGAAAAATGTTGAATAGAAAATGGTCCCCTATTTTTCTCAATGCTCGTTCGAAAGAAAACTCGTTTATTTCGTATATTCGACAATTTATGATGATTTAAGGTACTTATCGAACTTACCTTGACAGTTAATTCGGCGGAAGACTCGTCCTTGCCCATTTCGTTGCTGACAATAACTTTGTAAGTGCCGGTGTATTCTTCGGTTGTGTTGTTTATCACGAGCTTCATCTCGAGACCATTGAACGAAATTCTTATGTCCTTTGTCGCCTTTATTATCGTTGAATTTCTGGGCAAAATGTCATCAAAGTTTCAATGAAATCGATCCATTGTACTTGAAGGGATGTTGTGTAAAAAATAAATAAAAAATACATACTTGTACCACTCGATTGTGACCTTTTTGTCCTGTTGCGAAAGGGATGCTGTAAACTCCACCGTTTGGCCCTCCTCAACGGTCTTCAGAGAATAAAAAAGTGGCAATTAATCAACGTGAAAATATTTCAAAGCTTTCACTCGTGTTTTGGGCAAAAAAGACAGCGTGATAAAAATTCAAAAATTGCTAGAGAGAGTGATTGAGAGAAAAACACTCACGACGGTCTTCAGGCCCGAAGCGATCTTTGGTTTTTCAACCTCCTCGGGTATTTCCATTATCTCGACAACCTGAGATGTCGCTTCGCCCTTCTCGTTTCTCGCCACCAATCTGTATTTACCCTTGTCGGCCGTTGATATTTGTTCGATCTCGAGTTTAACCGCAAATTCACCCTGAGCATCGAAAGTACACCGTTAGAAATGCAAAAAAAAATGCGGAAAAAAAAAATATAAAGTTCGAATTTTTCAAGATACTGACCTCTTTGACCTTCTCGACGACAACTTTGTGTCTTGTGCCTTCTTGAATTGCCTGTGTCTCCTTGAACCAGGTACAATCGGGGGCGAATTTTGACATTACGTGACACTCCACTATCACCGTTTTTTTCTTCACTACTTTTATGACCTTTGGTTTCTCCTTGATCACCGGTATAACTGTTTGAAAACAAAGAAGAAAAAAAACGTAATTTCAAATGTCATAAAATGGTCATTTGATTTAATTATATTTAAGAGAAAATATTGAAAATGCTAAAAATATGCTGAGTATTAAAAAATTTCGCAAGTACTTTCCTCACAATTTTCCACTTACCGAAGGATGTGGAAAATTTATAAGTTCAGACATTTTTTTCAAATATGTTTTGTGCGTTAATTTATCGATGCCAAAATTTTCAGATTAATGAAATAATTTTTGTTGAATTAAAAGAAATACCAGTAATTTTTTAGAAAATTCATGATTCCATAAAATATTGTAGTCTTAATTGATTTTAAATGTGATATTTTTTCTTTAGTATTTCAACGATTTTTTAAATCAAATAACAAAAGAAACGAAAAAAAATCTCACTTTCAACATTGAGGGTGAGATTAGCGTTGAGTTCGCCAAGGGCATTCTTGATGTTACACTTGTAGAGTCCAGAATCATCGGCACCCGGATCATTTAGCGTTAGCTTTATGTAATAAACGTCCTCCTTTTCTTTCACGATGCTGATGGAAATTTTCGATGATTCCGTGACGACTTTTCCGGCATGAGTCCAGACGATATCGGGCTTTGGTTTGGCCTTTACGCGACAATCCATTATCACGAGTTTTCCGCCGTCCTCCGATTGTATATGAGGTTTACCGACGAAAGTCGGACCTTCACCCTCGGGTTCGGGCTCGGCCTCGATGTTCAGATTTAAATTGGCGTTACTCTCGCCAAATTCGTTCTTCACATGACATCTGTATGTACCACCATCGGGTCCGGTAGGATCCTGTTACAGGAATTTAAAAAAAAAACAAACTCAGCACACTGTGAAATTACAATGAAAAATATAATTCATACAATTTATCAGCCGAGATGTGCAAAATTTTTTTTTGTAACATTTGCATACTGAAATTTGTATTTTTGTCTAGTTACTGCTTTTATCCTGATATAGGAATTTAAAAAAATAAGCTCAGTACAGTGTGAAATTACAACGAAAAAATACAATTCATACAATTTATCAGCCAAGATGTGCAAAATTTAATTTTCTAACATTTGCATACTAAAATTTGTATTTTTGTCTAATTACTGCTTTTATCCTGATACAGGAATTACAAAAAGCAAACTCAGTATACTGTGAACTTACAATGAAAAAATACAATTCATACGATTTATCAGCCGAGATGTGCAAAACTTTGTTTTCTAACATTCGCATAATGAAATTTGTTTTTTTTTCTAATTACTGCTTTTATCCTGATACAGGAATTAAAAAAAATTAACTCAGTACAGTGTGAAATTACAATGATAAAATACAATTCATACAATTTATCAGCCGAGATGTGCAAAATTTAATTTTCTAATATTTGCATACTGAAATTTGTATTTTTGTCTAATTACTGCTTTTATCCTGATACAGGAATTAAAAAAAAACAAACTCAGTACACTGTGAAATTACAATGAAAAAATACAATTCATACAATTTATCAGCCGAGATGTGCAAAACTTTGTTTTCTAACATTCGCATACTGAAATTTGTTTTTTTTTCTAATTACTACTTTTATCCTGATACAGGAATTTAAAAAAATTAACTCAGTACAGTGTGAAATTACAATGATAAAATACAATTCATACAATTTATCAGCCGAGATGTGCAAAATTTAATTTTCTAATATTTGCATACTGAAATTTGTATTTTTGTCTAATTACTGCTTTTATCCTGATACAGGAATAAAAAAAAAAAATTCAGTACACTGTGAAATTACAATGAAAAAATACAATTCATACAATTTATCAGCCGAGATGTGCAAAATTTAATTTTCTAACATTTGCATACTAAAATTTGTATTTTTGTCTAATTACTGCTTTTATCCTGATACAGGAATTAAAAAAAAAATCAGTACACTGTGGAATTACAATGAAAAAATACAATTCATACAATTTATCAGCCGAGATGTGCAAAATTTAATTTTCTAACATTTGTATACTGGAGTTTGTATTTTTGTCTAATTACTGCTTCTGTCCTGATACAGGAATTAAAACAAATAAACTCAGTACAGTGTTAAATTACAATAAAAAAATACAACTCATACAATTTATCAGCCGAGATGTGCAAAATTTAATTTTCTAACATTTGTATACTGGAGTTTGTATTTTTGTCTAATTACTGCTTCTGTCCTGATACAGGAATTAAAACAAATAAACTCAGTACAGTGTTAAATTACAATAAAAAAATACAACTCATACAATTTATCAGCCGAGATGTGCAAAAATTTTTTTTGTAACATTTGCATACTGAAATTTGTATTTTTCTCTAATTACTGCTTTTATCCTGATGCAAGAATTGAATAAATAAATAAACTCAGTACACTGTGAAATTACAATGAAAAAATACAATTCATACAATTTATGAGCCGAGATGTGCAAGATTTAATTGTCTAATATTTGCATACTGAAATTTGTATTTTTGTCTAATTACTGCTTTTATCCTGATAGAGGAATAAAAAAAAAACTCAGTACACTGTGAAATTACAATGAAAAAATACAATTCATACAATTTATCATTCGAGATGTGCAAAATTTAATTTTCTAACATTTGCATACTAAAATTTGTATTTTTGTCTAATTACTGCCTTTATCCTGATGCAAGAATTAAAAAAATAAATAAACTCAGTACACTGTGAAATTACAATGAAAAAATACAATTCATACAGTTTATCAGCCGAGATGTGCAAAATTTAATTATCTAATATTTGCATACTGAAATTTGTATTTTTGTCTAATTACTGCTTTTATTCTGATAGAGGAATAAAAAAAAACAAACTCAGTACACTGTGAAATTACAATGAAAAAATACAATTCATACAATTTATCATTCGAGATGTGCAAAATTTAATTTTCTAACATTTGCATACTAAAATTTGTATTTTTGTCTAATTACTGCTTTTATCCTGATACAGGAATTAAAAAAAAAAATCAGTACACTGTGGAATTACAATGAAAAAATACAATTCATACAATTTATCAGCCGAGATGTGCAAAATTTAATTTTCTAATATTTGCATACTGAAATTTGTATTTTTGTCTAATTACTGCTTCTATCCTGATACAGGAATTAAAAAAACACTCAGTACATTGTGAACTTACAATGAAAAAATACGATTCATACAATTTATCAGCTGTGATGTACAAAATTAAATTTTCTAACATTTGCATACTGAAGTTTGTATTTCTGTCCAATTACTGGGTTTTAATCGTAAATTCACGACATTTTGCATTGACACTAAAAATTTTATCTAACAATGAAGTTTTTTAATTATTCTTTGGAATTAAATAAAAACCTGAAGAAATTGACAATCTTTGATCTCTCAAAACATTGAATTAAAATGATAATAATTCCAGAAAAATATCAATAATGCAATGTGAAACAAAAATTCTATACAATTGTAATTTTGTTCCAGTGTTAAAGTGATGAGTGCCATTATTGAAAGGGAATGTCCAGGATCAATGGGAAGAAGAAAGAGAAAGTACATCGACGGACCAGCCAAGTCGTTCACGCACCTTTATCTCCATGGTAAGTTCGTAAATGTCTTCCTCCACGACTTTGGTCTTGATGGAAATTTTCGTTGTTTCCTTGACGATCGTTGTGCCACGGAACCATGTCACTTCGGGTTTTGGTTTTGCACGACATTTGCACCTCATCGTAATAAGTGTACCGCTCTCGTTAGGAATGATTCGCGGCTTCTCGACGAACGACGGCGCGAAGCCAGCCGCGTCTTCTGCATCTTGGAAAAATATCCACGATTAGATAAAACAACATTTCTCTCACCGAAAATCCTCCTTCCAACGTTCGTGAAAGAATGCGCGCAGCGTTCATCATATTTTCATTATCCATTATCCATTTTTATTTTCTTCAATTTAACGATTTTTCATCGTTACAACTTCCATTTTTTTTAAAATAATTAAATTTCCACCGTGAAAATTATCAAAATAAAATGAGACAAAGGCTAGCGCAATTGAGGATTATTCAGCTTATCAATTTCCGGTTTCCATGTGGAATTACGAAAGTTAGTAAATTTTTGGTTTTTCGGCACTATATTTTTTGTTACCAGAAGCAATTAGAGACAGAAAGGTTTTACACGATTAGAGTTACAAATTTTAAGCGTGTTATCGTTATACTTACCCTCCGGAGAGGGAGACGGGAAAATTCGTGAACGATGTTTCAATTGCATCGTTTTTTTTTTCCATTATCGTCGTTTTTTTTCTTTTTTTGTCAATACACCGGAAAAGTCATTTTTTGTACATGCTATAATGTGCAATCAAGACCCACGCGACGTCGAACAAGAACATTCGTTGTATCGCAACAATACGAACGATATATTTGTAGAAATAGGTGTCACGAAGACGAGAAAAATGAAGGTGAAAAAAAAAACATTGAAAGTGCAATATATTATGAATACGGTAATATATAGTATATCGAGATAATATCAATGAAGAGAATGGGAAATGAATAATATTGGAAATTTAAAAGTGGCAAGTGAACAGTGGATCAGAAATATTTCCCAGTTTCATCTCCCAGTCGTCGTAATAAGTTAGTTTTTTTTTCCTTCTCACTGACGAATCCAAATCATTTCCCATATGTAAAACAAGAGCATCAACAGGCGACAAGAACTTAAATTATTTTTTATCACTTTTTTTCAACAATTTTACCTTTAACTATTTTTTTAAATCAATTTTGCCTTCAATTTCCATAAAGTTTTCAATTTAAGGAATATTCAATTTTACCATCAATATAAATATGGAGCAATGAATAAACGTTCTGAACAATAGAAATCATTAACAATCGCGTTTTCGTAATTTTTAGCGATTTGCAAACAATATCAGAATCAGGAAAAAAGTATCGAAAGTGACGAAATTTGAAGAAAATAAATTTGTTCCCTTAACTATTTTTTTCCTTTAACTTTTTGGTCTTTTAACTATTTTTTTTTATCAATTATGCCTTTAATTTCCATAAAGTTTTCAATTTAAGGAAAATTCAATTTTACCACCTATCAATATAAATATGGAGCAATGAATAGACGTTCTGAGCAATAGAAATCATTAACAATCGCGTTTTCGTAATTTTTAGCGATTTGCAAACAATATCAGAATCGGGAAAAAAGTATCCAATGTGACAAAATTTGAAGAAAATAAATTTGTCCCCTTAATTTTTTTTTCCCTTTAACTTTTTGTTCTTTCAACTATTTTTTTTATCAATTTTGCCTTTAATTTCCATAAAGTTTTCAATTTAAGGAAAATTCAATTTTCCCATCTATCAGTATAAATATGGGGCAATGAATAGACGTTCTTAGAAACTAGAAATCATTGACAATCGCGTTTTCGTCATTTTTAGCGATTCGCAAACAATATCAGAATAAGCCAAAAAAATATCGAATGTGACGAAATTTGAAGAATATAAATTTCTTCCCTTAACTATTGTTTTCCTTTAACTTTTTGTTCTTTCAACAATTTTTTTAAATCATTTTTGCCTCTAATTTCCATAAAGTTTTCAATTTAACGAAGATTTAATTCTACCATCTATTAATATAAATATGGAGCAATAAATGGACGTTCTCAGCAATGGAAATCACTAACAATCGCGTTTTCATTATTTTTAGCGATTTGCAAACAATATCAGAATCAGCAAAAAAAATAAATTTGTTTCCTTAACTATTTTTTTCCTTAAACTTTTTTGTTCTTTCAACAATTTTTTAAAATCATTTTTGCCTTTAATTTCCATAAAGTTTTCAATTTAACGAAAATTTAATTCTACCATCTATTAATATAAATATGGAGCAATAAATGGACGTTCTCAACAATGGAAATCACTAACAATCGCGTTTTCGTTATTTTTAACGATTTGCAAACAATATCAGAACCAGGAAAAAAATATCGAATTTGAAAAAAATAAATTTGTTCCCGTTATAAAAATTCTCATGAAATTTTTCGATTTTCTAAAATATAAGCATTCTTTGCACGAAAGTAGTTTTTTTTGTTTTTCGTAATCGCATAAATTCGGACGACTGGGAACGAATGAGCAATTTTTCATCTCGATGCCATCTTTATTTTCCAATAAATCGATAGATAGATGAGAGGATGTGAAATTTTCGTGCGAACATATCGTGATGCCAGGGGAATGATGCATATATTTTTGTTGTTGTTGTTGTTGTTGTTGTTGTTTTTTTTTTTTTTTTCTGTCATCCGTAATTTCGTGACTTGCCTTGGAAATTTAGCGCGATGTTTGCGTTACTCTCGCCGTAGTTGTTAAATGCGTTGCAACGATAATTTCCACCGTCCGCCTTGGTCGGATTCGAGATCTCGAGGGTGAGAAGATACGTGTCCTTTCCCGTTGACTTCCGCGACATTTTAATCCTCGAACTGTCGCTTATCACTTTTTGTCCCTGATACCACGTTATATCGGGAACCGGATGCGCCTCGAGGATGCATTCCATTATAAGAAGATCGCCCTCTTGACGTATCGTCGGCTTCTTTGGGAAACGCGGCGCCTTACCGTCCGGAATTCTGCGTATATTGCGAATTATTTTCGTTTTTTGGGTCACGTTTCGCGAAGAGGATGTTTTTTTTTTTTTTTTTATGTTTTCGACATTCGCGCGATCCGAGCGATCTCTCCATGCTTGTAGATCGTAAAACGTAGATTGCTATCGATTTATCGAGCATGCGGTCGTTATGACGAAATTTTTCGATGACGCGGCTCAACGAGAAATTCACAACAATTTTGTCTATTGAAATTTAACTTTACGAACGAAAAAAAAAAAAATCTTTTTCTCGATGTATTTTCAATTTTATTGGAAGGTAAATTTTGTTATAATTAACCGTTTGCCACATCACCGAAAAAAGAAAATGAAATCTTCATTTCTTCGTTACGTGCAATAATATTAATCGCTTTTGTTTCACGATTTTTTTTTTTTGTTTCAAATTCTCGTTTCGTACTTTGGTTTGTCGCCACCTTCGAAGTTCAGATTTATCGTCGCCGTTCCCTGGCCGTGCTTGTTCTTCGCTACGGCTCTGTACTCTCCACCGTCCGCTTTGGCCACACTGCTGATCCGCAATCTTGCCAGGTAGTACAGCTTCTGATCAATCTCGAGGGACATGTTGAATCTTCCACCTTCCCGGATTTCGTCGTTACCGTGATACCTGACACCCGACATCGTTCAATTTCCCGTCACAATTGCCAAATTTTCACGACAAATGATTTTTCTTTTTCCTCGAAAATTTATTCGCGTTCGATCGGAGTTGAAAGTGACAGCTCGTACAGCCTTTCACGGTTTCGAAATATCGAGTTGGGGGAAAAACAAAATTCAGTTTCCTTTGAAGATTCATGCGTATATTCGTTCGTATCCAGACTCGAAACTTCGACGAGTGAAATGACCATATTCTTCGCGATTAAATTTCAGCAGTCACAGTACAATTATTGAGGCGTTTACGATAATTTTTTTTTTGAGAATGTAGTTTTTTGAAAAATTTTCCAACAGTGTTAAATTAATTTAACATGGTATTCATTATTGTTTAATCATTAGGCTTGATAATTATCAACCATTACAGTATTAATCCTTCATTTGTCAACAATTACGTTGTTAACCCTTCGATAGTCAACAGGTGCACTGTTATTTCTTAAAAAGTTAATATTAACGATGTTAACCATGTAATAAATGATCTCGTAACGGTTAACCCTTCAATGAGTACTCATTAAACTTATTAAACTCGTTTGAAGTTAAACTTGTAATTATTAACTATTTTAAGGTCATCTGCCTTTATTGCTTGACTATTAAACTGTTAACCCTGGAATTAACAGCTTTTAAACAGTTTACCCGTCGATGAGTACTTATTAAAAGGTCAGTGCACTGTAGTTATTCACTACTAAACGTTTTAACCGGTAATTAGTCACCATTCAAAGGTTATGCCTTTAATTTTTTACTATTAAACTGTTAACCCCGCATTTAACAACTTTTAAATGGTTTACCCTACAATTAACAACTTTTAAACGGTTAACCCCGCAATTATCAACTTTTAAACGGTTAACCTTGTAATTAACAACTTTTAAACGGTTAACCCCGCAATTAACAACTTTTAAACGGTTAACTCTGAAATTAACAACTTTCAAACGGTCAACCCTGAAATTAACAACTTTCAAATGGTTAAGCCCGCAAATAACAACTTCTGAACGGTTAACCCCATAACAAACAACTTTTAAACGGTTAACCCTGAAATTAACAACTTTTAAACGGTCAACCCTGGAATTAACAACTTTTAAACGGTTAACCCTGAAATTAACAACTTTTAAACGGTTAACCCTGAAATTAACAACTTTTAAACGGTTAACCCTGAAATTAACAACTTTTAAACGGTTAACCCTGAACTTAACAACTTTTATACGGTTAACCCCGTAATTAACAACTTTTAAACGGTTAACCCTGCAATTAACAACTGTTAAACGTAATTGTTGACAAAATGATGGATTCATCGTTAAAAAATGGCTATACGAAATTGCTGTCGATAATTGTCGTGACTGAACCGAAATTTTTACCCTCTTTCGAACTTTATCGAAGTAATGATGTAAAATAAATTGAAAAAAAAAAGACGAAATTCGCGTTCGCGGCCGATATTTCGCCTTACCACTTGACACCGGGTTTAGGATCACCGGCGCATCGACATTCGAAGGTAATCGTGTTGCCGTCGTCGGACTGTCGGATGACGGGTCGTTCGGTGAATGTCGGTTTGATCCCGTCGTCAGGTACGGGTGCCTCGTCGCCTAATAATTTTGCACAAAGACGGTTCCTCGCTCAATTATTATTCCCCGCTCTTTGTTGCTTTAATACATATAGCGAGCGACGTATCGATCGAAATGCGTGATCATCCTATCAGTGATAATCCACGAGTGACATATATTTTCTCGTTGCTCCGACACGATAGACGACGAAGACGAAACAGAGAAAATAGGGGATGAATATGATTGATGAAGGAAATGATGATAATTTTTCGAGGGAGAAAGTTCTTTTTTTTTTCGTTAGAGGCTAAAATTCATCCGAGTGAAAAATTAGCCCAGCTAATTGTTAATCCAAAAAGACGTCCGGAAATTGCACAAATGCCTATAGTCGTTCTAGTGGCGAGTTTCTCTTTTAAACCTTAGATTTTGTCTCTCTGATAATGAATATTTTATTAGTGGAAAATCGAAAAACGGAAAAATTGTTATTAATAATTGTGTTGCAGCAACACCATGATTCCGAAACTTTTCCTGAACTTTTAGAAGAAAAATTGTCGATTTGAAAGAACTTTGTACCTACGACGTGTGTGTGACAATTTTTTTTCCAAATTAGCCACTTTAACAAAAAAATAAAAAGTACTTGTAGAAAGTTTTTGTCAGTAGAACAAAAATGATCGTAGAAACAATAAAATGGCTACTAGAATGTGGTCCTTAGGTGAACGCAAATGGGGCTCGGATAGATTGCTCAACGATGTACTTTAAGGCAAAGTGCGTTAAGGGCTCACATACCCCTGCGCGCGCGGAAAACCGAGTGATTTTGAAAAATTATTATAAAGGTTATATGGTGAAAAAATTAATACATTTTTCATTTCACATTTTTTATTAACGTTTTAACTATAAGAAAAAAAATATAAAAATTTTTTTGTTTCAATATTAACATTATTTAAACGCATTTTTCTCGAAACCATGTTTTTAGACAGTATCAGCACGATAACTCAGTCAATTTTTAATATTTTTTAAACTTTTGATTTTTTTAAGTGTTGATAATTAGTTTCTCCATAGTCTGACGATAGATTTTTTTATTTTTCATAAATTATTGAACACTATTTTTTTTTTCAATTGCGTACTAAAGTTTGAGATACTGTAATTTCGTTATTTAAAAAAAAAAAAAATTTCCCTCCGTCAGACTATTACTATTACATAATTTTACTAGATCCTTTTGTATTTTTACTGATTGGATAATTTTCGTTGAAGTTATGATGTCGACAAGGAGGCGCCATGGTTTTTCATCAGTAGTCCATTTATACCCGTACAAAAATAACGTTAATATGAAGAAAAAAATTTTTTTAAATTTTTTTTCTTGTAGTTGAATAGTTAATAAAAAATGTGAAATCAACATTTTTATTTTATTTTTTTCACCACAATAACCTTTATAATAATTTTTCAAATTTACTCCGTTTTCAGCGCGGGCAGGGGTATATCAGCCCTTAACGTACGTTACAGTGTACCGAGAAATTGAATTAGAAATTTCGGTACATATGGAGCAAAGGGGACCCACTTCCGATTGACTTACCTTTCATATATGTTGTGTAGGGACCCTTCCTGAACAACTTTTTCCTCTCACACAATCGGGGGTCGTTATTTATTAAAAGGTCATGAACAAATAAAGTTAATAATTCATATAACTATTTTCCTTATACCAGCTAGTCTTAATCATCTTGTCCTTCACATTTGTTATTACGAATACACCCCTGAGTAGCATACAAAAAGTTTTATCCGCCGCTCATTGTTTGTTGAAAAGTTATTAACAAAAAAAGTTTCATAAATCAAACATGAACTACTTGTTCTAGTGTGTGGTGAACAGCACACGCGTGAGAGGGGGGGCTGGGTGTTTTGGGTTTGTTTGTTTGTTGGGTTGGGTTGTTTAGGTTGTTCGGGTTTTTTGTTTTTGATTCGTTTGTTTATTGGGTTTGGGTTTTTGGTTTGGGTTTATTTTGGATTTGTTGGGTTTGTTGGGTTTGTTCATTTAGGTTGTTAGGTTAGGTTGTTTAGTTGGGTTGTTTGTTTGGATTATTTCGGTTGTATTCGGTTTGTTTAGGTTATTTGGGTTTTTTGTTTGTTTGGGATTTGTTTGTTTATTGGGTTTGGGTTTGTTTTTGATTTGTTTGTTTATTGGGTTTGGGTTTTTGGTTTAGGTTTGTTTTGGATTTGTTTGTTGGGTTTGTTCGTTTGGGTTTTGGGTTTGATTTGGGTTTGTTTGTTTATTGGGTTTGTCTGTTTGTTTCTTTAGGTTACTGGGGTTGTTTTGGGTTGTTTTTGGTTTGTCTATGGGCTGGTACGCGGAGGGGGCAGGGGGGCCGCAGCCCCTCCGGTCATACGTGTACTGGCCACCATGCAAGTATTGCATATTCTATTTATGAATTTTCTTTTGTTAATAACTTTTTAACAAACAATGAGGACGGATACAACTTTTGGTATGTTACTCAGGGGGGTATTCTTAACAACACATGTAAAGGACAAGATGATTGGGACTGGCTGCTATAAGGAAAATAGCTATATGAATTATTAACCTTATTTGTTAATAACTTTTTAATAAAAAACGACCTCCAATTGTGTCAGAGGAAAAAGTTGTTCAGAAAGGGTCCCTAGACAACATATATTAAAGGCAAGTCAATCGAAAGTGGCTCCCCTTTGCTCCATATTTTCCGAAATTTCGAACTATCCGCTTGAACTTATTTCCCACGAAATTAGAGTTGAACAAAATTTTAGGAAATATTTTTGTACAATAAAATACGAAAATGATGTTTAAACGCGATTTTTCGTCCTCATTAAACAACGTTAATGCGCACTAGATGATTTTAATTCCAAATCCTCTCGTAATGTCTGACTAAAGATCGAGCCTACAGGAGGGGGTAGTTTTTTTTTTTACTTCTCTCTGTACAGATTGTCGTAGCGTCTGAACTACGAAGCGTTTGTTTAGTGAATGAATGATGTTGAGACAAAGTCGCTGGAAACCTCGTGAAAGAAGTATATGTACAGCCAGTTAGGAATCGGCACACGAAAAAATTGAAAAGAAACTGTAACACTTTGAACAATAAACATAGTGAGATGTTGACACTGCAGCCAACCTAGTGAAGCGTCAGCGGTCAGGCCAAATTGGGCGATCGTTCTCGAGCGCTTATCGCAGAATCGAAATACCGATAAGTCAACGTTGATTTTGTTTTTATCACAAAAAAATCAACGTCCGAATTATCGTTCCGAACGATTTAAGGGTGAACACCACTGTGACCCCCTGTTTTTTTTCACATTTTCCAAGAATTTTTTTTTGTAGGAAAAAAAAGAGATATACGAAAAATTTTTTTGGGTTTTGTTCCTTGTTTATTAATGTATGAAAAAACATTTTTTTCACATTTTTCACGCCGCATGGTGGCGCTGGGGAAGCTCTCGCGTCAGGTGCTGTCATTTCCGCGGCACGCAGCTGAACTCTCTTCAACGTCGAGCTGAAAAAAATACCGAGTGTTTTCGTTAAAAAAAATAGGCACGCCTTTGAAATTAACTTCAATTTCAAAGGCGTGCCTATTTTTTTTGAAACAATATTTTTCCAAATCCCTGTGTACTTCTCTTCAAAATATCATATTATTAACGAAAACACTCGGTATTTTTTTTCAGATCGACGTTGAAGAGAGTTCTGCTGCGTGCCGCGGAAATGACAGCACCTGACGCGAGAGCTTCCCCAGCGCCACCATGCGGCGTGAAAAATGTGAAAAAAATGTTTTTTTATACATTAATAAACAAGGAACAAAACCCAAAAAAATTTTTCGAATATCTCTTTTTTTTCCCACAAAAAAAAATTCTTGAAAAATGTGAAAAAAACAGGTGGTCACAGTGGTGTTCTCTCTTAACGCGAGAATACGATCGAATTAATACGTTTAATACGTCATTTAAGCAGCGGTGGATATTTGTTTCGTTAATTGTTTTCTTTCGCGCTCTACGTTTTTTTTTCTCTATATGTTTTTTAATGGTTTTTTTTTAATATGTCGGACGTGTTTTCAAAACGTTTTGTCAGTTATCTCTCGCTAATCGACCCGCGGGCTGTATATCGTGACGCTTTTCATTTTTTTGCCTCGGGTTTTTCCCCATTATCTCTCCTCTTTCGCGCGCGCGTTTTTTTTCTTTGTTCTTCTATCAATTTGTCGCTATCTTCAGTTTTATTTTTTTTACTTTTCATTCCCGTGCTCGTAGAACCGCGATCGATACGTGCTCCCTGATGAGAGTAAATGTAACATATAGTGAATAATAGAAAATAAAGTATATCGAGGGAACAGTGGTGAAAGTGGAAAAAAAAATAGAAAAATAAAAAGTCTAAAGACTCGACGTGCGAGCAATGTATCGTAAAATGTTTGCTTTTTGTTTTTCTCTTTTCGATGTTACAATTCATAGCGTGGATAGAGAAGTAAGAGTAAAAAATTATAAAGAAAATGGAGAAATGATAATCGATACGGTGACAAAAAAAAATAAATAATAGATAAAAATAGAGGACGATGAAGGAAGATCGGTGATCGATATACATCCCGAGTTAGGGGGCTGTGATTGGTGAATTTGTTTTTCTCTTCTATTGTTGATGAGTCAAATGATGTTGTTAGCAATGTTGGTCGTACTTACTGTCGAAATTCAGGGATATCGTGGCGTTAGATTCGCCAAGCTCGTTCTTCGCCGTGACTTTGTACTTTCCAGCATCCTCGACCGTCACGTTTTTTATTTCGAGAGTCGCAAAGTACGAGTGACCGTCCTTATCGACGGTCAGCTGTGAAAAAAATTCATTTTTTTTCTTCTTTTCTTTAGTTTCCCGTTTAAACGAGCCGGGGGTCTGGTCATTAATGATATTATTAACAATTGTGATTAATTATACAGTCAAGTGATTAGACAATAAATGTTCAGTGATTATTTAATTATTATTCATTAATCCTTTGCGGTTTTTGGGGTCAGCCTGACGCCAAGCGCAACTTTAAGCCAACATTTTTATCTTTTCTTCGCGACCCTTTATGATTTTTTTCTGCCATCTTAAAAATTAAAAAAAAAATGTTTACCATGCATTTCACATTCTACATGGTTGAAACTATTATCTTAAATTTTTTGAAGACATTCCGAATGATAGAGTCGATGTGGCAATCGCTTAAAGATTGCTGGGGTCATTGTGACCACCCTGTGACCGGGCGCGTTACGATTCGAACGTGTGATCTCGAAGGGTTAATACTTTGATTTCGGAACTTTTGATTACTCAAAATTCCAACGAATTACTTTTCTACCGTCTACATTTTTCTTGTTTTTTTTTTTGTCACTTTTATACTGACCTTGTGCCTCGGCGAATCTGTGACTACGTTCCCATCGTGAAACCAGGAGACTTTTGGCGTTGGATCGGCGGTAATGCGACACTCGAATAGCAATCTTTTTCCGTCATCCTCCTGTCTGATCGCGGGCTTTTTCGCAAAAGTCGGTGCGATACCGTCGATTTGTCTGCAATTATTGTGAGGGTTTTGTATAATTTGAGGGGGGAGAAAACAAAAACGGGACGTGGTGATAAATGACGATACAGGCGAAATAACGAAGTTCGCTGATGTAATTAAGAAAATAATCATTAATTTTAATCAAACACATTTAGGGATTTTATGGAATTTAAGCATCGACGTTACTTTCGAGCAAAATTAATTACAAATGAAATTTTGATTATTTAAGGGGGGAAATAGGGTTAGACGATTAAAAAAATCGATTTTTCTTAAATTTCATAAATTGTTAGTAAAACTATTGAAAAATATGTTCCCAAAATTTTAAATGAAAATTTCGACTCGTTCTATTCTTATAAGCCATTAAGGGGGGAAACAGGGTTAGGGCAGCGTTTTCTCAATGATTTTCATGAATTATTTCATAGTATAAAAAATGAATATAATTTATTGAAACTTTGAGAATATTTTATCCATATATTTAAGTATATACTATAAAATTTTTGAAGAATTTCCTTGAAAAACACCGAAGAAAATGTATGACTGCCTTGACTTTGTTTTTCTTGGTACTATTTTTTCAAACGCGTTTTTCTGAAAACGACTTTTTTTTAACTTGCGTACACGCTAGTTTGAAAAGTTGTCAACCAATAGTTTTGAAAATTGGCAGTTACTTTCTTCATAGTATTGCGCTGTATATGAACCTAAAATCGGAATATTATCATTATTTAAAATAATTTTTTTTTTGCAAATAAAGTTGTAAAAAATGGCAAAAAATCATGCTTTTTGTTTTGAGCCCTGTAAAAAATTCAATTTTCTATTTTGTTGATAGCTTTCAGGTTCATATAGAAGAGAGACATATAATAAAAGTATATTCCAACCTCGTTTGATTTCAGATGAAAATTGCGGCTTCCAGAATGTACGCAAAATGCTGAGTCTGATTGCGACCTGCAATATGGGGTCGCTAATATTTTATATCATATACTTAAATATATGTATAAAAATTTTATTGTATATACTTAAATATATGTGTAAAATATTGTCAAAGTTTCAATAAATTATATTCATTTTTTATACTATAAAAAAATTCATGAAAATCATTGAGAAAACGCTGTCCTAACCCTATTTCCCCCCTTAACGGAAGAAATAGGGTTAGACGGTTCGAAAAATCGATTTTTTATTTCATAAATTGTTAGTAAAACTATTGAAAAATATGTTCCCAAAATTTTTAATCAAAATTCCGACTCGTTCTATTGTTATAAGCTCAGGGAGGAAATAGGGTTAGGACAGCGTTTTCTCAATGATTTTCATGAATTTTTTTAAAGTATAAAAAATGAATATAATTTATTGAAACTTTAAGAATATTTTATACCTTTATTTAAGTATATACTATAAAATTTCTATACATATATTTAAGTATATACTATAAAATATTAGCCACCCCATATTGCTTGTTTTTCTTGGTACTATTTTTTCATTGTGACCTGCAATATGGGGTCGCTAATATTTTATAGTATATACTTAAATATATGTATAACATTTTTTTTGTATATACTTAAATATATGTATAAAATATTCTCAAAGTTTCAATAAATTATATTCACTTTTTATACCATAAAAAAATTCATGAAAATCATTGAGAAAACGCTGTCCTAACCCTATTGCCCCCCTTAAGTAAATTTTTGGTTTTTTTTCTTCTTATAGAATCCACTTATTGTTTGGCTATAACAATTCTCCAATTATACAATCGACAATAAAAATTTTCTTCTTGGATTTCGAAAAATTAAAAAAATCCTATAATCATTCAATTTATAGGATAATTATTGAGCGTTTTTTGAGTTCACTGAATTTCAACACCGAATGGAAAACATGTAGTTTCAATATATTCAGTCATTGTGTGAGATTTTCTTCTCTCAACTAGCACTCTATTAAAATCTTTTAATCGGGTGCAGCGAGACTCTGGAAGATCGAAAGATTCCTCAACCAACCATATATATAAACCTCCACTCGATTTCGCTAAGTTTAGAAAGAATAAGTAGGCTGCAGCTGTTTTCCTCGATTCTTGGTCGCTGATATGTTTCACGGTACTTCGTCCGAAACGATTATGAAAGCCTCGCGGGGCCTGTATGAGCATCGAAAACTCGACGAGTTTATTTTATCGAATTTCAAATTCTCAAAGAGATATTTTCCGAATTTACGTTTAGAAATGAAAAAAAAAAAAAATCTACCGAGAAAATCAAAAGTTGCACGGTGACAACCGTTGAAGAAATGTTGACTATTAATTATTTTTTATTTTCATTTCTCTCCCGTCTTTATAATCAATTTTTTTTCAATGTTTAATGCAACGTTAAGCCCTTATATACGCGAAAAATTTCAAAATTGTACATTTTTTTCACGCTGAACGATTAGGAATATTTTAAGCTTTACAGATTTGAAAAATTCCAAATATTGTTAAATAAGGTAAGATTGCATTTATAATAGATACCGCGCGGCTCGCCCGACCGCCAACTTCAAAGCCATTTTTCCGAGATTCACTTTTTTGAACGTTGTGAAAGTTCTAACTCTTGAACGAAAGGTCCGATCGCTTTGAAAATTTTTACAACATATTCTCAGTGTCATCACCTATCGTGCGAACCACAGAAACAAAAATTTCAATGACACAAAAAAATATAAAAAATAAAATACCGACAGAAAATTGAGTAAAAAAATTTTAAGTTTCGAATTTTTATTATAATCATTTTTTTTTTAATAATATTGTTGGTTCACACTGAAGATACATTTATTATACAATTATAAATATGTTCATTTTTTTTTCAGACAACCACATCGATGCCGCGAACTTTCACCATCAACGCGCGCGCAAAAAAAAATACATTGCTTTATTATGTTATATCTCCGCCATTTGTTAATGTTTCTGATTTTTTTTACATATACTTAACCATGTGCATAAATGATCTGTAGAAAAAATGTTGTCAATATATGCGTCATTTTGTTTTAACCGCGTCTAGAAAAGTACATTCGAAAATCGGCGAAATCGCGTATATAAGGCCTTAATGTTTGTAGAAAATTCCACCCATAAAATTTCGATTCATCCTAAAAATTAAATGAAAAAATTATCATTATTTACGATTTTTAACTTTTGACCGATCAGCTGCCATTTTTCTTTCATATTGATTGCCCAAAATTTTCTCGAAAACCGCTGATACTGTTATTTGTAAATTCAATGGAAAAAAAAATGAAATAATTATGAAATTAACAAGAATTGAAAAGACACGAATTAGCGAATAAGTACGAGGATCGCTTATCGGACGCGTGCGAGTGTTATACACCGTTCCGTAAATAGCGGACATTCCGCGACGGTTATTCTCGTCGACGGTCGATCGACGCGCGCAATTCGAGTTGACCATTGTCAACACCTCGACGTTTCAGTATCATCGAACTCAACGAATTAACTATATATATATTTTCGTTGTATTCGTGATTAATTAAAATTAATTCAAACACAGCCACACACACAAAATCACAGTA
The DNA here is from genome assembly GCA_958009045.1 of Oxytorus armatus. NCBI lineage: Eukaryota > Metazoa > Arthropoda > Insecta > Hymenoptera > Ichneumonidae > Oxytorus > Oxytorus armatus. Next base: position 22,643,248 of record OY253752.1, read on the forward strand.
CAGATATCTCCCTCGAGGAAACCACTCCAAAATATGAACGTTAAAGAAAATGGAAAAATGATAAATATGAAAAAAAAAAGTGCAAACAAGAATAGTGCCCAGAAGCGCACTCACCGTTTTGGAGCTGGCTGGATAGCTAAAATCACAAAAGTGAGAGAGGGAGCAGTAAGCGGATGCAGCGAAAAGAAAAATAGAAGATCGCACAAAATTGAATTTTTTTAATATTCTTCTCTGTCACCAGAGAAGAATAAGGAAAAATATAGCGGAAAAAAACATTGACAGCGTCTTTTAAATTATGTTAATTGCCCGGTCTTATCGCCAAGTCAGAGGAAAGCGAGAGAAGATGAAAATAGCGTAAAGTACGACTACGTGAAAAAAAAAACGTCAAAGAAACAATTATTGAGTTTCAGTTGTTTTTTTCAAGAACCTTATTAAACGGATTAAAAAAATAAGCAAAATAATGCATTCGTTTCGCGTCACTCTCAACAGCGTCTAACTTACTTTTCTCTAGGCTCGTCCACGGCTGTAAAATATAATTATCGTTATTGTCGCGAATTTTCGATGAGAAATAATCATTTTCACAAATTCTTGAGTAATTCGCGAGAGTATGATCGCGCGAATTTTCGAAAAACATTCGAGACGAGCGTTCGTAGAATTAAAGTTCGCGCAGCAGATTTGTTTTCTTAAGCAGCTGAAGAAAAGAGCCGAAAAACACGTTCCACTCTTGTAAAGTACAGAAAACTGATCGAATTTCAAAGTATGCAAAAAAAAAAAAAAACACAACTCTCCGGATAGTTTGGCTTCAACGAGACTCGCGATGAGAGAGGATAAATCAGCGAAGAATATTCGTATTCTTGCTAACCGATTGTAAAAAAAAAACTAAACCAGTTTAGAAATAACATACACGGTTCGGGTACAACAAATAAACGGAGAAAGCGATGTTGACGGTTCAAAAAAAGAACCAGACATGTCTATAAACAATTATACTCGTGTGTATAAACGAAGTTGAAATTTCACGAGAATTGACATTTCGTCGACGACGCTTTGCCTAGAGTCTCGAAATTCCGGTTTATCACTTGATTCGGTAACTTAAAAAAAAAAAAAACACGTATTCGCAAAAATTAACAGACGACAGGCTAAATAAACGTTTGGGAATGGAATAAACGATAAAAAAGCATGATGGATTTTTACCAGGCATCAGAAACATCAGAATAGAAAATTTTACACAATTATCATAAACGAAAAAAAAAAAATACGAAATTGTCCTCTCTGGCTTGGTAAATTCAACCCTGAAGATACACAAGTCTCCAATCTTCAATAATACGAGGTCTGTTCAAAAAGTATCGCGAATTTTGAATTTCCGCGGGCTACGTATATTCGATTTTCGATTTTTTTGTGGCGTCAGGTTGGTCAGCTGTTGGACTCGGTCCGCGACGACCCAAATTTGCTCCGGAGGGTCATAACTGGTGACGAATCATGGGTTTATGGTTATGACGTGGAGGCCAAAGCTCAATCATCGCAATGGAAACTGGTTTTTTGGAATAGGCAAAAATCGAAGACAAGCCAAAACACGTCTAACCAAAACAGCTGTCAACAATTAACTAAACATTCAAAATGGCCGATTTTTTCAGCATAAGTGAGGGACACAAGTACCAACCAAACGCCACAAAAAAATCGAAAGTCGAATATACGTAGGCCGCGGAAATTCAAATTTCGCGATACTTTTTGAAAAGACCTCGTAGGTATGTAAATGGTCAATGACTATCATTAAAGATTTAACAATCGACCTCACGAAGGATTTAAATGAAGGGGTTATGCGCAGTTGGAAATTTCAAAAAATCGATTTTTTTAATTGCATTTTCGGAATGTAGATATATTTGAGTATATTCACTGAAAATTTCAAATCGATCCGGCAAATATTCTTGGAGATACCTAAAGATGCCTAAAGACCGGAGTAGCAGGATGAAATTTTGGACGAGTTTTTATCAAAACGGCGTTTTCAAATTCGCTGAGCACGATTTCTCAAAAAACGGCTCAACCGATCGGTCTGCAATTTTAACACAACCTTCTCAGATATATTCTTCAGGTATTGATCGAAGGAATAAGATTTCCGATATTTATCTCTATTTTTCTTTAAACAATTCAACGAAAAATATTTTGATCGAAAATTGGAATTTTTTCTTTTTGAAGCCGCCATTTTGTAAAAAATCAAAATTTCGACTACTCTTTTCATCAATACCTAGATTTATCTATCCACTAATAGAATCTTTTTGGTTTTTTTCATTTTAAATAATCCAAACCGGAGAAATCGTGCCCATCGTCGGACACCTTTTTTGGAGGACCTCCAGGAGATCGTCTACGGGAGCAGTATATATCAATATTTTTGAAAATAAAAAATGCCGATATAAAGTTAAAAGCTACCACTACATTTATTAATACTTCTTGTATTTTTCAAATAAAATCTGTTTTCAGAAAAAATTCGCATACAAATTCGCAGACAAAATTCAACGAAAAAAATTTTGGTCGAAAATTGGATTTGTTTCTTTTTGAAGCCGCCATTTTGTCAAAAATCAAAATTTCGACTGTTCCTTCGGTCAATACCTAGATTTATCTATCCACTAATAGAATCTTTTTGGTTTTTTCATTTTAAATAATCCAAACCGGAGATATCGTGCTCATCATCAGACACCTTTTTTTGGAGGACCTCCAGGAGATCGTCTACGGGAGCAGTATAAACCAATATTTTTGAAAATAAAAAATGCCGATGTAAAGTTAAAAGCTGCCACTACATTTACTAATACTTCTTGTACTTGTCAAATAAAATCTCTTTTCAGAAAAAATTCGCAAAAAAACGAGTTTTTTGGCCTTGCAACTGCGTATAACCCGGTAATTCGACTGTATGGAAAAAATAAATAAAAATTTCGAATGAAATTTTGTCCAGATATGATTCACAAAAAAATTCTATTCAAATGACAAATATTCTATAGAGTAAATTAATTGTCAATTTAGCTTCTCCCTCCTTTACTATCGCTATCAAAGTCTCAGGGGATGGGTATTATTAAAAATTACCGAAAATTATGAATAATTGTTGTTAAAAACTAAAAAATTACACATTTCGCGTTCAATCATTTAAAAAAGTTATTTCCAAGGAATAACCGTAACAATTTTGATATAAAAGTAGTTTTTAATTACTTTGAATCTCAATGGATGATCCGGGACCAATCTGTCGCAAGTTTAAAGATCCGAAAATGAATTTATGGAAAAAAAAAACAAAAAATCATAAATAAAAGTCAGTAATTACGAATTAATATGAAAAATCGACTTACGACTAAAGTTGAGATTGATGGAAGCCGCGACCTCGCCCATCTTGTTCTTGGCCTTGACCTTGTAGAGGCCAGCATCGGTCTCGATGACGTCATCGAGCTCGAGAACGACGAGAAATTTGTTTGTTCCTACGCTCTGTATTTTGAAGTTTGTTCTTGCATCCTCGCTGAGCTGTGTCTCACCCCGGAACCATGATATTTCCGGTTTCGGTGAGCTAACAAGCTGACACTCGAATATAAGCCTGTTACCCTCGTCCTCCTGACGCAGCTGGGGCTTCTGCGTGAAGCTTGGCGCGAAATCATCGGCGACCCCCATCTTATTCGGGGTACGCCTGATTTCCCAATCCCCTGATTTCGCACTTTTTCCAATATCAATTCACGGATTAACGTCGATTTTCGTTGTTGTCGTTGTTAATCTAACGTTCCTCTATCGAATCCACGTAAATTAATCAATTTCTGAATGACGATGATGCTCGGTACACCTCCTGCGGCACCATTCAGCCGGTATTCTTACCTCTTGACACTCGAATTATTTCAATCTCGTCGTTAAATTATCCAACAGTGACACGAGAATCTTTTCAACGACGAAGATCCCTGAAAGCACAAAAATGTAGGGGTTGTTTTTCTTTCTTTCGCTCTGGTCCATTTTTTCATGTAAATTTCTGACAATCTTCAATCTCGGTTAATTTCATTCAGTTCAAAAGTCTTCTAGGCCGTAACTTTTTTTTTAACGTGCACTATAGAATTTTTTTTCCCCTCAAAGGACTGTATGTCATGAGTATTGTCCATATCTTTTATCAAAAAACGGTAAAAAAATTAAAAAGTTACGATTTTTTTTAAAGAAAAAGTTCATTTTGTGCGTGACAATTTTTTCAAACATGTTATCAATTGACAATTTTCAATCTCGGTTAATTTCTTTCAGTTCAAAAGTCTTATAGGTGGTAACTTTTTTTTTAACTTTTTTTTTAACGAGCACTATAGAACTTTTTTTCCCCTTAAAGGACTATACGTCATGAGTATTATCCATACATTTTATCAAAAAACACGATAAAAAAATGAAAAAGTTATGATTTTTTTAAAAGTAAAAGTCCATTTTGTGGTTGACAATTTTTTTTAAACATGTTATCAATTGACAATTTTCAATCTCGGTTAACTCCTTTCAGTTGAAAAGTCGTCTAGGCGTTAACTTTTTTTAAACGTACACTATAGAACTTTCTTTTTTCCATCAAAATACTGTATGTCATGAGTATTATCCATACATTTTATTAAAAAAAACGATAAAAAAATGAAAAAGTTACGGTTTTTTTTAAAGAAAAATTTCATTTTGTGCTTGACAATTTTTTTAAACATGCTATCAATTGACAATTTTCAATCTCGGTTAATTTCTTTCAGTTCAAAAGTCTTCTAGGCGGTAATTTTTTTTTAACTTTTTTTAACGAGCACTATAGAACTTTTTTTTTTCCCTCAAAGTACTGTATATCATGAGTTCTATTTATACATTTTATCAAAAAAATAGTAAAAAAAAATGAAAAAGTTATGATTTTTTTTAAAGTAAAAGTCCATTTTGTGGTTGACAATTCTTTTAAACATGTTATCAATTGACAAATTTCAATCTCGGTTAATTTCTTTCAGTTCAAAAGTCTTATAGGTGGTAACATTTTTTTAACTTTTTATTAACAAGCACTATAGAACTTTTTTTCTTCCTCAAAGTACTGTATATCATGAGTTCTATTTATACATTTTATCAAAAAAATAGTAAAAAAAAATGAAAAAGTTATGATTTTTTTTAAAGTAAAAGTCCATTTTGTGGTTGACAATTCTTTTAAACATGTTATCAATTGACAAATTTCAATCTCGGTTAATTTCTTTCAGTTCAAAAGTCTTATAGGTGGTAACATTTTTTTAACTTTTTATTAACAAGCACTATAGAACTTTTTTTCTTCCTCAAAGTACTGTATATCATGAGTTCTATTTATACATTTTATCAAAAAAATAGTAAAAAAAAATGAAAAAGTTATGATTTTTTTAAAAGTAAAAGTCCATTTTGTGGTTGACAATTCTTTTAAACATGTTATCAATTGACAAATTTCAATCTCGGTTAATTTCTTTCAGTTCAAAAGTCTTATAGGTGGTAACATTTTTTTAACTTTTTATTAACAAGCACTATAGAACTTTTTTTCTTCCTTAAAGTACTGTATATCATGAGTATTATCTATACATTTTATCAAAAAAATAGTAAAAAAAGTGAAAAAGTTATGATTTTTTAAAAAGTAAAGGTCCATTTTGTGGTTGACAATTTTTTTGAACATGTTATCAATTGACAATTTTCAATCTCGGTTAACTTCTTTCAGTTGAAAAGTCGTCTAGGCGTTAACTTTTTTTAAACGTACACTATAGAACTTTTTTTTTTCCATGAAAATACTGTATGTCATGAGTATTATCCATACATTTTATCAAAAAACACGATAAAAATATGAAAAAGTTATGATTTTTTTAAAAGTAAAAGTCCATTTTGTGGTTGACAATTTTTTTTAAGCATGTTATCAATTGACAATTTTCAATCTCGGTTAATTTCTTTCAGTTGAAAAGTCTTTTAGGCGGTAATTTTTTTTAAACGTGCACTATAGAACATGTTTTCCCCTCAAAGTACTATATGTCATGAGTATTATCCATACATATTATCAAAAAAACGGTAAAAAATGAAAGAGTTATGATTTTTTAAAAGAAAAAGTCCATCTTGTGCTTGACAATTTTTTTAAACATGTTATCAATTTATTTTTTTCTTTGTAGACGCGGTAATTCCATATTCTACAATGTTAAAAATATATACCATAATTTTTTAAGATCCTTTTGGGAACCATGTAAAAAACGTTGGGGTAATTTTAACCCCGTGTATCAACAGCGCCGAGCTGAGAAAGAGTGTAACGAGGATGGGTTAAAAAATGATGTTAATTTATAATCATACGTTCTCACTGACGCTCGATCGAAAGAAAATTCCTAGGCTAACTCGAAAATGTCCAATCATACAATTTAACACAGAGGCTATAGCCGTGACGCAATAAATCCTATTATTAAAATGCCTCTTCGCTCGAAATAGCCGGCTGACTATGCTTATCTTCGTAATCGGTTATTAATGTTTAGACCGCGCGCAGTTGAGTGTGCAAGAGTTATTTCGCTAGCGAGAGGAGGCGAGCACATTTAAGCGCAGGTACATATAAGTCGTCTTGAGTGGTAGCGACCGGAAGTTCAAGACGATGACGTTTCGTCGATGTGATTACGTAATTAGCGTGTACATATGAGCGTTTAAGCTCGAAATAATACTTTTGTGCGTGCATTTAGATACGTTGAATTTTTGCAAAGTCGCTTAATATAATCCATCGTACGAGCAACGGGTTTGAGCTTTCGGGAGGGATTAGAATTGCATAGTGTGGATAATAGTGTCAGGGAAGAGAGCAGAGAGAAGGAGAGCCGTGTGTGTGTTACAACGTGACGGTAAGAGTTGGCAGTGAGCACCGAGAATACTCGAGATCGCTGCCCCTCGTAATTGCATTTCGCATTCTCATTCCACAGAAAAATTTTAACGAGTCTCAAGACTCTATACCTATACAAATTTTACCCTTATTTTTTATCACTCGAGGGTTGTTTGTTGGGGTTGTGGTGAATCAAAGAGTTGAACTTTATCAACAGTCTATGAATAATTCATAAATATCCCATGGATATTTGGAAAAAAAATCAATTTTACTCGTTTATGAAAGTAAAGAGGTTCGCAGGATTGTACGAGTAGGTCTGACATAACTGGTGTTGAATACCAGAAAAGCCCATAAAAAGCTTATAAATATGAGACCAAAATGGTACCTGTAAGTATTTTAGGGAAGAAAGTAGCGCCAGCCAAATATCATGGCACCTGCACTTTTGAAATTCAATTTTCTCTCCACTGGAATGGTTGTCTCAGACTTAGTTCATTGAAGCTTGAATATGAGAAGTGGGGATCGTCACATAATTTTTTTCAACGGCTAAAAAAAAAATTTGCAAGTTTATGACTTCATTTCAAATTAAAAAAAATCTTGTACTAGACACAACAAGATTTCTAACGAGCTCTCATTAATTGAGAAAAGTTTGTCAGCGATAGTAATAATTTAGAGCATACGTATTAATAATGAAAGGATATTTAAAATTTCCATGAAATTAAATATCATATTTTTTCTGTCCACGTGTGAATTCAAACGTGTCAATTTTGCGCTGCGTTTAGCACAAAAGTTTCCTTAACGAAAAAATTTACCCACTAACCACATTCATACTTCTCGTGAAACACGCTGTGTGGAAAAAACAACACAAAGAGTACGAAAATTGACTATACTTATTTGGACTATATTTAGCTTGACCCGGGTTCTAATTTAAGTTCGACGGTTGACCGAAAATCTTCACGGTTGCGAAGCCGGACCGGTAGATATCAATCGTCGGGTCGTGAGAGAGGGTACCAGACCTCGAATTCGAATTGGCATGAGTATAGGTGGGTTAAACGGTATCGAAGCTGTGCATGCACTGCCGATAGGTATAACCATCATCTTGTCTAACTAAATGTTAACTAAAGACCGCAAGAACGAGCAGCGAAATACAGCGTGAAATCATGTTAACTAATCGACCACTAATTTTCTTTAAAAATCCTTGTAACGTTCTTACAAAACAAATCGTCTTGTTGAACGAGATTTTTCTTTGTCCAATCGAAAGATTACAGTTGCTCTTGTCAGTTGTAACGGAATAATCGAATTTTCACTTTTTTCAGATATTCACCCACGAAGAAGTTGAATAATGCGATATTTTCATGAGATTAAAATTTTTTTGAATAATTAAACTGCATGAAAAAAAATACAATGCAGAAAAAGTTAAATTTTTAGAACGGTACAAGAACTTTTAAGAACGAAATACTTTTTTTCTTTGTAAAAACGACTCAGCTGCCTCTACACAGTAAAAAATATTTTTTTAAATTCTATTACATTTGACAAAAAATTTCTTGCTCCAAAAATTTGACAGTAATTTATATGCCAATTGTATAATCTAGTGAGTCATTTTACGAAGTTATATTTTTCCCTATTTTTCCCGATTTTACATTCTCCTGTATTATAAAATTTACAATATATAACGATTTTCCCTATTTTTCACGATTTTACGTTCTCCCCTATTATCAAATTTGAAAAATACACTATTTTTTTTGGTGTCGAATTATAATCAGGGGATTCGCGGTATCACGCACCCAAGTGTATAAATTAACGCATATAAACTGTAGACGAACGCGGACGCCTTTTTGGCACTCGTCATTCGTTAAGAGTCATTCGTTCTCATTACTAAGTAACAATGATGCATTGTATACTGTCCGAAAAAGCACGAAAAAAAACAGTCATTTGTTTAACGAATCATCCGTGACAATTGGCACCGGGTTCCCAATAAAATTGGCGAGAGATCTTCGTGTACTTCGTTCGATCATTATAATCATTATATACATATAGATGTATAAATCTGTGCTCTTCCCTCGGTTTCATTGTCGGACATGATGCGCGTGGGCAATCGCGAATCACCGTTGAATTAATTTCGATGCCACTCGCGCGAACATCTTTCATTCACTTGAGGATTTCTTGTTTTTTCGTGATGTCTCCGAGTGACAAGCAAATACAGTGAAACTTTATCAATTGTCAAAGACCCAAATTCAGAAAGGCAACGACAAAAGGGAGATTATAACCAGATTTTGATCTTAAATGAGAACTTTCATTTCAACGAGATAACGATGGTCAGGTATGAGATATTAAAAAAGGGATGCGTTAGTAGGGATGCTGCGTAGAAAAAAGGACACCAGGGAGAGAAAAATGCATAGAAATTTTTGAAATTTATAATCCATCTTGCGGACTTTTACCCGAATCTGCCTTAATTTTTTCACAATTTTTATCTACATTATTCTTAAATATTAAAAAAATGGTCCATTAGTAGGGATACTGTATGTAGAAAAAAGGACACCAGGGATAGAAAAATGCATAGAAATTTTTGAAATTTATAATCCATCTTGCGGACTTTTACCCGAATCTGCCTTATTTTTTTCACAATTTTTATCTACGTTATTCTTAACCCTTCGTGATCAGACGCCAGTTCAGCGTTGATAAAGATTAAAAAAAAAAATTTGCAATGTCTTTTACAAATCGCACTGTTTGGAGAATGGAGAAAAAAAAATGATTATCAAACTCCTGGATTAATAATTTGTATACAGTTTTCTAGAATTTGAAATCATTTATTTTGTTTGTGTTTACAATTAACTAGAAAATTCGAGTGTTTTTACCGTTAACTCGGTGTCTGCACAAACACGACCATTTCCACTTGACGGTCGTGCGGTTCGGTTCCGCGTCTACCATATCCTGTGTGTTATATTATAACACCTACCCCTCTCGCTCTCTCGCTATTCAGCGCGTCCGGCTCCCTAAGGTCGTGACCACTCGCATTTCGCGACCGCATGCCACCGGAAGGGTCGGGGGCGGGAGAAGGAGGTTCTACCTCTTCGCGCGGCTGGCCGTTTACCAATCGTTACTACTTGACGCTTTAAGATATACATTTAGCAAAAAGTTTCGCGTTTTCAAACAAAATCTTGTCGTTTCAACATTACGCCCGCAAAACTTGGTTACATGGAAACCGAGCCTTAATGTTAATGTCAAAATAACGGAAAACAATTTCACAATTTCGATATTTTTTTCATTTATCTCAAACAACAATACTTTAACGTTCGATCTGACTGTTAAATAAAAGAAGCACGAAAAAAAAAAAATGGCTACACAAAACTCAGCGTTACGGTTAATGTCAAAATATCGGAAAATTAATATCTCAATTTCGATATTTTTTCATTTATCACGAACAACAATACTTAAATGTCCGATCTGACTGTTAAGGGGGGAAATAGGGTTAGACGGTTCAAAAAATTGATTTTTTTTAAACTTCATAAATTATTAGTAAAACTATTAAAAAATATGTTCCCAACATTTTTAATTAAAATTCCGACTCGTTCTATTGTTATAAGCCGTTAAGGGGGGAAATAGGGTTAGGACAGCGTTTTCTCAATGATTTTCTTGAATTTTTTTATAGTATAAAAAATGAATATAATTTATTGAAACTTTGAGAATATTTTATACATATATTTAAGTATTACTATAAAATTTTTGAAGAATTTTCTTGAAAAACACCGAAGAAAATTTATGACTGCCTTGACTTTGTTTTTCTTGGTACTATTTTTTCAAACGCGTTTTTCTGAAAACGACTTTTGTTTAACTTGCGTACACGCTAGTTGGAAAAGTTTTCAACCAATCGTTTTGAAAATTGGCAGTTACTTTCTTCATAGTATTGCGCTCTATATGAACCTAAAATCGGAATATTATCATTATTTAAAATAATTTTTTTTTGCAAATAAAGTTGTAAAAAATGGCAAAAAATCATGCTTTATTGTTTTGACCCCTGTAAAAAATTCAATTTTCTATTTTTTTGAAAGCATTCAGGTTCATATAGAAGAGAGACATATAATAAAAGTAAATTACAACCTCGTTTGATTTCAGATGAAAATTGCGGCTTCCAGAATGTACGCAAAATGCTGAGTCTGATTGCGACCTGCAATATGGTGTCGCTAATATTTTCGGTGTTTTTCAATAAAATTTTTCAAAAATTTTATAGTGTATACTTAAATATATGTATAAAATATTCTCAAAGTTTCAATAAATTATATTAATTTTTTATACTATAAAAAAATTCATGAAAATCATTGAGAAAACGCTGTCCTAACCCTATTTCCTCGCTTAAACGAAAGACAAAAGTAATAGAATTTCATGGAAAAAAAATGTCAATGTTTTTTAAGCTTTTTCTCTTCTCAGAAAAAAAATGTATTCCAAGAAAAAGACGTTTCACGGCGTTCGAATACGAAAATCGCGCGTTACAAATGAACGGCAAGTTTAGGATATGGCAGATATTTTTAAATCCCTCTCGTCGACCACGAGAGACGTGGCTTCGAACGTGTTTTTTCCTTTTTTTTTTTGCTCTTTTCTTTCGTTTTACCGCGTGAGAAGAGTCAGTCGTTGGGATATTTGGTGGAAATATATCTCGACGCCCACGTACATCCGATAATATATGCCCGGAACTTTTTGAGGCTGTACATAAGGGATGGTGGAGCTTTTTTCCTCTCTCTCTCTCTCTCTCTCTCTCGAAGCTTTATACTTCGGATTACCGAAAAAAGGCCCGCGAGAATGGATTCGAGGAGCGGATTAGACAGAAAGTGAGAAAGAGATGTGTGAGAATGGGAAAAAAAAATGATGGAAAAATGTGTAAAAACAAAAAGATATTAGTGTGAGAGAGAGAAAGAGAGGCGGATGAGAAACCCGACGGGATCAACGACGACGACGACGAGGCCCGCGGCTCCTCCTCACGTTACGTTCTCTAAAAATACACGGACACCGAGCCTAGATACCTAGATAGTGGTCTACGAATAGTTTGCCGGAGTCAGGAGGCTCTCTCGGCGCTTTTCTCGCATTCGGCAGGCGGGCAGAGAATACACAAGAGGATCCTCGAGGCTCTAACTCGTGGATTTGTGCGGTGAAATTAATCAGCGAAATAAAGAAACATTAAGTTTCATTTTTTTTTTTTTTTTTTTCAACAAATTTCGAAATTTGTTTCATTCGTTAAGGGGAGAAGTAGGGTTAGACGGTTCAAAAAATCGATTTTTTTTTATTTCACACATTGTTAGTAAAACTATTGAAAAATATGTTCCCAAAATTTTAAATGAAAATTCCGACTCGTTCTATTATTATAAGCCATTAAAGTGAGTAGCTCTCCTTCAGGCCCCGAGCGCGCCACGTGTTTCAAGCGCGTTTTTCTGAAAACGACTTTTTTAACTTGCGTACACGCTAGTTTGAAAAGTCTTCAACCAATCGTTTTGAAAATTGGCAAATACTTTCTTCATAGTACTGCGCTCTATATGAACCTAAAATCGGAATGTTATCATCATTTAAAATAATTTTTTTTTGCAAATAAAGTTGTAAAAAATGGCAAAAAATCATGCTTTTTTGTTTTGACCCCTGTAAAAAATTCAATTTTCTATTTTTTTTATAGCATTTAGGTTCATATAGAAGAGAGACATATAATAAAAGTAAATTCCAACCTCGTTTGATTTCAGATGAAAATTGCGGCTTCCAGAATGTACATAAAATGCTGAGTTTTTTTTATTTTATAGTATATACTTAAATTTTATAGTATATACTTAACTTTTATAGTATATACTTAAATATATGTATAAAATATTTTCAAAGTTTCAATAAATTATATTAATTTTTTATACTATAACAAAATTCATGAAAATCATTGAGAAAACGCTGTCCTAACCCTATTTCCTCCCTTAATAGATTTTTTGTTTCCTACTTTAAGTACGTCTATTATTCTTTTCTAATTGCCAAAAAATCGATAACATTTATTGAATTCTCTTTTTGGCGAAAAAAAAAGGTTAATCGTGAATTCTCGTTAATTTTTCATTTTATTGACAAAATTGATTGAACTCCGTTTAGCCATTGTCGAATAAAATGTGTCGAAAGTTTCGAAGTCGCAAAATTTCTCGTAAATTCATATATATAGCTTTCCAACAAAAATTATTATTTATCCATAAGCTTCATCTACGAAATTGTTGATCGAAAAAAAAATGGATTCCCAATGTTTCTCCGTTACTGTAATTCTCATGGCCGCTTAAATTTTCGTATTTCGACGATTAAACAATGAAAATTTGCAAAATGTCACAGCGCAAATGTAACACGATGGATCATTCATATTTTGCGATGTAATTCACCGGAATATATAACAAAATGTAAATTCAACACTTTTCCGAAAAAGTACGATGGAAATATTGAAAAAAATGCATATAAATATTCAATTGTTCTTTTTCTTTTTTCTATTTTAGTTTGCCGAACTGAAATTTCTATTAACTTTCATCCAACCAATTTTTCAATATCACGAATGTCAATCATCCAGCAGCCATTTTGTTTATTTCGCGATTTCACCACCAGGCACTTCGCAGAGTCTCGAATCTGTTATCATCAGTTGTTTCTATCTCCATCGAGGTAAATTCCGGTCTTTCACATGCCAGAAAAAATAAAATGAAAAGAAAAAAGCACAATGAATAAAAAAAAGTTTTATTCCAAATCCTGTGTAAATTTTCCATAATGTCGAAACTTTAAATTCCGAACGATAAAACTGAATCTTATCTTTTCGAATCGTATTCCATAATACATTTTTGTAAAAGGCCACATTATTGAGAATAATAATTGAATTATTATTATTATTATTAATAATAAAAATGAATTTAATACATTTTTTTTTAATATCGTGGTAGCGATATCGAACATATTTTTATTTTGAACTAGCGGGAAAATTAGAATGCAACCCAATCCGATTGCAAAATGATAATTTCGCAACAGAGTTCCACGAAACTAAATGTCGAAATATGTATACATATATATACGTATATATATATATATATATATATATATATATATATATATATATAATTAAATGTATATATATATAAAATTTTATTTGTGGAATGATTCGTCATATAACGTACGGACATGTTGACATATATATATGGTTCTGATTCGTCGCGTCCTTGGCCTTCTCCTATCCGCCCTATCTGCTATATATCACCAGTATGCACTTTCCACTCTAGGGAATCTCGGTCGTGAATCTTGTATATATATTAGGGCGATTTTTTTTTCGACAATTTTTTTTTTTTTCAGTCCCCACCCGAAATTTTGTTGATTATGTCGATAAAGAAATTCCCTGAAAGTTACAGCCCTTAATATTAATTCCAAGTACTTTCTCAAAGCGTGAGAAGATTTTCCATCTAAAATACACGTAAATCGAATTTTTTTTTTTTTCAAATTTCTATAACTCAGCCGCATTTTAGGCTATCATATTGTTCTTGGTTTCGATTTACTCGGAATAAAACAATCTAAAAAAGTGCCTTTTGCGGCGAAAGTGTAAATTGTACTGGTGAGTTGGTACGGGTCACTGAAGTTAATTTTTACCCAAAATTTTCGTTTTTTTGCTGTTCTCTCCGAAACAATTAACTTTACGAAAAAAATGTAAATGAAAAATTTGTTGGAAATTTAATTTCCAACAAAAAAGGTCCTATCAAACCAATTGCTTAGATTAATATTTCTTGAGATATTGAACTTTAACTTATGAGTAGTATAAAATTTATAAAATATGAAATATTAAATAATAAAAAAAAATAAAAAATAATAAAAGTTCAATATCTCGAGAAATATTAATCTGAGCAATTGGGTCGATAGGAACTTTTTGATAGGAAATTAAATTTCCAACAAATTTTTCATTTACATTTTTTTCGAAAAGTCAATTGTTTCGGAGATAACAGCAAAAACACGAGAATTTTGGGTAAAAATCAACATCAGTGACCCGTACCAACTCACCAGTACAATTTACACTTTCGCCGCAGAAGGCACTTTTTTAGATTGTTCTATTCCGAGTAAATCGAAACCAAGAACAATATGATAGCATAAAATGCAGCTTATTATAGAAGTTAGTTATAGAAATTTGAAAAAAACCAAAAATTCGATTTACGTGTATTTTAGATGGAAAATCTTTTCACGCTTTGGAAAAGTACTTAGAATCAATATCAAGGGCTGTAACTTTCAGGGAATTTCTTTTTCGACATATCCAACAAAATTTCGGGTGGGAACTGAAAAAAAAAAATAGTCGAAAAAAAAATCGCTCTAATCTATATAGTACATGGACAAAGTATAAAAAGTGGACCGATAGGGAGCACGAATTTTGCAACATTTGCAACTAGGCTTTCTGGCGCTTGAGCTCGAACGATGTATACTTCACAAACTTTTCAGATATATGCTATACTGACGCCTTAAAAAAGAAAAAAAAAACACTTTCGATTCTGTTATTTTTTACATTTTTAACTTTGTTTCCCTCGCACTCTGTATCTAGACTCGGTAACGAAAGAACTCTCGTTACGTAAGAAAGCTCTTGCCTCCTACATATTTCTCTCCTAACTTTCTC
Source organism: Oxytorus armatus (assembly GCA_958009045.1). NCBI lineage: Eukaryota > Metazoa > Arthropoda > Insecta > Hymenoptera > Ichneumonidae > Oxytorus > Oxytorus armatus. Next base: position 22,658,661 of record OY253752.1, read on the forward strand.
TCTCTCTCTCTCTCTCTGTCGCTATCTATTTCTCTCCCCAAGCCAATTTTCGTTTCAATTCGTCAAAAAATAACTTTGTCTTACTAATTTTTTATTTACAAAACTCTTCCGTAACGTAATCCAGGAACCGGAAACGACAACGTTGCTTGCACTTGTGTTATTAGCACTTTTTCTTCTTTAAAATTATTATTATCATTATTATTAATATTGTTATTAATATTTCCTTGATTGTAGCGCGATATTCGTTTTTGTTGTTGTTGTTCTTGTTCTTGTTCTTGTTTGTTAAAATTCACGCTTAACATACACATCCAGAAGTCTCAAGCATTCCTTCATTATATGTACGCGGTTATATATATATATATATATATATATATATATATTTATATCCATATAAACATATATACTTATATATATATATCTCACAATAGATCTCAGTGCGCAGCTATGCTGGACTTACTTGAGGGATCGCTCGTCGAATTTCCACGCAGTGTAACCCGGGCGAAAAAGCCCGAAAAATTCGATTCAGGAGTAAAACTTGATAATTTTTGTTTTATTTTATTCTGGTTTTTTTTTGTTTGTTTTTTCTTTTTCTTTTTATTTCGCGCACTCGCGAGAATCACGACGTCGTTTCGAGATCGTGAATATCCGAACGGGGAAGAAAGTCTCTCTCTTTCTCTCTTCCACGTGGAATCCCTCGATTAATCGTAACGCGTGATTGCGTTGCACTGATAATTTTGGCAGAAAAAAAAAACAGACGAAAACTTCGAAACTCGATTATGATTATCGAATCAACGCACCGAGGATAAGAATTTTTTCGTTTTATTTCTCTCTCTCTCTCTCTCTCTTGAAATTCTTTCTCGGTCTTGATTCCTCTCGAAGTCGTTCGATGACGATGATAACGATGATTGAAAAATAAAACGATAAATCGAGATATATTTTTCGTCACTGTTTCACACTGTGCTTTATTTTTTTTTTACTCCCGAATCCGGAAAAATTCTTTCTCCGGATTCTTCCTTATGTTCTTGTTTTTTTTTTTTTTTTTTTGCTATTATTATTTTTAATTTAATAAATCGCTCATTCGCTTTCGTATTCTCGTGTCCTTTACGTCGTCTCTATATTCGATCGGCCGTCCCAATCGCCGGGGCCCCGCGCGCGAACTAACCAAAACTAAAAGCTCGTTCTTAGTGCCGAGGAGAGAGGTTCTCTTTTCACGTTACCGCCGCTTGCTCCGCGTCGTTAATTTCGTCTTCGTCTTCGGCGAACACCGACGTTGCCACCGGTACCATTAGCAGCCAGCATCACCATCCGAGATCAACCCTCTCCCCCCTCCCCCCCCCACTCCGATTTATTCATCCGCGTTATACCCTCTTCACTTCTTCCTCTTCTTCTTCTTCTTCTTCTTCGTCTTCTTTGCGCGGGGGTGAAATCCACGAAACTTTACGTGATTACTATATATATACACAGTTTGTCTAATAAAGTTTTTTACTCGCCTGAAGTTGGCGTCAGTTCGTTAGTCGGCGAATGAACGAATCATTTTTCTCATCAACGAATTATTAAGTAACGTATCGATTGAATTAACAATTTTTCTTTATCTTGTTATATTAAATGAGAGTGATACACGTTTTAAAAAATTTTTTCGAAATTCTCACTACCTGATGTGTACAGTTTAATATGAAGGTGCTATTTTATTAGCAGTGAGTAGCAGCAGTTTTTTAGCAACTTGCTAGTAACTATCATTAACTTAGTAGACAGTTTTTCGTAACTTACTAATTACTTACCAGAAAGTTGATGTAACTTATCAGTAATTTTAGTAAATTATCAGTAAGTTTTAGTAAATTTCTAGAAACTTACTAGAAAATTGCTGTTACTCACTGAACTTGAAATGGCACCTTGAGGCATCATTGGGACTTAGTGTACAGTAGTAATAAACTTAAATAACATTTTTAAGAAGCTATTTAAAAAATTAGCCCTTAACTGTTTACTGTAATCACAGTACACTCGTGGCTAGCCCTAATTAAGGGGGGAAATAGGGTAAGGACAGCGTTTTCTCAATGATTTTCATGAATTTTTTTATAGTATAAAAAATGAATATAATTTATTGAAACTTTGAGAATATTTTATACATATATTCAAGTATATACTATGAAATTTTTGAAGAATTTCCTTGAAAAACACCCGAAGATATTAGCGACCTCATATTGCAGGTCACAATCAGACTCAGCATTTTGCGTACATTCTGGAAGCCGCAATTTTCATCTGAAATCAAACGAGGTTGGAATTTACTTTTATTATATGTCTCTTTTCTATATGAACCTAAATGCTATCAAAAAAATAGGAAATTGAATTTTTTACAAGGGTCAAAACAAAAAAGCATGTTTTTTTGCCAGTTCTTACAACTTTATTTGCAAAAAAAAAATTATTTTAAATAATGATAATATTCCGATTTTAGGTTCATATAGAGCGCAGTACTATGAAGAAAGTAACTGCCAATTTTCAAAACGATTGGTTGAAAACTTTTCAAACTAGCGTGTACGCAAGTTAAAAAAAGTCGTTTTCAGAAAAAACACGTTTGAAAAAATAATACCAAGAAAAACAAAGTCAAGGCAGTCATAAATTTCCTTCGATGTTTTTCAAGGAAATTCTTCAAAAATTTTATAGTATATACTTAAATATATGAATAAAATATTCTCAAAGTTTCAATAAATCATATTCATTTTTTATACTCTAAAAAAATTCATGAAAATCATTGAGAAAACGCTGTCCTAACCCTATTTCTCCCCTTAATGGCTTATAACAATAGAACGAGTCGGAATTTTAATTTTTAATTTTGGGAATATATTTCTCAATAGTTTTACTAACAATTTATGAAATAAAAAAAAATCGATTTTTTGAACCGTCTAACCCTATTTTGCCCCTTAAATATTGAGTGTCATCGGATTATTATTTACGGTTACCAACACGATCTCGATAATAGATGACTATTATATATATACACAGTTTGTTCAATAAAGTTTTTTACTCGCCTGAAGTTGGCGTCAAGTCGTCAATCGGCGAATGAACGAATCATTTTTCTCATTAACGAATTATTAAGTAACGTATCGATTGTATGAACTATTTTTTTCTATCTCGTTATGTTAAATGAAAGTTATACATGTTTTTGAACATTTTTTCGAAATTCTCACTACCTGATGTGTATAGTTTAATATAAAGGTGCCATTTTATTAGCAGTGAGCAGCAGCAGCAGCTTTTTAGTAACTTGCTAGCGTAACTTTTACTAACTTAGTAGTCAATTTTTATAACTTGCTAATTACTTACCAGAAAGTTGAAGTAACTTATGAGTAATTTTAGTAAATTTCCAGTAACTTACTAAAAATTGCTGTTTCTCACTGAACGTGAAATGGGACCTCGGGGCATTATTGTCACCTAGTGTACATTAGTAACAAACTTAAGGGGTATGGCCACGGTAGCGGGTATAAAATCATGTGCACATTTAACAATTTTTTTTCATATGAAAAAGTGATTCATTTATAAAACTATTTACACATCTATTTAGTATAAATATCAAGCTAATAAAAAATATTTCTTTTTGTTTTTTTCGTTATACAAAATGGCCGACTACTGCTATTTGCTTTTGGTATCTTTTTTTTTTGAGGCGCTCCGCGGCTCGACATTTGCCATCCACAATTTTTGACCTAGAACAAAAAGAAAAAATTCTCGTTAATCTACATCAGAGTACCTAGAGAAGAACGTACGAAATTTGAAAAATATTGCTTTACTCGAATATTGCAGGCATTTGAACGTGGAAGGTGAATTTCCAGTGAAAAATTTCAAACAAAACTGCTCATAAGATGGAAAGTTTTTAATTCATCAGAAATGCCGTACCTACTTCTCTGCAAAATGCAATTAGAAACTGTAATAATTTCTTTTCTTTATTAAAATTATTATGATTATTTTTTGAGGAAATAACGACAATTTTCGTTATTTCTTTTCTAATTTATTTTTCTGTTTGTTGTTTGTTTGAAATTAGTAATGTTTGATTGCAAATTTGATTTGTCTTTTTTTTTTTTATTATTAATTTTGGAGACTCGAGATCGTTTAAAATTCGTTATAATTTGAAGGTGCCGCAAGATACATACATAATAAAATCACACATTCACACACAGATATTGATAATAGAAAATTCTTTCGCTTATCTTTTCTTTGTTTTCTTTTTCGTTTCGAGGGCGTTGCGTCACTTGATCCGTCGAAAGATTCCCTTTCTTATTTTTGGTTCCTTAAACAGGCTCTCTCTCTCTAAAACACTAATTATCGGAAATGCTGGTGATCATAATTTATCTCTCATTATTATTCTTTATATGATCATAAATTTGCGGACCTTACCTCTCCCAGCGAATAATTCGCTTTATGTGCAGTCGACAGTCGTCTGGTCTAGAGCGAGATTTTTGACGTTATTTCTAATGTGCAATCACGTTTAAACCGTTGAAGTTGTCTTGACGAAAATTTACACGTGTATTTATTGATCCTTAGAGAATACTTGTACATTAAAAAAAAAATTATTTTAAATATATTCATGTATTTTTTTGCCTTGTTGCAACATGGTGCGCCAAAATCGGCGCCCACTCTGGACGATGTTGTATGCATCTGAAAAAAAAAAAAATGCATATTCTCAATCTGTATGAGTATTCTGAGCACTGGTAGCAGAATTGGTACTTGAAAAAATTTGTTGACAAAATGGCGGCCTGTTGAACTTTCATTAATGATATTTCATACATTGAAATATCAACTGAAATAATGAACTTTCATTAATGATATTTCATACATTGAAATATCATTAATGAAAGTTCAACAGGCCGCCATTTCTTCAAAAAATTTTTTTAAGTACCAATTCTGCTACCAGTGCTCAGAATACTCATACAGATTGAGAATATATATATATATTTTTTTTTTTCACATGCATACAAGATCGTCCAGAGTGGGCGCCGATTTCGGGGCACCATGTTGCAACAAGGCAAAAAACTACATGAAAATATTTAAAATAATTTTTTTTTTTAATGTACAAGTATTCTCCAAGGAACAATAAATGCACGTGTAAATTTTCATCAAGACAACTTCAACGGTTTAAACGTTATTGCACATTAGAAATGACGTCAAACATCTCGCTCTAGACCAGACGACGATGCCAGAAGTAGGCTTACATTATACGCTCAAAGTCGGTGAAGGAAAATATTTCTCGCTATAAATCGAATAGTAACTTATTTTTATGATGATAAAGCATCCTTTAATAAAAAAAAACATCAATTTTTTGAAAATTCTACCGTGGCCCGACTGCTTAAATAACATTTTAAAGTAGCTATTCAAAAAAACACATTTTTTTAAACCTACCCTTCTAAAATTTGCCCTTGACATTTCACATTTCACAGTAGACTCGTGGCTAGCTCTAATTAGATATTGGGTGTCATTGGATTATTATTTACGGTTACGAACACGTTCTCGTTAATGCGTTTGGATAAAAATACAAGATGGTTGTCTTATCGATATAAGATGAATGAGTGGTGATTCAGACGTTTCGTTGTTATTGCATTTAGACCGAGTTGGCAAGCATAGGTGATTTGCCGATGAGCAATAAGTAGCGAAGAAAATCCCACCACGAGACGTGTGTACGAATGACCGGGTACCGCGCGCGTCTTCGTCATCGTCCGATGACGATGACCCCCCGACAACGCGATTCTCTCTTGTGCCTTTTCTCGCGCGATCATCGTTTCGCGACGATTGGTCCTCCGTTCGTCATGCCGATTACACTCACGATTCCTCTCGTTTCGGGGATGTTTGTATATTCGTATTTTTGTCTTTGCGCGATGGACTGTGAGAAGGGAGGAAGCTGGGACCCACCCCATCGAAAATAGAAATCTCGTCGTCTCTCACGTGAAACAATCGTCACGAGGTAGAGATAGCCAGGGAGGGAGAGAGAGAGAGAGAGAGAGAGAAAGAGAGCGAGTGATATTTGTCGAGCGGGTGAGCTTGCGGTATTTTTTAAATATTTTTTTTATACGCTCACCGGCGTCGCACCTTTTCGAAGCGAACAGCAGCAAAAAATAAACTTTTACTGGTACACACGACTGTGGAATTTCCAAGCTTTAGTTTATAGCGAGTGCACGAAAAGACGAGTGCACATTCCTCGGTTCATATTTAAATGACGGGCAATTCGGGTCAAACAGTCTTACAATTATCGAATAATATTTCTTACAATTAATTTCAATGATATTTACATAATAATTTGACAATTAATCTGTGATGAGTTGAGGTTCTATTTGTGAATAACTAAGGGCTCACATACACGCTGCGCTGAAAACCGAGTAAACTTGAAAAATTATTATGAAGGTTATATGGTAAAAAAAATTAAATTGTTGATTTCACATTTTTTATTCACTTTTCAACTATAAGAATAGAAATTCAAAAAAGTTTTTCTTCCAATATTAACATTTTTTTTACGGGTATAAATGGATTACTGATGAATATCATCGCGCCTCCTTGTCGACATCATAACTTCAGCAAAAATTATCCAATCTGTAAAAATAAAAAAAACCATCTAGTAAAATAATGTAGTAGTAATAGTCTGACGGAGGGATTTTTTTTTTTTTTTTTAATAAAGAAATTATATTTTTTCAAACTTTAGTATGCGATTAAAAAAAAAATAAGTGTTTAATAATTTATAAAAAATTGTCCAACCAAGAAATTAAAAAAACCTCCCGTCAGACTATAGGGAATATAATTATAACGATTTGGAAATAAAAACTTTAAAAATATTAAAAATTGACTGAGTTATCGTGCTGACACTGTCTAAAAGCACAGTTTCGCGAAAAATGCATTTAAGGTAGTGGTCTGGTAACTTAAGCCGATTTTCATGTCTTTTTTGGAGGGCGTTTTTTTGTAGGAAAATAAAAATGAATCGTTTTGGATATTTAGGATGTTTATATTTACATATTAAAGATACAAAAAAAAATTTTTTTGAAAAAATTTAATAATTTATTATTATTATTATTATTGATCGAAGTTGGCACCTCGAAAGAAAAGCGCGTGGGTGGCCCCGGTGATTTTGGCTCTTGATGTTATATGAAATAAAAAATTCTTGATAATTCTTAATCTACAGACATGTCATTCTGGTCGGAACTACTGAAGTTAAATTTTATGGATAAATAACAAAATGGCGGACTTTGGAAAAAACAGTCTTTTAATTTTAGCAAAGAAGGGGTTGTAAAATAAAAAGTCAGGGGTAAAAAATTTCTCGGTAGTTCCGACGAGAACTATAAGTGTTTTGAGTAGCCTGTTAAAATTTGAAAGCAATCGGTTCGGTAGAAAAAAAGTTACGACCCGGGCTGACCAGAAAAACACTATTTTGAGAAAAACTTCGAGGCGCTCTCGGAAACTCATTATAACTCCGGAAGTATTTCGAATTTCGGTCTGAAATTTTCACAGTATATTCTCAAGACATTGTACTTTCAAATTAAGCAAAAAAAAATTTTTCGATTTTTTGAACCCAAGTTACCAGACTACTACCTTAAAGTTTCCGGTAGGTACAACGTAAACTCGACGTCCCATCGCATTTATTGCTATAAATTTGTAACGGAGTAGAATTTTCTTAAAAGTTTTTTTTTGAAATTTTTTTAAAAGTATAGAGAATAATAATCTGCAACAAAAATCAATTTTTTGAAAATTACGCTTGTACGGATCGACTTGAAATTCTCTTTGTAGATATCTTTACATTTAACGAAACGTTTTTAAAAATAACAAATTTCGATTTTCTATATTTGTTAACGTTGATTTTTTGTTACTGCGAATTTTTTAATGACGTGGTTGTTAATACTATTAAAATATGATCCTCACCAGTAAAGTGATCACCCTGTCTCCCGAAAGTGATTTAATTTGATCAATATTGTAGAATACGTCAGAATTGATTATTTAGAACTAAACATTGTTTTTACAGAACTACAGGTAACTTTAGACAACAACAAAAAGCCCGAATTCTCTTGTAATCAATTCCTCTTACTTCCATCTACCTCAGTAACGTTAAAAACAGAAGAAAAAGAAAGGCACAAGTTATAGAATCGAGAATGAACGGGCGGAGAGCCCGAGTTTGCCACGCGTGCATTTTCCTCGCCCACGCCTAATTCTAATTGCAATATCAGCCGTAACCAGCCAGAAATGTGCCAGCAAAGATCCCGATAATTTTCCTGCTCTACTACTCGTGACGAAAGCATATACATACAGTCGGGGGATGGGAATCCAAACGATCCGCAATGAACGCCAAAAAAGTATGATCACTCGCGTAATAACTGATGTAATTTTGGATGCCACATAAATTACTTTGTACTTATTGCAACATTATTCATTTATTTCCTTTTATTGTATTATTTGGCTCCTAAATAGAGAAATGCGTTGACTATATATGTCGTTGAAGTTACGATCGTTCTGGCAAAAAAATTGAATGCGGTTAATTAGAGAAAACTTACACTTTAAACAAACGAGAGCATATATTCGTAGAAAAATCTAATGATTTAGTATTATTAATAGGCTCAAGGGGCGATAAAATCAGGGCTTTAGCTTAATTTTGTTGAAAAAAAAATTGTTCCTCGTATTCCAAGCTCGTGTCCTGTTTTTTCTTTTTTTCGAGAACACTGATAGGACTCTCTGTTATGTTAAAAAATTCTGAACCATAATATTTCGAAAAGGAATCTTGATGAACGTCCGAACAGAATATGGTCGTTCTGACCGGTATCCATCAAGGTTTCTTTACTTAATAATTTCCTTTATATTTTTTTTACATATTAGAGACTCCCATCAGTCTCCTCGAATAATCAAATAACAGGACACGATCTGGGAATACGAGAAAGATTTTTTTTTCTAAATTTTGTGATTTCTGTACGAATACGTAGAGTGGGTCAAAAAAATATTCATACACCTTGTTTTTTTGCGATAACTTTATAGACATAAGCGATACGCAAAGAAAGCCAATTTTATTCAATAGTACATCAGGTGCAGAGATAAACTGCAAATGGAGAATTTTCTCCCAGGAATAATAGAAGAATTATGCCAATAAAACGAAAATTTTCAGGCAAAAAAAGTATTCATACACTTACGATTATAGTGAAAACCTACATCATCATAGTTGTTAATTATAACTAATATTTGGTGCGCATCCCTTTTGCTTCAATTATCGCCTCGAGTCTCTTAGGCATGGATTCTACTAGCTTTTGCGTTGTTTCTTTTGCTATTTTCGTCAATTCTTCTAAAAGCACTCTTTGGAGATCGGATTTGTTTGTTATTTTTCTTTTTCTAATTTCTACATCCACCAAGTGCCATAAATTTTCAATAGGATTGATGTCCGGAGATTGTGGTGGTGTAATCAATTGTTTGCGGACATTATAGAGTAACCATTCCCTCGTTTTCATGGCAATATGTTTCGGGTCGTTATCTTGTTGGAAGTAGAAATTTTCATCCAGGCCCATTTTATCTACACTTGCTTTCAAATCGCTGCGCAACACGTCGATATACTTCTGGGCATTCATTGTACCATCTATAAAAGCCAGATTACCAACGCCATAATATCCCATACAGCCCCAAACCATGACGCTTCCTCCGCCGTGCTTTACGGTCGGTATTAAATTTTTCTGCTGGAGCTCGGTATTTCGTTTCCGCCAGACGAATTTTTTTCCATCCCACCCGAAGATGTTAAACTTCGATTCATCCGAGAATACGACACGTTTCCAAAATTCTATAGATTTTTTTACGTAGGTTTTTGCGAAAACTAAACGTTTTTCACGATTTATATTATTAATTAATGGTTTTTTGCGGGCAGTTCTGTCGTATATTTGGGCAGAATGCAACACGTTTCCAATAGTCAGGGGATACACGCTCTTCCCCGATGTTGACGCAACATCATTCGCTAAACCGCGAGCACTTGTGAACGGTTTTTTTGTAGCCTCTGTAACAATACTCCGACGCTCTCGTACCGTTAGTATTCTCGGTCGACCGGTTCGTGGCTTATTTTCCGTGCTGTTTGTTCTTTCGTATTTTTTAATTATATATTGCACTATTGCGAAACTTAGATTTAGTTCTTTACTAATTTTTCGATAACTTTCACCGCGTTTCCGAAGAAAAATCACTCTATCTCGCATGGATATTGATATTTCGCTTTTCTTTGCCGTCATGTCTGTTCAGAGCTTGAAGATCTACTACCGCATGGAATAGGTCAAAACCATTGTGTAAACGAAGACTTGTTTACATTGTACGCAGAGGTCAGACCGTCCGTGAGTAAATGTCGAGGTTTAGCAGCTCAATCGTAAGTGTACGAATACTTTTTTGGCCCGAAAATTTTCGTTTTTTTTGCATAATTCTTCCATTATTCCTGGGAAATAATTCTCCATTGGCAGTTAATCTCTGTACCTGATGGACTATTAAATAAAATTGGCTTTCTTTGCGTATCGCTTATGTCTATAAAGTTATCGCAAAAAAACAAGGTGTATGAATACCTTGTTTTTTCAATACAAAGTATTCAGTATTTTTTGACCCACTGTATATACTCCCGTGCGATTGAGGAGTAACTTTCCCCTAGTTAAGCACATTTAATTTTTTTTAACAGAAAGTTCGTTACTTCAACGACATTAACTATATTGTATATGTAATAAAAAATATAAAAAAATCGACTAGGACCTTAAAAAAGGCCCGTAAAGTTGAAAAAGTGAAATTTTCGAATCTTAACAAATTGTTGCATCCTACATGTCTTTCCGGTAATAATTTCAGAATTTTCCAAAGTTCAATTAAACCGGTAAATTTCTTGGTGATTACCAAATCCAACGTTTCAGGCCTTATATACGCGATTTCGCCGATTTTCGAAGGTACTTTTCTAGACGCGGTTAAAAAAAAATGACGCATATATTGACAATATTTTGTTTACAGATCATTTATGCTCATGGTTAAGTATATGTAAAAAAATCAGAAATACTAACAAATAGCGGAGATATAACATGATAAAGCAATGTATGTTTTTTGCGCGCGCGTTGATGGTGAAAGTTCTCGACATCGATGTGAGTGTCTGAAAAAAAAAATGAATATATTTATAATTGCATAATGAATGTATCTTCAGTGTGAACCAATAATATTCCAAAAAAAAAATTCTTATAATAAAAATTTGAAACTTAACATTTTTTTACTCAATTTTTTATCGGTATTTTATTTTTTATATTTTTTTGTATCATTGAAATTTTTGTTTTTGTGGTTCACGCGATAGGTGATGATACTGAGAATGTGTTGTAAAAATTTCAAAGCGATCTGAACCTTCGTTCAAGAGTTAGAACTTTCACAAGGTTCAAAAAGGTGAATCGTGAAAAAACGGCTTTGAAGTTAGCGGTCAGGCGAGCCGCGCGGTATCTATTATAAATGCAATCTTACCTTATTTAACAATTTTTTGGAATTCATCAATTCCGTAAAGCTTAAAATATTCCTAACCGTTCAGGCTAATGGAAACAAGATTTAGAAAAAAATGAAAAATTTTCCAATTCTTCGCGTACATAAGGCCATAATTCATGTTCAAAAAACAATGTTTATCGTACCATTGAAAAAAGATTAAATTTTATTTGTTTTATTTCGATATTTCAATGTTTTTTCCCGAATCGTTCATAATTAGTTGATCTTATATTTCACGCGTTGCTTTGAAATATTACCGATCTTTGACACAATTTATTTGTTCACAATTTTTTTTTTACAAATCGTGATATTTTCGAACTGTTAAAAAGAAAATTAAAAAATTTTAAAAGAACCTTTTGCAAATCGTATTCTCGTTAGCGAACAAACAGCGATGATTCACGACGTGATGATTCACGAGGTGTGTGACAATGCGAGTGAAAAATTCAACGCATCCTCGAAAATATCACTCGTCGCCTATCTCGTTTATTCGTATCCTTGTCAATCGCGCTTACGCTGCTACCCTGTAATTTTTTATCACCTGCGTATATTTTTCCCGAGTGACTTTCATACTTCACCTTCATTTTCATACTTTGACCGAAAATCAAAATCGCACTGTAGTTCATTTTTTAGAGACTTTAGTTTAATTCGTAATTACACAAAAATTGGATTACTAAAAGCGGTAATAAAATCGGTAATCGCAAGTACATTTTCTTTTTTCATGCTTATTAATTTTTATGAATTTTCGTACAACTTTTGATATTGAATATTCAAGATAACAAGTAACGTGAAAAAATATAGATACATTCGCGAATAAAAGAAACGCTCGAGATAAAAAGGAAATTGGAAAAGAAAAGTCGAGCGTAGAAACAGAGTGCAAAGTCGTCGAGAAAATCGAGATGACGAAAAATCGGCGGGGGTGACCGCGCGCAAAAGAGAACCCAGAGATACGCTCGCTTTCTCGCTCTCTCGTTGAGGATATAAGCACCGAAAGCTCGTACGGTTAAAGTCTCTCCGAACTGGCAAGCCGGAGCACTTTTCTAAATATACTCGATCGCCCCTCACCGGTGAATCTATCTTTACGTATTAGAATCTATACCGTCGAAAAGAGAGAGGTTCACTATGCTTGTACACCTCGCAGCTGTCGTCGGAGAGGGCTGAATAGAGTCACATATGATTTTATATATGTATATATAAAATACAAAAAGGCATAACACATAAAGAAGAATGAAAAGAACATAGTATGCTTTCAAAAAGTTCGATCGTGAATTTTAAATCTCAACGTCCAATTGACAGATTTTTTTTGATCACTTAGTCCAAGTAAAATTTGAACAATTCTAGATTCTTTGAAGGATACTTAAAACCTCTATGATTAACATATACTGTGCTCAGCCAAAAATAACATACGACGAGAATTTAAAGTCCATTGCGATAAACGAAAGATCCGAAAGAGAAACAATGATTTTGAAGATACTAAACATTAGTTTTCGACAGTGCCAAAAATATATTGTTATAGGAGATGCAAAATAATGTTTATTTTTCATATAAGCCAAATTTCCTATCGTGACTACAATAATAACGAGGACAGAATTGTCATTATTATAGTTTGAATGATCTCACATCGCTTTATGTACAATTTAATATTTTTTCTGTCGATATACGAGGTCTGTTGAAAAAGTATCGCGAATTTTGAATTTTCGCGGGCTACGTTTATTCGATTTTCGATTTTTTTTGTGACGTTAAGTTGGTACTCGTGTCCCTCACTTATGCTGAAAAAATAGGCCATTTTGAATGTTCAGTTAATTGTTGACAGCTGTTTTGGTTAGACGCGTTTTGGCTTGTCTTCGATTTTTGCCTATTCCAAAAAAGCAGCTTCCATTGCGATGACCGAGCTTTGGTTTCCACGTCATAACCATAAACCCATGATTCGTCACCAGTTGTGACCCTCTGGAGCAAATTTGGGTCGTCGCGGACCGAGTCCAACAGCTCCATAGCAATGTTAACGCGACACTGTTTTTGTTCGAAATTGAGCAATTTTCGCTCGAATTTCGCGGCGACCCGTCTCATGCCCAAATCATTGGTAAAAATCGAATAGCACGAGCCAATCGATATGCTTACCATATTTCCTCAGCAACTTCTCTAACGGTGATTCGACGATTGGCCAACATTATTTTCTTCACTTCATCAATGTTTTCGTCTGTTGTTGATGTGCTCGGGCGTCCGGAACGCTTTTCGTTGTTCGCATCTTCTCGGCCCTCTGAGAACATTTTGTACCACCGATAAACGTTGCTTTGGTCCAAGGTAGCTTCACCATATGCCACAGTCAACATTCGGAATGCCTCCGCGCACTTAATTGTGTTTTTCACACAAAATTTGATACAGATTCTTTGATCCATTTTTTGGAATAGGCAAAAATCGAAGACAAGCCAAAACACGTCTAACCAAAACAGCTGTCAACGATTAACTAAGCATTCAAAATGGCCGATTTTTTCAGCATAAGTGAGGGACATGAGCAGCAGGCTAACGCCACAAAAAAATCGAAAGACGAATATACGTAGCCCGCGAAAATTCAAAATTCGCGATACTTTTTGAACAGACCTCGTACTGTGCTCAGCCAAAAATAACATACGACGAGAATTTAAAGTCCATTGCGATAAACGAAAGATCCGAAAAAGAAATAATGATTTTGGAGATACTAAACATTGGTTTTCGACAGTGCCAAAAATATATTGTTATAGGAGATGCAAAATAATGTTTATTTTTCAAATTAGCCAAATTTCCTTTCGTGACTACAATAATAACGAGGAGAGAATTGTCATTACTCGTATTATAGTTTTAATGGTCTCACATCGCTTTATGTACAATTTAATATTTTTTCTGTCGATATACATTATCACATATTATAGTTGGAATTTTTTGACAACTTTTTCTTAAGTTTTTTTCGATTTGCACCTCAAGTGGATAATTTTTACTTTCTAAATTTCACATTGTTACTTGTAATGCAAAAAGTAGACAATTTATTGTGAAAAAGATAGAAAATTTTGAATATACGAATCATTGGATTCGATGGTTATGTATGTATATGTATATTTATATATCTATATGAGGGGGATTCGAGGTTTTTTTTTTGAGTGGATAAAAATAGTTTAAAAGCCATGCTTGAGGAGTTACTTTGTCGAGAAAGAAAGAGAGAGAGAGAGAGAGAGAGGGAGAGAGAGAGAGAGAGAGAGAGAGAGAGAGAGAGAGAGAGAATCGTTAAGCCAGGTCATGGTTAGTTTGGTCGATCTACATCCACCATGTTCATTCTTAGGATTTCAATTTTTTCATAACGTCTTCGGTAATGTTGTTTCTAGGTCATCGAACACCCGTCGAAGTTAATAAGATATTTCGTTCATTTAAACACCAGTTCGAAGCAAACGACATTTCTTTCATTTATGTAACATTTTGAATGAAAAAAAAAAAAACAATTATTTAAGCGGATACCACGGTAGCGATATGACCACGGTAGCGGATATAAAATCGTATGCACATTTTACAATTTTTTTTTCTATGAAAAACTGATTTATTTATAAAACTAATTACACATCTATTTAGTATAAAAATCAAGCTAATAAAAAATATATTTTTTTGTTTATCCGTTGTACAAAATAGCCGACTACTGCTATTTGTTTTTTTTTGACGCGCTTCGCGGCGTGACATTTGGCATCCACAATTTTTGACTTAGAACAAACAAAAAAAAATCTCGTTAATCTACATCAGAATACCGATAGATGTTCGTACGGAATTTTGAAAATATTGTTTTATTCGAATATTGTAGGCATTTCAACTTAAAACGCGAATTTCCAGTGAAAAGTTTCATATAAAACTGCTCATACAATGGAAAGTTTTTAATTAATCAGAAATTTCGCACGTACTTCTGCGAAATGCAATTAGAAACATAATTTTTTAATTTGAAATCAATCGGGTAAAAATTGTCGAAGTTATTAAGGGGGGAAATAGGGTTAAGACAACGTTTTCTCAATGATTTTCAAGAATTTTTGTATAGTATAAAAAATGAATATAAGTTATTGAAACTTTGAGAATATTTTTTCCATATATTTAAGTATATACTATAACATTTTTGAAGAATTTCCTTGAAAAACACCGAAGGTATTAGCGACCCCATATTGCAGGTCACAATCACACTCAGCATTTTGCGTACATTCTGGAAGCCGCAATGTTAGTCTGAAATCAAACGAGGTTGGAATTCACTTTTATTATATGTCTCTCTTTTATATGAACCTAAATGCTATCGAAAAAATAGAAAATTGAATTTTTTACAGGGGTCAAACCAAAAAAGCATGATTTTTTGCCATTTTTTACAACTTTATTTGCAAAAAAAAAATTATTTCAAATAATGATAATATTCCGATTTTAGGTTCATATAGAGCGCAATACTATGAAGAAAGTAACTGCCAATTTTCAAAACGATTGGTTGAAAACTTTTCAAACTAGCGTGTACGCAAGTTAAAAAACAGTCGTTATCAGAAAAACGCGTTTGAAAAAATAGTACCAAGAAAAACAAAGTCAAGGCAGTCATAAATTTTCTTCGGTGTTTTTCAAGGACATTCTTCAAAAATTTTATAGTATATACTTAAATATATGTATAAAATATTCTCAAAGTTTCAATAAATTACATTCATTTTTTATACTATAAAAAAATTCATGAAAATCGTTGAGAAAACGCTGTCCTAACCCTATTTCCCCCCTTAATGGCTTATAACAATGGAACGAGTCGGAATTTCCATTTGAAATTTTGGGAACATATTTTTCAATAGTTCTACTTACAATTTATGAAATTTAAAAAAAATCGATTTTTTGAACCGTCTAACCCTATTTGACCCCTTAATAAAGCTGTTGGCTGTGCCAGATGTAGACTTACGTTATACACTCAATGTCAGGAAAACAAATTTTTTCTCGCTATAAATCGAATGGTAACTTATTTTTAAAATGATAAAGCGATTAATTAAAAAAAAACATCGATTTTGTGAAAATTTTCGTCAAAATATTGTTAAATATTGAATTTTCGCCGAATGAGTGAGCAAAGTGAAAAATACAATTTTGATTTAGTCTCACGTGATTCTTCTGACCCTCGAAGATCAGTATATTGTCATCGATTGCGAAAAAAAAAACACACCCCCGTACATTCTCGGATGACTAAAGCTCGAAAAACAACAAGTCCAAAGTTAGACGCAGAGATGTCTTCGACAATCTTTCGTCTGAACTTTTGGTTAAATTTAACGTTGTTTATATTCAATGAAGCGTGCCTACGCCTTTTGTCACAGGACCAATTTAGATTGCTATTATCTTATAATTAAATTTAGCGTTGAACGTATTAAGACATGCGATATGTGACTTCGGCAATACTAGATTTGAACTTGGCTAAAGTTCACAGTTTTTTTTAAATCATTTTTCTTTCACATTTTCCTTTTGGACAAATTTCTCGATGCACATAGGTTTTTTGTTCAAACATTCATTATTATTTTCTCGTAGTGAAGTATACTCAATTGTGAAAAATATTCGTCTTCGAAACGTTCATGACAAATTTTTTGATAATCGATAAACTCGTTCAGATTTGACGAAAAATTTTTATTAAAAAATTAATCTTTCAGCCCAAACTCGAGCAAACCTCAGAGTGCTAAACTAATGAGGCGACTAAAATTTTACAAATTAAATCTCGAACATTTTTAGCATTGACAATTGTCAATTAAGAAAAAAATAATGAGAAATTTTCGTTTCATTCTCCGACTGAAGAAAAAAAAAACATTGACAGAGAGAACAAAAACGTTCTTTCCCACCGTGAGCTTTCACTTCCACCGCTTAAACGCGTTACTCCTGGGATTTTTCAGGGTACGCCGAGAAAATATTTTTAGGCCCAGCTCGTTTTTAGCCCTCCTCCACCGTCGGTGATGAAAGAAATCGCTGCGAATTCTTCACGTGTTGTGCGTGGACTCCACGAATAATAATCTCCTCGAGATTGTCATCTCGGCAGATAAATATATTCAACGTGAATTGATATTTATATATTTTTTTATCAATTTCTATACGAGTAGAACAATTTCTTTGTCCTACGCGAATGCAGTAAATTCGCGAAAGCAGTTGCGAGATGTTCGCACGATGAAAAAATAAATAAAAATTCAACTAGTGATATCTCTTACATTTTTAGCGACGAAAAAAAAAAAAAAACGTCACAGTGACATATCACGGAAAGAGATCACTTATTTTCACAAACTTCGAGCAGAGATCTGTATGTCTATACATTTTTTCTCTCAGACAGCAAAACACACGAGCGTCATATTATGTAAACCACTTCTTCGAGGATAACTTGCTTCTCTTGTGAGATGTCGAAGATCTCAGAGATTCGTCCGAGAAAAAAAAAGAGAGCATGTTGCTCGAAAAACTCAGTCGAAAAAATTCAGAAACAGCTGTGAACGGGAATAATGAAAATAAAAATGGCACGAGTGTTGTTTTTCAGTCACAAATATCCTCCCCCCAAAAAATAAAAGAAAAACCGATTTTGTATTTACATTTGAAAAGTATCAATTTCAACGTTTTCTCGGGGGGAGACTGGACGATCGATTTCAACTTGCCAAAAATAAATAAATCATATCGAAAAACTCGTAGTAGTTGGAAATGTTTCTACGATTACTTAAAAAATATTTGATCCGAATGGAAAAAAAAATTCTAACGGTTCGATTTTCTTTTTTTTTCAAAACAAAGCGGATATTACAAAAATACCACCGCTTTTACAATTTTTTTAAAGTCTTTTGAAGCAGACATCTCAGACTTTTTATACGAGTTTTTTTTTGTCGCAAAATAAAAAATCAAGCACATTTTTTTTTCGCCCTTTAATCGTGGAAAAACGAAGCTTCAATTAAATGACAAATAATTGTTCATTCAATGTTTTCGATTCTGTGACGAAAATATATGTCAAGAGAACGAGAAAATTGACCGCGATCTTTAGTCTATCTTTGTATCACGATAAATTATAATCTCTGGAGTAAATAAATTGTTCAGTGTCGAAAAAAATGTTACTGCCATTTCTATCTCTGGGCTTTTCGTCTCGAGACGACGAAAACCCACAAGATTCATACGTCATTTTATGCGGATCTTGTATACGATCGTGAAATGGAGCAAATCTCGGGCGATGCGTGTAGGAGTCGAGACCCCCGGGATTTTCTCGTGAATTGTGGAGAAGTTTTCACTCGTGCTCGTTGCTGCTTTCAGGAAATTAGAGCATCAGCGCGAGCCCTCGTTATACTGTCTCGCTTTCGCGACACCCTTGCATCACATATACATACATATGTATATATGAAGCTCACAATTGCCTCATCGTATTATTTATTATACTTTAACGGCGAGTCTCACGGTAATACTATAAATCCGTTCGTCATGTGTATGAACGACCTTGTATACTCTCGTAGCACCGGAATACATGAATTATTTAAGGGGGGAAATAGGGTTAGACGGTTCAAAAAATCGATTTTTTTTTATTTCATAAATTGTTAGTAAACCTATTGAAAAATATGCTGCCAAAATTTTTAATGAAAATTCCGACTCGTTCTATTGTTATAAGCCATTAAGGGGGGAAATAGGGTTAGGACAGCGTTTTCTCAATGATTTTCATAAATTTTTTTATAGTATAAAAAATTAATATAATTCATTGAAACTTTGAGACTATTTTATACATATATTTAAGTATATACTATAAAATTTTTGAAGAATTTCCTTGAAAAACACCGACGATATTAGCGACCCCATATTGCAGGTCACAATCAGACTCAGCGTTTTGCTATTTTTTCAAACGCGTTTTTCTGAAAACGACTTTTTTTTAACTTGCGTACACGCCAGTTTGAAAAGTTTTCAACCAATCGTTTTGAAAATTGGCAGTTACTTTCTTCATAGTATTTCGCTCTATATGAACCCAAAATCGGAATATTATCATTATTTAAAATAATTTTTTTTTGCAAATAAAGTTGTAAAAAACGGCAAAAAGTCATGCTTTTTTGTTTTGACCCCTGTAAAAAATTCAATTTTCTATTTTTTTGATAGCATTTAGGCTCATATAGAAGCGAGACATATAATAAAAGTAAATTCCAACCTCGTTTGATTTCAGATGAAAATTGCTGCTTCCAGAATGTACGCGAAATGCTGAGTCTGATTGTGACCTGCAATATGGGGTCGCTAATATTTTATAGTATACACTTAAACATATGTATAAAAATTTTATAGTATATACAGAAATATATGTATAAAAATTTTATAGTATATACTTAAATATATGTACAAAATATTCTCAAAGTTTGAATAAATTATATTCATTTTTTATACTATAAAAAAATTCATGAAAATCATTGGGAAAAAAGTAACCCTATTTCCCCCTTAAGGGCTGTGACAATGGTAGAATTTTCAAAAAATCGATGTTTTTTTTTGCTTTAACGATGCTTTATCATAATAAAAATAAGTTAAGTTAAGTTAAGGTAGTGGTTTGTATTTTTTTTTCATCGACTTTGAGCGTATAACGTAAGCCTACCTCTGGCACGGCCATAGAGCACCCGAGCGTGCTGCGTGCTAAATAACTTCGACATATTTTACCCGATTGATTTCAAATTTTTTAATTATGTTTCTAAATGCATTTCGCAGAGATGTACGTACGGAATTTCTGATCAATTAAAAACTTTCCATTTTATGAGCAGTTTTATACGAAAATTTTCACTAAAAATTCACCTCTTGAGGTAGTAGTCTGGTACCTTAAGCCGATTTTCATGTCTTTTTTTCAGGTCGTTTTTTTGTAGGAAAATAAGAATGAATCGTTTTAGATATTTAGGATGTTTTTATTTACATATTAAAGATACAAAAAAAATTTGTTTGAAAAGATTTAATAGTTTATTATTATTATTATTATTATTGATCGAAGTTGGCACCTCGAAAAAAAGCGCGTGGGTGGCCCCGGTGATTTTGGCTCTTGATGTTATCTGAAATCAAAAATTCTTGATAATTCTTAATCTATAGACATGTCATTCCGGTCGGAACTACTGAAGTTAAATTTCATGGATAAATAACAAAATGGCGGACTTTGGAAAAAAAAGTTTTTTTCCAAAGTCCGCCATTTTGCCAAAAAAAAAATTTTTGATCAGCTTGGTACTTATACGAAATGGATGTGTTATTAGTTTTATAAACAAATTACTTTTTCATACCAAAAAAAAATTGTTAAATGTGCAGATGATTTTATACCCGTTACCGTAGCCATATCCCTTAAGAAAGATTCGGTGACTCGTTAATTACTCAATTTAAATGGTTACCAATAAATTATTTTCAATTCTATATAACAAAACACTGCAACCCCAAATTTGTTTCCTCAATTGATTCTCAATGTTTTTGTTTTAAATTTGTTAATAAGCAAAGCATCTAATACCAATACATTATGAAATTAGATGCGAAACATCTTCTAACGTTCCTCTTTTTGTTTGTGCACAATTTACAGCCATACATTTTTTTTTTAACAAAATTCAACTTCTCATTAAGTCCAAACCGTTCAATCCGAATCTTGCCAAATTCAATACAAACGCTACTTTAAGATTCCGCTTAACGTTTTTTTTGAGCTTTCGCACCGAATAACTGAACTCTTACGGGTAAATACTCGTTTGTCTGTCCGTCCGTCTGTCCCACTGTCAGATGCCTCTAATTCTCAAACGGTTTAACTTGTCAGCTTGAAATTTGGCACGCAACTACAGTGAGATGTTCCGAGGAACAGCCCGAAGTAATTTTTGATTAATTACAAGATTAAAATCTCGCTATTAGTACACAATTAATTAGCAACAATATCGGGGTCGTATCGCTCGTTGTCATGACCCCACGATTACCAAGATAATACAAGAGTTCGACTGCGTTTCTATATATACCGTGGATTGTCGTGGTTGTACGTTGGCTTGTGGAATCGTTGCCTCGATAACTCTGAGGAAAATGGAGCGTAACGTAGCACCCTAGTTCCTCGGTCAACCCTGTCGGTCGCGAGAAATATACAACATCAAACTGCTAGACTATACAACGATCTAATGCCAAAAGGACGACAAATATATTCTCAAAACAAATTTCAATTGTAGACAAAGCCCTTCTGATTCTAAGTCATCGACATCATTGTCACTGTGTCAAAAACGATATAGCTATCTGATGCCAGCAATACATATAATACAAACTCATGATTTAATCTACAATCCGTAATAATGTTACTCCACGCCAAACGCTTTTGGTACCAATGAATAATCAGTCGGAAAAGCAACGAGAGAGAGAAAGAGCGATCGAACATAACGGGGAGGAAAAAGCATCGCGAGCAACGCACACACAGCATTATGCAGTGAAAAAGGTACAAACGTGAGTGGGCGATCATCTACTAGCACAAGTATATGGAACGCGCGATCTAAAATTAAACGTTGGACCGTTCTGGAAATAGATGTTATGAGTGCGCGAGGACAGGACGAGACACCGGACCATTATGTTAGCCAGCGTGCATATACGAAATTTTTTTCTCTCTCTCTCTCTCTCTCTCCCTTTCAATGCTATCGTTATCTATATCACGATTGCAACACTGATAACACGGATATATTTAGCTTATGGAGGAAAAACCAAAACTCAGATATACATCATGTAATTAGCATGTGAAGGCGATAAGAATTTTTGTCATTTTTTTTTGGATTCCGTATCTAAGAGCAAAACTCTTATGACGAAACTTGATTATTCGTCACTCCACAGTCTCAAAAGTTGTTTTTTGGACAATTTCCAGGAGCCAAATTGCGTGAACTCAAAAAAAAAAAAAATGTCTCCTTTGCCGAGTGGGGTATCGTTTGAAAGGGTTTATCTTGAGGATTGAAAAAAATATTTCTCAATATTTTTTTCGTTGAATGTTTTCAACAATATCCATCCAAATGTTCGTTTTTCACTATGTGGCAACCATCTCTTAGTTTCGAAGCTACGATATTGAAAATTCCGAAACAGTTCTGATATATGAAGGCATAGCGGAAGTTTGGAAAATTATAGCAATGTTGAAATTGTTATTGGTTTTTTCATATTTATGAAATTTGAGACATAGCACACATCCTTTTTGCATATTAATTTTTCTGCATATGCTCCGGGGCTTAAGGGGAGATATACGAGGGAGGGACCGAAAAAAAACGGGAATTTCGTCATAATTTCTTTATTTTTTAATATTTTTAACTCGTACCACTCGTAAACTCTGGTTTTACTTAGGGCAGCATCTCCATGAGCAGTCTTAAGCGTTACAGTAGTTTCCGCGGCCGATTTCCCCAACAGGAAACAAAATTTCACAGCCGCAGCGTTGCTCTCGACAATCGGCCATCACGTTTTCGCCGAAATGGAAAAAGTTGTTTCACTACAAAAATTCCCACGGGCGAACCGATGCACTCACGGCGACAGAACTTCGCACACTAACTCAGGAGACGTGTCCCCAACGGACACCTGGTCGAGCAATGGGTTCCCCCACTCTCCCTCCCCGCCGCAGTGCAATTCCCGTTTTTTTTGGGTCCCCCCTCGTACGCCTAGGAACCGCAAAAAAAGGAAAATTTTATTTAAGGAAAACTATTTGAAATTTCGGATTGGGAGATTTTCTATCTAAAAGTATACAAATTCAGAAATATGTTCAATTTTTTTTTATAAAAAAAAATTAAAAACTGACGAGGTGTTGTGTAATCTTCGGAGGGCTGTAAAAAAATCTAGGTAAACGGTACCCACTGGCGTTTCTTCAAAAATCATCTGAAACGAAAAAACCAAAAAGCTTATTAAATTAGATACTAAAATCTAGTACTTGTCGAAGCCAATTTTGGAAATATCGATTTATGACAAAATGGCGGGGGTTTGAACATAACATATGCGATTTTTCGACTAAAAGTTAGTTATTATTTTGCCTGTAAAACAAAAACTAAGCAACGAAAAAAAAAAAATCCTATGACAAGTACTAGATAATGATGTATACAATAACGACAAAAAATTTCAAGGTAATCGGTTCATTGGTTTTCGAGGAATTTTGGTTAACGATTTGAAAAGCGTGGTTTTGAGAAAAACGCGTTTAAAAAATTGGGAATGAATAAATCATGAAATTTGTCAACTTACACGGAATCTTTTGGCACTGGAACTGATATTCTCGTCGGAAAGCTCTACTTTTTCGGCGGTATGCCGATTCTTGGGCGGTTTTTTCTTTTTACTTCGATCTTTGCGAAAAGATCCGGATCGATGAGCTTTCCGAGAGCCTTTGTATCTGTTATCCATTTTTCCCAGAATATTTATTCACAGACGAAATCCGGCGCGCTCTCGGAGGCGGTTCACTCTCTCAGCTGTAACTTCGTTATTTATCGAGATATTGACTTGCAATTTTCACTAGATATTCTTGAGACCTCAAGCTTCAAGGAAATGCAAAAATAATCGATTTTTTCGACCATGCTAGGTGTATATCTCCCCTTAAGGTTTTTAGTCTGGTAACTTAAGCCGATTTTCATGTCTTTTTTGGAGGGCGTTTTTTTGTAGTGAAAATAAAAATGAATTATTTTGGATATTTAGGATGTTTTTATTTACATACTAAAGATACAAAAAAAAATTTGTTCGAAAAAATTTAATAGTTTATTATTATTATTATTATTGATCGAAGTTGGCACCTCGAAGTTGGCAGCCCGGGTCCTAACTTTTTTTCTACCGAACCGATTGCTTTCAAATTTTAACAGGCTACTCTACACACTTATAGTTCTCGTCGGAACTACCGAGAAATTTTTTCACCCCTAACTTTTTATTTTACAACCCCTTCTTTGCTAAAATAACAGGACTTTTTTTTCCAAAGTCCGCCATTTTGTTATTTATCCATGAAATTTAACTTCAGTAGTTCCGACCAGAATGACATATCTATAGATTAAGAATTATCAAGAATTTTTGATTTCAGACAACATCAAGAGCCAAAATCACCGGGGCCACCCACGCGCTTTTTTTTTCGAGGTGCCAACTTCAATCAATAATAATAAAAATAATAAACTATTAAATTTTGTCAACAAAATTTTTTTTTGTATCTTTAATATGTAAATAAAAACATCCTAAATATCCAAAACAATTCATTTTTATTTTCCCACAAAAAAACGCATTCCAAAAAAGACATGAAAATCGGCTTAATTTACCAGACTACTACCTTAAGGCCGGCATCCCGTGTAACAGGCTTTTTTTTTACGATTTTTTGGGAGTTTTTTTTGGCGAACTAAATAAATATTCGACTGCGAAATTTTTGCCACATATTTATTGACATTTTGAGCACAATTTACAATTTTTTCAGCCCGAAATCGTAACTCCATTGCTGAGGTAGGCGGCAACTTAGCAACTCATTTTCAAAAAAATGGTTACCACGATTGCGGGCGTTCGGCTTATCTGAAAAAAAAAATCAAACCCCGTTTTAATCTGTGAAATTTTAGCTAGTCTTGGAACCAGGATTATCAAAAAATATTGAAAAGTTAATTTTTGGCAACTTGTTGAACTCTTATCGTCAATTTTGGTTTTTTTTTCACGACTTCTGCAGCATGAAATTAAAAAAAAAATTTCAATATTTTTTGACAATCCTAGTTCCACGAGTAGTTGAAAGTACACAGATTAAAATGCCGTTTGATTTTTTTGTTTCAGATAAACAGAATGCCCGCAGTCGTGGTAATCGTTTTTTTGAAAATGAGTGGCTAAGTTGCCGTGTACCTCAGCAGTGAGCGATAATTTTGGGCTGAAAAAAATGTAAAGTGTGCTCAAAATGTAAACAAATATGTGGTAAAAATTTTGCAGTCGTATCTCTATTTAGTTAGCCAAAAAAAATTCCCAAAAGAAGCGTAAAAAAAAGAGCTTTCACACGGGATGACGGCCTCAACAATTTTTTCAATTTGATATGAACTTTTCTAATCCCTTTAAATTCCGCTCCGCCAACCCATTATCCTCTTTCGTAAATTTAAATAAAATAATGTAAACAAACAAAATTAATCATTTTGTTTAACAAACGAGTGTTGAAAATTTTGTGTGCAACCACATTGTTGGTGAGTTTGCGGTATGCCACGAGTCACTCAATTGTTTTTCTCGCAAATTATACATCCTGAATTCCGTTCGTGCCGCAAACCCCCGTCCAAATATTTGTCGAACGCAATTTCGCTGCTCGCTCGTATATACTTTAGGATATAATAGGTGGTGGGCGCATGTTTTCCATGAGCTAAATGTGCGCGTGCGGGTAGTGAGGCTTTAGAGATTTTTCATCGGGAAACAACGTGCGAAAACGCTCACGTTCGAACGCTTATACGTTCCACAAAGCTCTTTTCTCTTATTATCATCTCACTTTTGCTCCCGTACTTCTCGTTCGTTGTTTCAGAGGCGAAAGCAGCGGTAAGTGCGCTCCGGATAGTTACGGTATGAGAGATTCACTGTGCTTGATTTATCGAAAGGTTCGGTGACCCCGCGCTCGATGAATGAACCAGAAGTATTGTGCTGAAAAAGAAAAAAAAACATTCAAATACCGCAATGCTTAAACTAACAAATGAATTTTTATCAAATTCTAATTTTTATTTATCACGACTTGTATACTTTGACTTTGGGAATTTTTTCAATTTTACCAATCTCGATACTCATCATTTTTCGTGTTCATCAACATTTTTGGCAATTTATCGTTCCAGAAAGCTCAATTTCGATAATTTTTCGTTTTTGTTAACGTTAAATTATTGGCAACTAAATTTAATTTATTTTTTCTTACTCCGTTTTGTTCATTATCGCGAGATAAATGTTTGATTATTATTAATATCATTATTCAAAGTTTATATTGATATTCAACAATTTTTGTTAGAGTTTCGCGAATGAGAGAGAAAAAGAGAGATGGCGAAGTACGACAGTGATGTTCTTGATGATTGCATTTTCGTCGCGAGACGTGTGCAGGGTCAACGATCGTTTACGTTTGCATCATCAGTTTCGAAGGGAAAGAGTGACTTGATAGTGCACGAAAATTTGGCAACGACGAACTGAGACATCGACCCAGAGGTGAATAGTGTTCATGCTAATGCACTCTCTTGGTGAATGCTGATTGTCGACCATAGCATTTGAAAGAGAGTACACGAAGATATAACGTTGCAAAAGTCCATTCGATGCGTTGCCTCTTTTCATAACGTTCAAAATAGAATTTTCGAATTATAAATTTGAATAGCACGAGTTACAATTTTTTTCCTCAAGGCATTGTTACTTTTTATATTTTTCGTTTGTTTCAACTCGTTGGTAGATCAAATTTCGATTTGCTTAGATCTTGTATGCAATGATTATAAAATAAATAATAGATAGATAATAAAACATTAACATTTTAGTGTATAAATGTAATTGGGAAAATATGTTCTTCCCATCTCTAACGAGAGAAACGCAACATTTTTTATAACACTGTTAACAATACATTCGAGACACTTCTTCTTTTTGTTACGTGAGATCTGAAAAACAATTTCGATGAATTATACGAAAGGAAAATCGATGGAACAATTTAAAATTACAATCTTGAATATGAGTATTATTAATTACGAATTTAGTGGAAATTCATTTGAATTACAGATATGAATAGCACGAGTTACAATTTTTTTCTCCCTAAATCATTGTTACTTTTTTTGGTTTTTTGTTTGTTCCAACTCGTTGAGATAAAATTTTGAGGGACTGAGATCTAGTGTGCAATGATTATAAAATAAACATTAGGTAGATAATAAAACATTAAATTTTTAGTGTATAAATGTAATTGGAAAAATATGTTCTTCCCATCCCTAACGAGAGAAACGCAACATTTTTTATAACACTGTTAACAATAAATTCGAGACACTTCTTTTTTTTGTTCCGTGAGATCTGAAAAACAATTTCGATGAATTATACGAAAGGAAAATCGATGGAACAATTTAAAATTACAATATTGAATATGAGTATTATTAATTACGAATTTAGTGGAAATTCATTTGAATTACAAATATGAATAGCACGAGTTACAATTTTTTTCTCCTTAAATCATTGTTACTTTTTTTGGTTTTTTGTTTGTTCCAACTCGTTGAGATAAAATTTTGACGGACTGAGATCTAGTGTGCAATGATTATAAAATAAACATTAGGTAGATAATAAAACATTAACATTTTAGTGTATAAATGTAGTTGGGAAAATATGTTCTTCACATCTCCGACGAGTGAAATGAAAAATTTTTTACAACACTGTAAACTATACGTTCGAGACACTTTGATCTTCATTTTCTTACGTGAGGTCTGTAAAACAATTTCGATGAATTATACGAAAGAAAAATCAATGGAACAATTAAAAATTAGAATATTGAATATAAGTATAATTAATTGCGAATTTAGTGTAAATTCATTTGAATTTAAATTCCACGTTGACCGATTGTTAAAGGGGTTTAAAAACATGATCTGAGAAACAATCTTGTTACTCCTCTTGTGTCAACAAGCGAGCTGTTGTAAAAAAAAAACAGTTTTCGAACGCTCTCTTCCTTTCTTATTCTCTCGAAGCATCGGCACAATTCCAGAAAGCAGGCAATCCCCGATAATCTCGAAATAACGAGACCCCGCCCCTTCTCAGCCACCTCTTCTTACTCTCTCGGTGGACCGTTATCGCGCGATACATCTCTCTCTTTCTCTCTCTCCATCGTCTCTTTTTCCCACCTTGATCGTACCGATGCCTTGATATTTTTGGTACCAAACGCCACGAAGAAATTTCTCGATCGTTTCCCTGTCTGAATGTAATTTTAGGGCAATTCGAAGTGTTTGTTAAAACGAACGATCGTTGTTTTGGGCAGAAAAAAAACGGAAATTTATATTGCAATTTGAAACAAATGTCGATGTCAGTGGAAAAATCGTGTAATTTTTTGTTACAACGAAATTCTAAACCGAAAGAAATCCTGTATCCAAAAAATATTGGTACAATGAACGGTGTAATCTGCACTACGACATATCTTCTTAAGGGTTCACATACCGTTGCGCGCGCTGAAAACCGAGTAAATTCGTAAAATTATTATAAAGGTTATATGGTGAAAAAAAATTAAATTGTTGATTGCACATTTTTTATTAACTTCTCAACTATAAGAAAAAAAATTGAAATTAGTTCTTTTTAAATATTAACATTATTTTTTGCGGGTATAAATGGACTACTAATGAAAATCATGGCGCTTCACCAAAAATTATCCAATTTGCAAAAATAAAAAAAGAATCTAGCAAAATAATGTAGTAGTAATAGTCTGACGGAGGGAATTTTATTGTTTTTCAAAAATAAAGAAGTTACAGTATCTCAAACTTAAGTCTGTAATTTAAAAAATAAAAATTAGTGTTTAATAACTTATAAAAAATTATCCAACAAAAAAATTAAAAAAACCTCTCGTCAGACTACAGAGAAGATAATTATCAAGATTTTAAGAGAAAAAACGTTAATAAATATTAAAAATTGACTGAGTTATCGTGCTGACACTGTCTAAAAACATAGTTTCGAGAAAAACGCGTTTAAGGGAGGAAATAGGGTTAGACGGTTCAAAAAATCGATTTTTTTTTAATATCATAAATTGTTAGTAAAACTATTGAAAAATATGTTCCCAAAATTTTTAATGAAAAATCCGACTCGTTCTATTGCTATAAGCCATTTAGGGGGGAAATAGGGTTAGGACAGCGTTTTCTCAATGATTTTCATGAATATTTTTATACTATAAAAAATGGATATAATTTATTAAAACTTTGAGAATATTTTATACATATATTTAAGTATATACTATAACATTTTTGAAGAATTTCCTTGAAAAACACCGACGATATTAGCGACCCCATATTGCAGGTCACAATCAGACTCAGCATTTTGCTATTTTTTAAAACGCGTTTTTCTGCAAACGACTTTTTTTAAACTTGCGTACACGCTAGTTTGAAAAGTTTTCAACCAATCGTTTTGAAAATTGGCAGTTACTTTCTTCATAGTATTTCGCTCTATATGAACCTAAAATCGGAATATTATCATTATTTAAAATATTTTTTTTTTTGCAAATAAAGTTGTAAAAAATGGCAAAAAATCATGCTTTTTTGTTTTGACCTCTGTAAAAAATTCAATTTTCTATTTTTTTGATATTATTTAGGTTCATATAGAAGAGAGACATATAATATAAGTAAATTCCAACCTCGTTTGATTTCAGATGAAAATTGCGGCTTCCAGAATGTACGCAAAATGCTGAGTCTGATTGTGACCTGCAATATGGGGTCGCTAATATCGTCGGTGTTTTTCAAGAAAATTCTTCAAAAATTTTATAGTAGATACTTAAATATATGTATAAAATATTCTCAAAGTTTCAATAAATTATATTCATTTTTTATACTATAAAAAAATTCATGAATATCATTGAGAAAACGCTGTCCTAACCCTATTTCTCCCCTTAAACTTTCTAGTAGGTTCAACATGAACCCGATGTCCGGTCGCATTTATTGCTATAACTTTGTAACGAATTGGAAATTTCTTAAAAGTTTTTTTCCTAAAAATTCTTAAAAGTATAAAGAATAAAAATAAAAATACGCGGGCCCTTAACACACAGAAATATTAACGGCAAATGATTTGCAAATATTTTCACCGAATTGTGCCAATATCCAAATTAGTTCAATTTTTCAATATTTTGTTTCATTCTTACAAATGCTAATCCACACCATTGCATTGGTGCAATTTGTATTTTCCACAAGTCTAATTCTTCGTCTCACCCTGCGTGTTGTGAAAAAATAAATTTCGTTAAAACGAGACAAAAGTACGTCCGACCGTAAACATCCGAGAGAGTACGATAGTGGTGGCTGGTAACGGGCGTCGGTCGGCTAGATTGGAAGGCACAAAACATCATCGCGAGACGGTTAGTGCCGCGCGAGCGTAACCTGAGCCTCATCGTCGGATCCCCCGACCATATATGTCCGCGGAAACCTCTCCGTCTCCCTCGCACTCGCGCTCCCTCTCTCTGTGGTTGTCTCGCTTATACATACACATGCTGTCGCGTTCTTATATATACATATATATGTAGTTACATACACGTATGTGTATACCTAAGTTCTCATACCTATATAACGAAAAAAGGTATATAGGAAAGCTCTATCGTCGCACCCACCACCAAGTCGTCTTCTTCGTCCTCCCCCGCCTGTCGTGACAACGGGCGTCGCGAGAGCGTGGTGGACCTCCAACGAGAAATTCTCATAATCCATCGTCTCGAGACTTTACGACTCTATGTCCCGTCCGCGTTCGACGATATATGCTCGACACTTCTGCCATTGTTTTTTGTTGCTTGTACATTTGCCTGACTGACCCATAACTCCACGGCCACTACAAAATTTCTGAAGACACGATGTTTCATCATTCATCAGAGATTACTGAATGATTATTATATCAACATTTACTAATTCCATCATTCTCGTTTTCATGGTTTTCAATGATAATTCTTACAATTTGTACACATATTACTTCTGGCACAAGCTATTACCTTAATTTATCAATCGATTGTTACATTTTTATGCTACTAATTATTCATTTGTTAATCATTCTAGCAATCGCCATTAAGGTATAATTTTTTCAACCAAACCATATTTTGCCAGTTCGAGAATAAATTTATTCAAAATGGAAATGCCTTTAAACTTTCGTGAAACTTAATTTCCAATGACCGAACTTACAAATAATGCAATTGTCAGCAAATTATTCCAATTATTTTGTAAACAAGAAGTAAAACTAGTATCAAAAGGCTCGAGCAGTCAGACGTAAAGAATTTTTAGATTTTTTTGGAATCGCAATTTTGCCTCGTAATAAAAATTATAAATTTGGGAATTTACCGAATTTCGTGAGCCAAAATGGCTTCTGGGAACCGCTATGAAAACTCATTCGGGAAATGAGCTTCCGCGCTCATCAGAGAGCAGTTCTTCTCGAATCAAGTGCTTTCCTGCAGATGGAGCCATGATACAGAGGGAATAAAGCTTTCGGCGAGAGGGCGGAGGGGATGATAATGAAAATGTACCAACCGACTGAAGTTACTAAGTATATAAACGTAGTATAAACAGCGACGACGTTATTCCGTGAGATTTTCATTAAAAGAACGTTAAGTTCTTAGTGTGCCGGATAATTACTCTGATTTTTTTTTTCACTTCGTTACTAGGTACGAGAAAACTTTCTTACCAACAGACGTCAATGTGCCATCCGTAGATATTCTTAAATTAAACAAAGAACTATTTTCACCCTAAGAATGGAAGGTTTTTGAGCAAACGTCATCAAAGTTTTCATTTGTTACTTTAAAGCTAAATATTTTTATTTTTCCGACAGAAAATTGCACTTGTAAAGACGATATTTCAAGTTTTTAACTACCGAATGAACGCATTTAAAAAAAAAACGAGACTGACAAGTTTCTGTGATCAAGTGGGATCGGTTTCTTTGTACGGTTGAGATCAAGCAAAGAAAAAATTGATTTAACAGAAATACGCACATCAATTCAGTATGTTACTACCAGGAGGTATACGCAAATTTACGTATCTTCGTAATAACAATTCTCGCGTTTATTATTTTTCATTATTTTTTTACCAGTATACCAGGCTCTACCAGTATACCAGTACCGCAATCTTTAATGAACAACGATAAAACGCGGCCGAGTCTTATTTACGACGGATTTAATTGCCTCCTCCGCAAACGCTCGTAACTAACATTTCTATAGATATATCAACCCGAGAATAAATACTCGTCCTCAAATTATTTTTCCTCGTCAGCATCACTTTTGAAATGCACAGTGCTCGATGACTATATATTTCAAGATTTCTCGTATACGAGAGGAAAATGGAAAAATAATAATTACCTCCCGAGTAGTAATGTTCTTAATGAGAAAAACGGTTGAATAATTTCGTTAAATGAAAAAAATTATCTGAGTTCATCGAGAAAGACGAATGAATTTTGTTTAAATGTATTGGGAGGAGTACAAATTAGTTTCGGTACGTTTTTTTTTGTGGTGAAAAATGCATTTATGCTTTTGAATCATTCCCATGGATTTCAATCGTACGAAAACTGCTTGTTGTGTCACTTCCAATGTTTTCTGCAAGCTCCTCTTGCGTTTGACTCGGATCTTCATCGAATAATGCCTCTGAGCGAGCCTTCAACGCTGAAATCACCATTGTTCAAACGTCGAAACCAATTAAATCAGAGACCAATTAAAGCAAAGCCAATTTCTTCCAATTAAAGTAGAAAATAAAAATCTCCCGCAAATGCTGCTTAGTTAACAGAAAATTTCATATATTCAATACGGTAAAAACGAAGAATTTTGTATGAAACTCAAAGCGATATAAACTGAATATTATTGACAGATGTCTAACCTCTCTGAAACCACCGAAATCAGCTGTCACTATGAAACATTCATAACAGCCAGCGCCTTCTTTTGAAAACGGACCGAACTAATTTGTACTCCCAATAATTTAGCTCGAATTAAAAAAAAATGATAATAAACAAAGTAATTAATTTAAGCAATTGATAAATTCGTCAATTTTTCGCAGATAAATATCAATTTCATTAAAATAAAATCTTTTAAATCAAACACGTCATTCTCGCTGTAAATAAATCATACAAATCGGTGAATCAACTCTTTGAAAATTTTATTCGCGTACTCAATCTGGGTATTTTAATAAACACGTGTAACATTTTTGCAGTAACGTACATACACGATATTCTCGAACGAAAAACAAATAGAACGGAAAAAAAAACGTAATGCTTACTTAAATTACTTATTTCTATAACATTTGACATTTGTGTGATTTTTATTCGTGATGTGTTGCCTGTGTTTGAGTTGGGCGCGCGCGAAATAAATTTTTTTTTCACGTTAAAAATTATTTCAATTTTTTTTTTCCCTTTTTTTTCTCAACAACGTGTGCCTCTGTAATCCTACTTTCTTCTCCTCATACACGTACAGTATATAGGTATATGTATACACACATATATATACGTTCTAAACATATTTTCTATATACATTTCAGTGATGCGGTACAACGTTGTTTTCTCGAATTATCGCGAGTTTCATTTCGTTATTTTTCTTTCAAAATTCTTAACGAATTTTCAAAATATTAGAATAAGGCGAAAACTTTTTCTCCTCATTACGAAAAATTTGTTCACGAGCACGAATTACCGGAGAGCTCCACGGAGCTCATTTATTTGTGAATAACTTTTGTAAAAAAAAAAAAAAAAGGAGCCAATACTTTCCGTAATCGTTTGATGATTTTTTTTTTGGTAAATATGGAGCAAAGGGAACCCACTTCCGATTGACTTGCCTTTAATATATGTTGTGTAGGGACACTCCCTGAACAACTTTTTCCTCTGACACAATTGGGGGTCGTTATCTATTAAAAAGTTATTAACAAATAAAGTTAATAATTCATATAGCTATTTTCCTTATACCAGCCGGTCCTAATCATCTTGTCCTTCACATTTGTTTGTTTATTGGGTTTGGGTTTTTGGTTTGGGTTTGTTTTGGATCTGTTTGTTGGGTTTGTTCGTTTGGGTTTTGGGTTTGTTTTGGGTTTGTTTTTTTCCTTGTTGGGTTTGTCTGTTTGTTTGTTTAGGTTACTGGGGTTGTTTTGGGTTGTTTTTGGTTTGTCTATGGGCTGGTATGCGGTGGGGGCAGGGGGGCCGCAGCCCCTCCGGTCATACGTGTACTGGCCACCATGCAAGTATTTCATATTCTATTTATGAATTTTCTTTTGTTAATAACTTTTTAACAAACAATGAGGAGGGATAAAACTCTTGGTATGTTAATCAGGAGGGTATTCTTAACAACACATGCGAAGGACAAGATGATTGGGACTGGCTGCTATAAGGAAAATAGCTATATGAATTATGAACTTTATTTGTTAATAACTTTTTAATAAATAACGACCCCCAATTGTGTCAGAGGAAAAAGTTGTTCACAAAGGGTCCCTAGACAACATATATTAAAGGCAAGTCAATCGGAAGTGGTCCTTTGCTCCATTTTTACCTTTTTTTTAATGAAATTATTTGTCCTTAAATTTCATTGGATTACAAAATTTCCGTAAACTTGTTAACGGACGTAACCTTTTACCTCGATAGATTTATTCATTTTTTTTCTTCAAACGTCGTACCGACCCGATTGCACACGGAGTTTCTTCCAATATTTACAGTAAAAACTATGCGAACGTATATAATAACGGGAATCGGATGCACCAGAAAGCCAAAGCTTTACGATTTTTCTCTGTTTCTCATTGGCCCTCACTATGGCTTATTACTGTGTCAACAGAAAAAAAAAAAAACAAACGGAAAAAACAGTATACGTCGATGGCTAAGAATCGTGAAAGTATAATTAGAGACTTGCGATTCTTAATTTCGTACAATTAGTGATTAATTGAATACGTATTTATTTCTGGCTTCATTGTAAATGGGATATTTTAATTATTGAAAATATCGTCGAATTAACAATCGATTGAATGTTTTTTTTTCATTAATCAAACATGAAAAATTCCATTTAATTCGATTCAAGTTCAATTCGCGGACATCCCTCGTATTGTGCCACAGGCCTGTACTTTAACATTTAGTCTCCAAATTCATGATCCTTTTCGTCATTGCGACGAGAAAATTACAATTAAGTACACGAGGACGCTCATTGAGCAATTATTTGATCTTCGGTGTTTTCGACGGTGAACATTCATTATTAATTTTCGCGACTTATCACTCATATTTTCTTACAAAAATATAACATGTATTCGTGGATTCTTTTATTTGTATTTTTTTTGCGAGTATTGCAAGTTTTTGGAATTGTATTTATTTATTTTTCCCCCCGATAAATCAAAAGTTCAGGACGTAAACGGACGACATTCGAATAACATTGTTCATTGATAATTTAGAAATATCATTTCGATATTTGGGTAACATTTGATTTTGCAGTTTTATAAGTGCAATCGTACGTGATTATAATTTTTACATCAGGCTCATTGACCAAAACGCTTGAAAAAAAAGAGCATCAATGTCTTTTTCTCGGACAGACGTGTCGAAATTTAAGTTTGTCACATCGAGACGTAGATTATAAAATTATAGTCAAACTTGGCCACGACATGTGTATTTTTTTGAAATTTTTATTACAGAACTTTAATTATGCCCATTCCTGTGATAATTATTATCAAGCGAATACACAATTTTTTTTTTTGCTTCTGAGTGATAATCATTATCAAGCGAAGATACAATTTTTTTTTTAGCTTCTAAGTATTTTAGAAAATAGGTGAAAAGGAGAATTTTCGTCGATGTCCTCGTGTTCGCAGCTCGAATTATAATGACTTCTAGAAGAGACAGGGATTATAAAAAATTTCATATTTTTCATTTTTATACATTGTTCGTACGATTGAAGAAAAAAAAAACAAAAAAAAAGGCGTATCAGCTCGCCTCGATGCGGTGTAATCTGCGACGTAGGATTACCGAGGAATGAGCGCGAACGCGTAATCGCAACACACAAAGTAATAATTGAAAATTGCATAAGAAACGACAACACGTGGAAAACACGAGATCAACCAGTCGTCGCAACGTTTAGCCTTTTTTTTCTTCCTTGCTCCGACAATATTTTGCGCAAAGTGACAAATTCCGAAACGATCACTTTGAAGAATTTCGTATGGACAAAAATATTTCAAACTCGTGTCATCTTTTTTTTTTTTAATCGGTGGGTTTTTCTTTCCGTTCGATTTCGCGGACAGAATGAAGGTAGTAGTCTGGTAACTTAAGCCGATTTTCATGTCTTTTTTGGAGAGCGTTTTTTTGTAGGAAAATAAAAATGAATCGTTTTGGATATTTAGGATGTTTTTATTTACATATTAAAGATACGAACAAAACATTTTTTTTTTTAATTTAATAGTTTATTAATATTATTATTATTGATCGAAGTTGGCACCTCGAAACAAAAGCGCGTGGGTGGCCCCGGTGATTTTGGATCTTGATGTTATCTGAAATAAAAAATTCTTGATAATTCTTAATCTATAGACATGTCATTCTGGTCGGAACTACTGAACTTAAATTTCATGGATAAATAACAAAATGGCGGACTTTGGAAAAAAACGTCCTTTTCCATTTTGTTATTTATCCATGAAATTTAACTTCAGTAGTTCCGACCAGAATGACATGTCTATAGATTAACAATTATCAAGAATTTTTTATTTCAGATAACATCAAGAGCCAAAATCACCGGGGCCACCGACGCGCTTTTTTTTTCGAGGTGCCAACTTCGATCAATAATAATAACACTAATAAACTATTAAATTTTTTCAAACAAATTTTTTTTTGTATCTTTAATATGTAAATAAAAACATCCTAAATATCCAAAACGATTCATTTTTATTTTCCTACAAAAAAAAGCCCTCCAAAAAAGACATGAAAATCGACTTAAGTTACCAGACTACTAACTTAATCGTTTTGTTGTTTCTCTCGAGACTGTTCTGTGGTGTCCGATGAATTGTGTGAATATATATATATATGTACAATGCGCAGAACGAATAGAAAAAT
This sequence comes from Oxytorus armatus, assembly GCA_958009045.1. Lineage (NCBI taxonomy): Eukaryota > Metazoa > Arthropoda > Insecta > Hymenoptera > Ichneumonidae > Oxytorus > Oxytorus armatus. Next base: position 22,695,699 of record OY253752.1, read on the forward strand.
AAACAGGAATTTTTTTTTTTTTTTCACCGTACATTTAACCGCTTTGGCGAGTTGAAAAGTGACCTTCGTCCCTTTTTCAATCCGTGAGAATCAAAGATTTGATGTCTGATGTAAATTCATCGACCGTGACAATCAAGATACGCGCGCGAGAGGAAGAAAAATATAATTGAGCTGAAAAAAAAAAAAAAAAAATAGATATCGCGGCAAAGAGGGGGAAAAAATATGAAAAGGCCAAAAAAAAATGACGAATTACAGTGGATGTTTGACATGGTCGGCAGACGGTGGTTTGATAAGACGAATAACAATGAATATAAATTATCAATAACAATTAATAATATTGCTGCGATCTCGAGTGTTTCAAACACTTAAAAAAAAAAGGAAAATTCTAATTTTTGACTGCGCAATGATCGAGGAATTTTGTAAATATTCATTACACACTCAATTCACGTAAATAACAGATTTTTTTTTCCTCGAAATTTCAACGAATCACTGCCGAGCATAAATTCGTTAAAAATTCGAATTACAATGAAAACTATATTTTCACATTTGCCACGAACAAATCCTATAATTTCTCAACGCTCGCTTCGCGAATTGGATTTCAAAAGCAAACAGAAAAATTATTTATTCAAAGACGGAAAAGAAAAAAAAATTCGTCAATGAAAAAAAAAAAAAAAAAACGATTTTATTGAAATAAATAAATTTCCTGGCTGCAAACTGTACGAATACACCGAAGACGAAGAAAAAAACAAAACAATCGAGATATATAACATCCCGTATTTTAAGTACATCGTTAACATCAATTTGAAAAAATTAAATAAAAAACCTTTTTTTTTTCTCTTGCTACACATAGTGCGAAAATTTTCTTTGACTCGAGAAACAAGCGAGAACGATAGGGCATTTTTTTGACGAGAAACGTCGTTTCAAATTAATTTCTTCGCTCTCGTCGCGTTACAATTTTTGTACGATATCGAATTTGTCTTTGAAGCCAATGGATTCCTTCTTCGGGTCGTACTTCTTGCGGGCGGCTAGTCTCGCCCGAAGTTCCTTCGCGCTCATCTTCAAATTGAGTCCCTTCTGATTATTATCATTGAGATTTCCGTTTCCCTGATGCTCGTTGCTCTTCTCATCGGGATGTGAATCGTTGTTTATCTCGTTGTTATCGTGCGCGCTATTATTTCTACTTCCGCGTCCATTCTCGCGTGTCGTGCCGTCGTTCGAGTTCGTCTCGTCGTTCGTGGGTGTCGCCGTTGCCGCCGCCGTACTACCGCTGTTCGACGACGTGTCGTTCGAATCAATCGACTTGTGTATATTCTGAAACGTGAATCGAGAGAGAGAGAGAAATTAAGGAAAAATAATCATTACTATTTGAAACACGTTGCGTGTGCACTGAAGCTTATTTTATGTGCCAGAGATACTGTTAGGGGTAATGGGAGTCAATTCGAGAATACCTGTTAAGGGGGGAAATAAGGTTGGACGGTTCAAAAAATCGATTTTTTTTAAATTTCATAAATTGTTAGTAAAACTATTGAGAAATATGTTCCCAAAATTTTTAATGAAAATTCCGACTCGTTCTATTGTTGTAAGCCATTAAGGTAGTAGTCTGGTAACTTAAGCCGACTTTCATGTCTTTTTTGGAGGGCGTTTTTTTGTAGGAAAATAAAAATGAATCGTTTTGGATATTTAGGATGTTTTTATTTACATATTAAAGATACAAGAAACATTTTGTTTGAAAAAATTTAATAGTTTATTATTGTTATTATTATTGATCGAAGTTGGGACCTCGAAAAAAAAGCGCGTGGGTGGCCCCGGTGATTATGGCTCTTGATGTTGTCTGAAATAAAAAATTCTTGATAATTCTTAATCTATAGACATGTCATTCTGGTAGGAACTACTGAAGTTAAATTTCATGGATAAATAACAAAATGGCGGACTTTGGAAAAAAACGTCCTTTTCCATTTTGTTATTTAACCATGAAATTTAACTTCAGTAGTTCCGACCAGAATGACATGTCTATAGATTAAGAATTATCAAGAATTTTTGATTTCAGATAACATCAAGAGCCAAAATCACCGGGGCCACCCACGCACTTTTATTTCGAGGTGCCACTTTGATCAATAATAATAATACTAATAAACTATTCAATTTTTTCAAAAAAATTTTTTTTTGTATCTTTAATATGTAAATAAAAACATCTTAAATATCCAAAACGATTCATTTTTATTTTCCTACAAAAAAACGCCCTCCAAAAAAGACATGAAAATCGGCTTAAGTTATGAGTCGCTCTCCTTCAGGCCCCGAGCGCGCCACGTGTTTCAAACGCGTTTTTCTGAAAACGACTTTCTTTGAACTTGCGTACACGCTAGTTTGAAAAGTTTTCAACCAATCGTTTTTGAAATTGGCAATTACTTTCTTCATAGTATTGCGCTCTATATGAACCTAAAATCGGAATATTATCATTATTTAAAATAATTTTTTTTTGCAAATAAAGTTGTCAAAATGGCAAAAAATCATGCTTTTTTGTTTTGACCCCTGTAAAAAATTCAATTTTCTATTTTTCTGATAGCATTTAGATTCATATAGAAGAGAGACATATAATAAAAGTAAATTCCGACCTCGTTTGATTTCAGATGAAAATTGCGGCTTCCAGAATGTACGCAAAATGCTGAGTCTTTTTATTTTATAGTATATAGTATATAGTATATACCAATTTTATAGTATATACTTAAATATATGTATGAAATCTTCTCAAAGTTTCAATAAATTATATTCATTTTTTATACTATAAAAAAATTCATGAAAATCATTGAGAAAACGCTGTCCCAACCCTATTTCCCCTCTTAAGCTTGTTAGAAAAAAAAATCACCAAGCAACCGATGGATACGTAAAAATTGAGCCACAGTCGTGAATGTTCAAACATTTCTTTAAAAAGAAAAGCTCCGGACACTTTGATATGCATATTAGATTTTTGAGTTCGTAAATTTCAAAAATGGTGACGAAATTATAAGAATTCTTTAAGAAAATCTTCTTTTAACTTCATTATTAATCGCTATTACTGTATTATGATTTGACATCAACGACAAAGTGCAATGAAAATATATTTAAACACTGAAATTTCGATTTTTATTATCTATAATTTTTCAAAATTCTCACCAGACATTTTATCTATCAAGGAATGTGCTTTATTTCAAAGCATTGATAACAATTTTTTTTTTCATTTATTATTGTACTAACAATTGGGAGAATGAACTGATTGTAAAGTTATGTCCAAAAAGACTTAAAATTAAAATAAAATGTTTTTCGGAAATATTTCCAATAGAAAAATACTGAAATTGAATTAAAAAAATTGGAGGTTTTTTATTGCAAAAACCTTCAATGATTTTATACCACAGGAAAATTTGCTTGAATCTTTATTGAAATTATTAAAAAAAAAAAAGTACTTTTACGACAGAAATATATGAATTCTCTCTTAAGTGACCCTCATTTACCTTTTTTTTTTTTTTTTAAGAATGCACTTGTGACTGAAACGAGATGTGGGCTCGTGTAATTCGTTCGAGTGGGGGATAAAGAGAACGCTCGTGTCGAGCATATAAAAGATATTATCATTGCTGGAAAATTCGCGCTCGTTAAACTGTGATAGTTCGTCACCCAGTTTCAAGACACACAAACGCCAACTTGCAGCTGTGTAGCCGAGGGAAAAAAAAGAAGAGAAATAAGAAAAAGACGATGCTGTCAAGGTGTCGATAAGACGAGACGATGTGGACTGACGATTAATGGAGTTTTCAATTATCTTAAAACAGCCATTTCGTCGAGGCAGCTTTGTACGAGGTCTGTTAAAAAAGTATCGAGAATTTTGAATTTCCGCGGGCTACGTATATTCGATTTTCGATTTTTTTGTGGCGTTAGGTTGGTACTCATGTCCCCCACTTATGCTGAAAAAATCGGCCATTTTGAATGTTTAGTTAATTGTTGACAGCTGTTTTGGTTAGACGTGTTTTGGCTTGTCTTCGATTTTTGCCTATTCCAAAAAATGGATCAAAGAATCTGTATAAAATTTTGTGTGAAAAACAAAATTAAGTGCGCGGACGCATTCTGAATGTTGACTGTGGCATATGGTAAAGCTACCTTGAACCAAAGTAACGTTTATCGGTGGCACAAAATATTCTCAGAGAGCCGAGAAGATGCGAACAACGAAATGCATTCCGGACGCCCGAGCACATCAACAACAGACGAAAACATTGATGAAGTGAAGAAGATAATATTGGCCAATCGTCGAATCACCGTTAGAGAATTTGCTGAGAAACTAAACATATCGATTGGCTCGTGCTATTCCATTTTTACCAATGATTTGGGCGTGAGACGGGTCGCCGCGAAATTCGTGCCAAAATTGCTCAATTTCGAACAAAAACAGTGTCGCGTTAACATTGCTAAGGAGCTGTTGGACTCGGTCCGCGACGACCCAAATTTGCTCCAGAGGGTCATAACCGGTGACGAATCATGAGTTTATGGTTATGACGTGGAAACCAAAGCTCAATCGTCGCAATGGAAGCTGCTTTTTTGGAATAGGCAAAAATCGAAGACAAGCCAAAACACGTCTAACCAAAACAGCTGTCAACGATTAACTAAACATTCAAAATGGCCGATTTTTTCAGCATAAGTGAGGAACACGAGTACCAACCTAACGCCACAAAATATCGAAAATCGAATATACGTAGCCCGCGGAAATTCAAAATTCGCGATACTTTTTGAGAAGACCTCGTACTTACGTTCTATAAGGTTGTTATTCCAAATGATCAGTAACGACAGTCTTCTAAAGTATAAAATGACTGATAGACGTTTACACATTTTTACGTTACATTTTTTCAAGCATCAGAAATTGTGAAATTATTAGTTTATACCAATTGTTGCATTCAAGGGCTGCAATTCTTTCTGTTCTTTTTAGTCCAGTGCAGCTCTTTCGCAATTACATCAAGGTTTCTCGTACTATCTTCAATCTAGTTTCGTAACGGATAATTGTTCTCCTTGCAATTATTAAAGAAGGGGAAAAAGTGCAAATTATGCAAATGGCAATAACGAGAATCGATTATAATCATGAATAACAATGGGAATCGTTAAGAATCGGATGTGGCTAATTTTTATGATCTTTTTTTCAAATTCGAACAAATCTAACGTAATTTTTAAACGTAGTCTTTTGGATCTTTTTATCCTAGTATTTGTTGTCTTTGCCTTTACGTTGAGCTTTAAGTACGTTTATTTTTTTCGAGTACGTTTAGAAAACAAAAGAATAACGTTTCGTCGTATGACTTACACGTTCTCTTTTATCCTTCTCAAGGTTTTTTTTTTTTTTCACGATGATGTCAAAATTGACAAATATACTTGGTAATAGACGCTGCTTCGTCGAACGATGGGAAAACCGAATGAGGAAGCGATTGTTGCGTGCAAAAGGTATTAGCAGGCTTGTTTAGTATCGTGGACTCACGATCGACGGAAATTAAGTTTTAGTTTTTCCCTCGCGTTAAATAAGTGATCAGTTGTCAAGTTGCAGCGAATTTATTCGGGAGGACATCCACGATTAAAAGTCAGATACAGTTTTATCTTTTAATTTTGCCCAAAAAAAAATGGTATCGAAAATTCCAAACGAGAGATTGTTCGAAATACTTATCTGCTAATGATTAAAAAAAATATATTCAGATCATTATATAAATAATTAGCTGTGCCCCGCGATTTCCCGCCGCATTAAATTTGGATTGTATATCTATTTCATACGTATTATGAGTACATAACCAAGTGCATCTCATTAAACTATAAACACCATCCGGAAATTATGTTGAAAAATGAAAGGACCAATTACTCAAAAATAAACCGAGGCCACCGCCGCTCCTCAGGGTCATGGCATAAAGTTATATAGCTTAGAGCCTTCCCGAATAAACGGACTATCTAATGCAAAAAGAATTTCTCAAATTGGTTTAGTATTTCCTGAGATTAGCGCGTTCGAATAAACAGACAAACAAACAAACTCGCCAGATTTATTATACTAGTAAGATTATACGGGGAATTTTCTTTTTTTTTAAGTGTTTCTTTTATTTGAAACAAATACATCTCGAAGAATTTTTAGAATTCAGACCTGAATATTTGTATTATATCGTAGAAACATTTCCAACGATCGCTCGTTTGGGATTTTCGATATAAAATTTTTCCGGCAAATTAAAAAGGATTATGGAATTCCCCTTTAAGATCGAACTTTTGTACAAAGATTTATAAGTACCGATGATGGTTTCCTAGTCATCCAGAACGCGAAGAACGTGAATGAATTTCTCAATAACATAATATAGCTAAGAATAGTGGAGGGGAGGGTTAGATCGAATGAAATCTCGACGGAGAGGGATTCCATCGGGGAAAATGCTCGTTCTGGGGACGTACGATCGGGTTTTCTCATATAAATGGAGTCAGACGAGTGGAAGAGTCGAGTAACAAGGGTATCAAGATTCTGGTATGAGTAAGAAGAAGAAAAAAGTGGCGCATTCAACAAGGCACGATCGACCTTGGTACACGACATGCATCTCTCTCTCTCTCACTATCTCTTAATCAAACAGACACACACACACACACACCTTATCCCGTTCCCTCGTACCATGTGGGTCACGCGGACGACGGACTCTTTGATGACGACCCGAGTCCCCGTCATTCCGTTCGCGCCGTTTCTATCGGCGTTGTTCAACTCTCTCTCCTCCTCGTATATCGACCACCCCCGCGCTTTCCTATTGCCATGTCTCTCGCGAGCTTTCCGATAACGAAAAAGCGATGTACCCGATTACGAAAGATCGATAATATACTATGGATCTGTCGGGGATAATATTAAATTCTTATGTACTCGTAGTTCGTGCTACGTAGTTGGTAACGATGACGACAAACGATAAATTGAAAAGAACATTAATTTCGAAATACGTTTTTTAAGATGCAATTAAATTTGTGCCTTTTACCAAAAACAGAGATTTGAATTGACAAAAAACTTCTTTCATAACTTTTATGGGTCGGCGGTTTTGAATTATTTGAAAATACAGTGAAAATGTTGTATAAATGTTTGTGCTAAATAAAAATTAGACAAAAGTTCACACAGTTTGTCTAATTTTTATTTTTCAACAGATCGTCTAATTGTTTTTTTTTTTTCAATGATATTCCATCAATTTACCATGAATCATTGATGAGGATAATTGTTTAAATATTGAATTTTACAACGAAAATATTAAACTAATAAAAATCAAAATATCTTATAATCGAAAAACTTTTATAAGTTTCTGAAGATTTTTGTAACTTTAGAATTTCATTTAACTACCTACATTATTTGTCACATCGATGTTGACTCTGGATAAACTTTTATAAAAAAAAATTACAATGTAGTTCGTGTAGTTTGTGTTACGTAGTAGGTAACAGTGGTGACAAACGATAGATCGAAAAAACATTAATTTCGAAATACATTTTTTAAGATTCAATTAAATTTCTTCTTTCACCAAAAACAGAGATTTAAATTTACAAAAGACTTCTGTAATAACTTTCATAGGTCAATCGTTGTGAATTATTTGAAAATACAGTGAAAATGTTACATAAATGTTTGTGCCAAATAAAAATTAGACAAAAGTTCACACAGTTTGTCTAATTTTTATTTTTCAACAGATCGTCTAATTGTTTTTTTTTTTCAATGATATTCCATCAATTCACCATGAATCAATGATGAGGATAATTGTTTAAATATTGAATTTTACAACGAAAATATTAAACTAATACAAATCAAAAAAACATTACCCCGTTAAAAAAAACGATTATCTTATAATCGGAATTTTTTTATGTGTTCCTAAAGATTTTTGTAAATTTAGGATTTCATTTAACTACCTAAATTATTTGTCACATCGATGTTGACTCTGGATAAACTTTAATAAAAAAAAATTACAATGTAGTTCGTGTAGTTTGTGTTACGTAGTAGGTAACAATGGTGATAAACGATAAATCGAAAAAACATTAATTTCGAAATACATTTTTTAAGATTCAATTAAATTTCTTCTTTTACCAAAAACAGAGATTTAAATTTACAAAAGACTTTTGTAATAACTTTCATAGGTCAATCGGTGTGAATCATTTGAAAATACAGTGAAAATGTTACATAAATGTTTGTGTTAAATAGAAATTAGACAAAAGTTCACACAGTTTGTCTAATTTTTATTTTTCAACAGATCGTCTAATTGTTTTTTTTTTTATGATATTCCATCAATTTACCATGAATCATTGATGAGGATAATTGTTTAAATATTGAATTTTACAACGAAAATATTAAACTAATACAAATCAAAAAAACATTACCCCGTTAAAAAAACGATTATCTTATAATCGAAATTTTTTTATATGTTCCTAAAGATTTTTGTAAATTTAGGATTTCATTTAACTACCTAAATTATTTGTCACATCGATGTTGACTCTGGATAAACTTTAATAAAAAAAAATTACAATGTAGTTCGTGTAGTTCGTGTTACGTAGTAGGTAACAATAGTGACAAACGATAAATCGAAAAAACATTAATTTCGAAATACATTTTTCAAGATTCAATTAAATTTCTTCTTTTACCAAAAACAGAGATTTAAATTTACAAAAGACTTTTGTAATAACTTTCATAGGTCAATCGTTGTGAATTATTTGAAAATACAATGAAAATGTTATATAAATGTTTGTCCTAAATAAAAATTAGACAAAAGCTCACACAGTTAGTCTAATTTTTATTTTTCAATAGATCTTCTAAATTTTTTTTTCAACAATATTCCATCAATCCACCATGAATTATTGATGAGGATAATTGTTTAAATATTGAATTTTACAACGAAAATATTAAACTAATAAAAATCAAAATATCTTATAATCGGAAAACTTTTATAAGTTCCTAAAGATTTTTGTAAATTTAGGATTTCATTTAACTATTTAAATTATTTGTCACATCGATGTTGACTCTGGATAAACTTTTATAAAGGAAATTACGATCTCTAAAGCTACTTTAACTGTAATATTGAAAGTTGACAAAAAAAAAAAAAAAATACAGCGGAGACAAAAAAAAAGGAGAGAGTTATTCCATTAGCGACATTATTATCGAGGCATTGACTTCGCTCGTGATTCGGATCAATTGGCAATTGACCATTAGATCTCCACGAGCGAGAACGAGGCAATTATTATTCCAACGTGAAAATATATGTCAATTTGGGTCAGAAGGAACATCGACCTTTATATAACTGGATCAATGAACGAAAAGTCAACGAAACAGAGACAACTATCGATTATCATAGTAATCGAATTTCCTTGAACACTTGTCGTATCGTTATTCACACCGCGAAAAATGGATCAACATACACTTTCTTTCTCGATACTTTTTTCTACGATTTGTCGTGAAATTTTTATGTACCGCCCCTTTTTTTAATCTCCTGAAACGAGAATCTCACGAAACGAGGAAACCCGTTGGATCACCGTCGTTGCAAAGAAAGGTTCGATAACCGAATTATGGCCCTTGCTTAACCGTTAGATTCGACAATATTTCTTCAAACATCTTCATAATTCAAACAACGCACACTATACCAAAAAATTAGTTAAATTGACAATAAAAAATGAGCATAAAATTAGCGTGAAGTTCATAGGAATTTTTAGGTGATAATTATTTAACGTATTTTTTTCATTTTTTTTTTATGTGAAATTTTGAAAAGCCCGAATAAGATTCAACGATTTTTTTAGAGTCTACATAATAATACCACGCTTTTGTATAAAGAAACCGGCTACTTGGGGGGAAGAGGGATCATGTTGCGTCTCCCAATGCTGTTTGCTGATGCTGCTTGAGAAAACCGGTTTTCTCTCCCTCTCTGCCTCTCACTATATTATATCGTTTTGTACCCTTAGTTCATTCGTGTTGGCTTACACGAGATAGCTGAATTTTGTCGTGTAAATCTCTTCGAAAAATCACGTGGTCTTATGAAATGTTATCTTATCGCGTAGCATCGAAATTTGCGAGTTGATAAATCGCGGTCTGAGAAAATTCATGCGATCATCACGATCTATTAATGTCAATCGATAAATTCTCATTAATCTCGATTCAGGTTTTAGGATATTAAATAACGTTTTTTTTTTTTTTTCTTCTTTCGTATAATTATTGTCGATTATTTTCTCATTAATGATTTCAAGTGTGCATTGTGAAGTGATTATGCAACTCAATTATTGAATGTCGTATTTAAAGACTAACGAAATTATTTACGGTATTCAGAGAGATTAAAAAGCGTATATCGATGGTATAGAGTGAACAAAACCAGCATGAAAATGAATTTTTCATTTTTTTTACTCCAAATAAAATTTTCCTGACGATAACCAACTAGAAACGAAGAAATCATTTCATTCGGAATAGAAACTTATACTCAGAGTAATCCTTTTATTATATGGAGTGCGAGATAACACGTTTGGAGATTATGGACGGAATTTGTGGAAAAAATAAGAATATGTGAATGTGTCGAAAGATTTTCAACGCCTACCCATGAAATTGAGCAACTCTATTTATTTATAGCTGGAAAAGTTTACCTAAGATCTTATCAATAATGCGCCTGTAATCACGGATCATACATTCGTCAACTGCAGATTAAAAAAATATCCTACTTTTGTCTCAATTTTTCATCCATTATGGGTTATACGCAGTCTGGATTTAAAAAAAAAAAAAATCTTTTTTTATTTCATTCTCGTAATGTACATCTATTTAAGTATATACACAGAAAATTTCATGTCAATCCGACAAATATTCTCCAAGTTACACGCATATTTGTAAAGACGTCTCGGAGCGTCTGAGCATGATTTCCGATAGTTTGAACGCGTTTTTCTCAAAACTGTGAGTTTTTAAAGTCGCCAAGGAAGATACCTCGGAAACGGTTAAACCGATCAGTCGCAAATTTTCACACAAGCTTTATATATATAATTTTTAGTGGTTAATCGAAGGTTTTTTCTCGCCAATAAATATTTTCCATTTTATAAACAATTTAAGGCCAAAATATTTATCGATAATGGAAATTGTTTTTTTTCAAGAAGCCGCCATTTTGTTAAAAATTAATATTTTGCTCATTCCTTCGATTAAATACTAGACAATATCTTATATTAACGAAATCTTTTTTGTTCTTATATTTTGGATTATCCAATCCAGAAATATCGTGCTCACCAAAAAACGCCTTTTTTTAGAGAAGCTTCCGGAGATCGGCTATAGCAGCATTAAAAATTATTATTTTTACAAATGAAAAATATGAAAATAAAGTTAAAAGTTACCACGATATGTATATAAATTTTTACGTTAATAAATTAAAAAGTCTTTCCAGGAAAAATTCTTGAAAAATCGCTTCATTCGCTCTCCCGACTGCGTGTAAACCCTTGAATTCGAAAATTTCTGTAACTTGATGTTCGATAAATTCGGAGCTACAAGCGATTCCAATTGCGTCACATTTTATCGATTCGTTCTCAATTTTTGTTGTTATTCGACGATACTAAAAGCTTCGGAGTTCGGTTTGTCGATAATATCTCCCATCGATTAGCAACAAAAGTCATGTCTTACATTTGTACGAACGATAAAAAACAATCGTACGAATTGTCTCGGGTCTCAAATTATCAATTGTACGATAAATCGCCATCTAAAAATGTCGTCCTAACCATAACGGGATCGTGAAAAAAATTAGCCTTTTTTTTTATTCGCACCTTCCGTTGAAAATTACAGCGTGAATGAAGAATAAAATAAGAAGATATTGGAGAGAAAGTGTTCCGCGTGGCAAAAGCCAAAGAGTGGGTCGTCGAGACGCGTAATGGGGACTTTTCTCGAGAGAGAGAAAGAGAGTGTGCGTGCTCGTCAAATCACTGTATCACACACGTGATACTCGTATGAAAGATATATGAACGAGAATTTTACTCCTGTAGTGGCTATAAATGTCCAAGTCACACTAAGCTCGTGCGGTTGGCCGCGGTTACCATGAGATATACAGTGGGTCAAAAAAGTATTCATACACCTTGTTTTTTTGCGATAACTTTATAGACATAAGCGATACGCAAAGAAAGCCAATTTTACTTAATAGTACATCAGGTACAGAGATAAACTGCAAATGGAGAATTTTTTCTCAGGAATATAAGAAGAATTATGGAAAAAAAACGAAAATTTTCGGGTCAAAAAAGTATTCGTACACTTACGATTGAGCTGCTAAACCTCGATATTCATTCACGGACGGTCTGACCTCTGTGTACAATGTAAACAAGTCTTCGTTTACACAATGGTTTTGACCTATTCCATGCGGTAGTAGATCTTCAAGCTCTGAACAGACATGACGGCAAAGAAAAGCGAAATATCAATATCCATGCGAGATAGAGTGATTTTTCTTCGGAAACGCGGTGATAGTATCGAAAAATTAGTAAAGAACTAAATCCAAGTTTCGCAACACTGCAATATATAATAAAAAAAATACGAAAGAAGAAACAGCACAGAAAATAAGCCAAGAACCGGTCGACCGAGAATACTAACGGTACGAGAGCGTCGGAGTATCGTTACAGAGGCTACAAAAAAACCGTTCACAAGTGCTCGCAGTTTAGCGAATGATGTCGCGTCAACATCGGGGAAGAGCGTGTGTCCCCAGACTATTTGAAACGTTTTGCATTATGCCCAAATATACGGCGGAACTCCCCGCAAAAAACCATTAATTAATAATATAAATCGAGAAAAACGTTTAGGTTTCGCAAAAACCTACGTAAAAAAATCTATAGAATTTTGGAAACGTGTCGTATTCTCGGATGAATCGAAGTTTAAGATCTTCGGGTCGGATGGAAAAAAATTTGTCTGGCGGAAACCAAATATCGAGCTCCAGCAGAAAAATTTAATACCGACTGTAAAGCACGGCGGAGGAAGCGCCATGGTTTAGGGCTGTATGGGATATTATGGCGCTGGTAATCTGGCTTTTATAGATGGTACAACGAATGCCCAGAAGTATATCGACGTGTTGCGCAGCCATTTGAAAGCAAGTGTAGATAAAATGGGCCTGGATGGAAATGTCTACTTCCAACAAGATAACGACCCGAAACATACTGTCATGAAAACGAGGGAATGGTTACTGTATAATGTCCGCAAACAATTGATTACACCACCACAATCTCCGGACATCAATCCTATCGAAAATTTGTGGCACTTGGTGGATGTAGAAATTAGAAAAAAAAAAAAAACAAACAAATCCGATCTCCAAACAGTGCTTTTAGAAGAATGGACGAAAATAGCAAAAGAAACAACGCAAAAGCTAGTAGAATCCATGCCTAAGAGACTCGAGGTGATAATTGAAGCAAAAGGGATGCGCACCAAATATTAGTTATAATTAACAACTATGATGATGTAGGTTTTCACTATAATCGTAATTGTATGAATGCTTTTTTTGCCCGAAAATTTTCGTTTTTTTGGCATAATTCTTTTATTATTCCTGGGAAAAAGTTCTCCATTTGCAGTTTATCTCTGCACCTGATGTACTATTAAATAAAATTGGCTTTCTTTGCGTATCGCTTATATAAAGTTATCGCAAAAAGAACAAGGTGCATGAATACTTTTTTGACCCACTGTATATGTAATACCGACAGGAAATAACGAGACGAGACGAGCAGCCACGGTGATAGAACCGACCGACGAACCAAAATGATTATTATTTATCATCGCGATACCGTGATTCGTGGTTATTTTCGTACGTTCACGAGCATCAAGTTGTTACAACAAGTGTTACACAATTTGCCGACGTTCGCCAATTTTCAAGGTAGCAGTGAACTCCTCCGTTTTTTTTTATAAAAAATGTACACGCGCGTAAGTTATATATCAATGGCTTGGGAACAAAAAAAAAAGGACGTATCGAGGCTATGAATATTAATTCGATAATTTGAAGGTTAAATGAACGGAATATGATTTTTCAAAACTTTTATTATGCTAAATCACTCGAAGATTTAATGTTTTTTTAAATGTTAATTCATCATTGGACAAAGATTTGGCTCCATGATTGCTGGAGTCTTGACATCTCTTCCAAATTCGAATAATCACTTCATTTTTTGTTAAATCAAAAATTTCTTAATCACTCTACCTTTATAAAATCATTACTATGATTTCATAAATCGTATCATCACAAAACAAGTGTTTCAAGTTTTCATCCGATATCTTAAGGGCTCACTATTCACGGAAATTTTTTTTAAATCGATTTTCTTTACAGACTTTTATTCCTATACATTTAAGAATTAAATTTGAAAAATCTTTTAAGAAAATTCCACTCCCTTACAAAGATATAGCAATGAATGTGACCGGACGTCGAGCTCACTTTGTACCTACCAGAAACTTTAAACGCGTTTTTCTCGAAACTATGTTTTTAAACAGTGTTAGGATGATAACTTAGTAAATTTTTGATATTTTTTTTTTAAGTCTTGATAATTATTTTCTCCATAGTCTGATGAGGGGTTTTTTTTAATTTTTGGTTGGACAATTTTTTATAAATCGATAAACATTAATTTTTTTTTTTAATTTCATACTAAAGTTTGAAATACTGTAATTTCTTTATTTTTGAAAAAGAAAAAAAATCCCTCCGTCAGACTATTACCACTAGATTATTTTACTAGATTCTTTTTTATTTTTTCAGATTGAATAATTTTTGGTGAAGTTATGACGACGACAAGAAGGCGCCAGGGTTTTCAACGGTAGTCTATTTATACCCGTAAAAATTGATGTTAATATTAAAAAACGAAAATTTTTAATTTTTTTTCTTACAGTCGGAAAGTCAATAAAAAATGTGAAATTAACAATTTCTTTTTTTTCCACGATATAAGCTTTATAATAATTTTTCAAATTTACTTGGTTTTCAGCGCGTACAGCGCGATGTGTCAGCCCTTAAGGTAGTAGTCTGGTGACTTAAGCCGATTTTCTTGTCTTTTTTGGAGGGCGTTTTTTTGTAGGAAAATAAAAATGAATCGTTTTGGATATTTAGGATGTTTTTATTTACATATTAGAGATACAAAAAAAAATTTTTTTGAAAAAATTTAATAGTTTATTATTATTATTATTATTGATCGAAGTTGGCACCTCGAAGTTGGCAGCCCGGGTCCTAACTTTTTTTTCTACCGAACCGATTGCTTTCAAATTTTAACAGGCTACTCTACACACTTATAGTTCTCGTCGGAACCACCGAGAAATTTTTTCACCCCTAACTTTTTATTTTACAACCCCTTCTTTGCTAAAATAAAAGGACTTTAATTTTTTCAAAAAAATTTTTTTTTGTATCTTTAATATGTAAATAAAAACATCCTAAATATCCAAAATGATTCATTTTTATTTTCCTACAAAAAAACGCCCTCCAAAAAAGACATGATAATCGGCTTAAATTGCCAGACTACTACCTTAAACCACATTAAAGCCATAAAATATCCATCATCCATCTATTAATTTTTTCATAATTGAAACATTTTTTACGAATTGTCGGAATCAACATTTTTTACGACATTGTTTTTTTTTTTTGTTTTTTCATAATAGAGAAAATAACGTTTTTATCATCGCACACGTGTGAGTGAGACTTTTGTATAGAGTCAAAGCGGTACATGAAGGATTCTTGCGTACGCAAGATGTGTACCTGCTCGTAGACATATCCCACGTACTATTTTACGTAAGGCTACGGAAATCAGGAGGCGGCAGACATTTCAGGAATTACGTCGCAATCTCTCTCTCTCTCTGTTCCTCCTCGCAATAGTGCTCAGAGAGCCTCTCGGCTTGTTAATCGTTCGTTAGGATCACCGGGTAATGCACATACTCTCTGTGCAATATCGTGTGCTGCTTTTCGGATGTTTTTTTTTTATATAGTATTCTGCGAAATAAAGCTGCTCTCGGTAGCGTGAAACTACTTCCGATCGGTCCGAGCGCGTTCCGAAGGCCGCAGCTCGTCCGGTCTCTCGTATGCCTTTTGATGCAACGAGAGCGATAAAAAAAATTCGTTCAATTTATTGTAAAATAGCGGATTAATGTGGAGTTATATAATGGAAAATTTGTATTTCTTTAAACTAAATTTTCATTTCGACGAAAAGAGATAAAGTTACTGTTTGATCTTCTCTCCATAATATTTAAAATAAAAGTTACCTACGTAAGTATTGTCGATAAAGAGTTTACGCCAATAGAGCAAAAAAATGTTTTTATTTTTCTATCTTTTCCACTGGTGAGCTCGGAAATTTACCAGTGACGTTACGCTAAATGAACTAATTCAATTGACGTCACGTGTTAATCGTGCTAGTTTGAAAAGTATACCGGATCTTCAATGGTTATATTTTATTGAATGCCAACGTCAAACATCCAATTCCAAACGGATGAAATCCTTTTAGCTACTCGTCGATTGTCGTGAAATTTGTATTTACAGAGAAAGTCAAAGCTTAATTGAATCAAGCTGTAAGATATTAGTCGCGGATTAGATTAGATATCGATCGAACGCTCAATTCCTTATCGTTCACCAAGCTTGTGTTTATCGCACATAAATGTATTACTAGAGCAAGTATATAAAAGAAATTAACGAAAAAAAAAGTTTATATTATTGATATTTCAAGATTTTGCTGGGAATCAACTAAAGATGATTTTTTTCATCGACTGACTTCACTCTTTTGTTCATTCAATTGTTCAAACATTAAGATATTGTTTTAATGTATAAATTTTATTTTATTTATTACTGCTCGGAGCATTTTTTTCTACTTTTTGACTTATCTCGTTCAGAAGAATTATTCTTACGTCAGAAATTGTTTTTTTTCATAACTGACTCTCTAAAAATTACGAACATTACAAAGAAAAACGTTTTTACAACAAAATATATGAAAAATCAACAAAGATTTATATTATTGTTGTTGCAAGATTTTTCTGAGAATCAACTAAAGATGATTTTTTTCATCGACTGATTTCACTCTTTTGTTCACTCAATTCTTCAAACATTAAGATATTCTTTTAAAATATACATTTTATTTTATTTGTTACTGCTCGGAGCATTTTTTCTACTTTTTAACTTATCTCGTTCAGAAGAATTATTCTTACGTCAGAAATTGTTTTTTTTCATAACTGACTCTCTAAAAATTACGAACATTACAAAGAAAAACGTTTTTACAACAAAATATATGAAAAATCAACAAAGATTTATATTATTGTTGTTGCAAGATTTTTCTGAGAATCAACTAAAGATGATTTTTTTCATCGACTGATTTCACTCTTTTGTTCACTCAATTGTTCAAACATTAAGATATCCATTTAAAATATAAATTTTATTTTATTTATTACTGCTCGAAGCATTTTTTTCTACTTTTTAACTTATCTCGTTGAAAAGAATTATTCTTACGTCAGAAATTGTTTTTTTTTCATAACTGACTCTTTAAAAATTACGAACATAACAAAGAAAAACGTTTTTACAACAAAATATATCAAAAATCAAAAAAGATTTATATTATTGATGTTGCAAGATTTTTCTGAGATTCAACTAAAGATAATTTTTTTCATCGACTGATTTCACTCTTTTGTTCACTCAATTGTTCAAACATTAAGATATCCATTTAAAATATAAATTTTATTTTATTTATTACTGCTCGAAGCATTTTTTTCTACTTTTTAACTTATCTCGTTGAAAAGAATTATTCTTACGTCAGAAATTGTTTTTTTTTCATAACTGACTCTTTAAAAATTACGAACATAACAAAGAAAAACGTTTTTACAACAAAATATATCAAAAATCAAAAAAGATTTATATTATTGATGTTGCAAGATTTTTCTGAGATTCAACTAAAGATAATTTTTTTCATCGACTGATTTCACTCTTTTGTTCACTCAATTGTTCAAACATTAAGATATCCATTTAAAATATAAATTTTATTTTATTTATTACTGCTCGAAGCATTTTTTTCTACTTTTTAACTTATCTCGTTGAAAAGAATTATTCTTACGTCAGAAATTGTTTTTTTTTCATAACTGACCCTTTAAAAATTACGAACATAACAAAGAAAAACGTTTTTACAACAAAATATATCAAAAATCAAAAAAGATTTATATTATTGATGTTGCAAGATTTTTCTGAGATTCAACTAAAGATAATTTTTTTCATCGACTGATTTCACTCTTTTGTTCACTCAATTGTTCAAACATTAAGATATCCATTTAAAATATAAATTTTATTTTATTTATTACTGCTCGAAGCATTTTTTTCTACTTTTTAACTTATCTCGTTTAAAAGAATTATTCTTACGTCAGAAATTGTTTTTTTTTCATAACTGACTCTTTAAAAATTACGAACATAACAAAGAAAAACGTTTTTACAACAAAATATATCAAAAATCAAAAAAGATTTATATTATTGATGTTGCAAGATTTTTCTGAGATTCAACTAAAGATAATTTTTTTCATCGACTGATTTCACTCTTTTGTTCACTCAATTGTTCAAACATTAAGATATCCATTTAAAATATAAATTTTATTTTATTTATTACTGCTCGAAGCATTTTTTTCTACTTTTTAACTTATCTCGTTCAAAAGAATTATTCTTACGTCAGAAATTATTTTTTTTTCATAACTGACTCTTCAAAAATTACGAACATAACAAAGAAAAACGTTTATACAACAAAATATATCAAAAATCAAAAAAGATTTATATTATTGATGTTGCAAGATTTTTCTGAGAATCAACTAAAGATAATTTTTTTCATCGACTGATTTCACTCTTTTGTTCACTCAATTGTTCAAACATTAAGATATTCTTTTAAAATATAAATTTTATTTTATTTATTACTGCTCGGAGCATTTTTTTCTACATTTTAACTTATCTCGTTCAAAAGAATTATTCTTACGTCAGAAATTGTTTTTTTTTATAACTGACTCTTTAAAAATTACGAACATAACAAAGAAAAACGTTTTTACAACAAAATATATCAAAAATCAAAAAAGATTTATATTATTGATGTTGCAAGATTTTTCTGAGAATCAACTAAAGATAATTTTTTTCATCAACTGAATTCACTCTTTTGTTCACTCAATTGTTCAAAAATTAAGAAATTCTTTTAAAATATAAATTTTATTTTATTTATTACTGCTCGGAGCATTTTTTTCTACTTTTTAACTTATCTCGTTCAAAGGAATCATTCTTACGTCAGTAATTAATTTTTTTCATAACTGACTCTCTACAAATTACGAGCAAAATAAAGAAAAATGTTTTTACAACATAATATATAAAAAATCAAAAAAAGTTTATAGTATTGATGTTTCAAGATTGTGCTGGGAATCAACTAAAGATAATTTTTTTCATCGACTGATTTCACTCTTTTGTTCACTCAATTGTTCAAAAATTAAGATATTCTTTTGAAATATAAATTTTATTTTATTTATTACTGCTCGGAGCATTTTTTCTGCTTTTTAACTTATCTCGTTCAAAAGAATCATTCTTACGTCAAAAATAAATTTTCTTATCATAATTGACTCTCTACAAATTACCAGCAAAATAAAGAAAAACGTTTTTTACAGCAAAATATAAAAGGTTTATTCGGTTTATATCACCTCGAGATTTCCCGATTCTCAAAACGCACTTCGTATATGTAACTCTCGCGTAATTGCGAGATGTTTCTCTCGCGGTGTAACTCTTGCGCGTTCGCGGTTAGAAAAAAAAATCTTTACTCGTTTGTGTGTCGCGTGCATGGGAAAATCGTCGACGTTCAGCGAACGCTACCAGCGGAGATTCGAACAATTGGGCCAGTGCGATAAGATTTTTCTCTCTTACTCTCGGTACTCTCTGTCTGTGCATGTGTGTCTCTATTACGCGATTTCAAAAACGAAAATAACCGTGCAATTAAATCTAGTAATGTTTCCTAACGATTTTATTCGTATTTATACAGCATTCTCGAAAAGGAAAACGTAAGTGTAGTGCTTAATTTTGGGCACGATCCTGATTAAATTTTGGTAAATGATGGAAAACGAGAAAACAATTTTTTCCATTTGTAAGCTCGTATTATGATCAAATATTATAAATTTGATTCGCTTGTTCAAAGATCATTTTGAGAATTTGTCGAAATTGTAAATTTCCTAAAACTGTGACGCTATTATTGATTCTCAGGAATTTGAAGAATTTCCTACAAAAATTTCATCTCAATAATCAATTTTCTTTAAATTCATAATTAAAATTTCATGCAATTAGAGTATTTGCTCGATTTTCACAAAATGGAAAACGAGAAAGCAATTTTTTCCATTTGTAATTTCGTATTATGATCAAATATTATAAATTTGATTCGCTCGTTCAAAGATCATTTCGAGAATTTGTCAAAATTGTAAATTTCCTAAAACTGTGACCCTATTATTAATTCTCAGGAATTCAAAGAATTTCCTACAAAAATTTCATCTTAATAATCAGTTTTCATTAAATTCATAATTAAAATTTCATGCATTTAGAGTATTCGCTCGATTATCACAAAATGGAAAACGAGAAAGCAATTTTTTCCATTTGTAAGCTCGTATTATGATCAAATATTATAAATTTGATTCGCTCGTTCAAAGATCATTTCGAGAATTTGTCGAAATTGTAAATTTCCTAAAACTGTGACCCTATTATTGATTCTCAGGAATTCAAAGAATTTCCTACAAAAATTTCATCTTAATAATCAATTTTCATTAAATTCATAATTAAAATTTCATGCATTTAGAGTATTCGCTCGATTATCACAAAATGGAAAACGAGAAAGCAATTTTTTCCATTTGTAAGCTCGTATTATGATCAAATATTATAAATGTGATTCGCTTGTTCAAAGATCATTTCGAGAATTTGTCGAAATTGTAAAATTCCTAAAATTGTGACCCTATTATTGATTCTCAGGAATTTAAAGAATTTCCTACAAAAATTTAATCTTAATAATCAGTTTTCATTAAATTCATAATTAAAATTTCATGCATTTAGAGTATTCGCTCGATTATCACAAAATGGAAAACGAGAAAGCAATTTTTTCCATTTGTAAGCTCGTATTATGATCAAATATTATAAATTTGATTCGCTCGTTCAAAGATCATTTCGAGAATTTGTCGAAATTGTACATTTCCTAAAACTGTGACCCTATTATTGATTCTCAGGAATTTAAAGAATTTTCTACAAACATTTCATCTTAATAATCAATTTTCATTAAATTCATAATAAAGATTTCATGCACTTTAAAGTATTCGCTCGATTCTCACGTACTTCAATACGAAACATGGTGGATTTTAACAAATGCCGGTAAAAAAATGTAGTTTTCACGTCGTCAGAACGTAGGCCAATGAGTCAACGTTGGAATATATGAAAAGGACAATAGTAACGTTACAAGCCCGAGAGTATACATGATATTTAAAAAAAAAAAAAAAAAACAGTAGAGATAATTCTCGCTATTGCGTGTGCTCTCCATCTCTATAGGTTAGAGATGAATATCATGATTTTTTTTTTACATCGCGCGTTTGAATTTCTGTGTATGGCACTGGTGTGTTTCTATGAATGTGTGTGTTTATGTTCGTTTGGTAGGAATAAAATACAATCGTTACTTATAGTTTCATTGTCGTGTTATTTACGCATGAACAATATCTCTTAACCGGGTACGGAGCAAAGATTGTGTGTGCTTCTGCTACCACTCGGGATATACTCCAGTCTACAATCGTCTAACCGAGCTCACTTTATCTTACGCTCGACGATAGAAATTTTTTTCATTTCACCCTTTCTCATTTTACATTCTCCGTCGTTTTCACGTAATTTTTATTCGGAATTCACGAACTTCGGAGAGCTCAATGTGACAAAGAAGGATATTTCATTCTAAAGGGCATTATCTAAAGCAGGAATTTTGAGTCTTCAGTAAAGATCGGATAAAATCTCATTTGCTAGCCATGATCTTAGTCCTGCAAAGCTGCAAAATTAAAGTTGGGGTCGGTCGGTGTCTCCGTGACCGCAAAGAATTAAAATTATATTAAAAAAATATTTTCATGACATTGTACAGACAAAGAGTTACCATTTATGGACCATTTTTATTTGTCTCACGAGTACAAGACTGAACGAAATAATTTTAATTAATATTTCACAGTTTTGAATTCCCGCGTTTGGTCTTAAAATTGTTTCGTTAATCCGCGTGTCGCCGACACGCCGCCGGGTTTCTCACTATAATTTTTCTCTCTCCTTTCTCACTGTCTGCTTTTCTTCGTCGCAATTATCGTTATGTAGTCATTGTCGCCGCGTCACCGCAGCGAAGAACAAACACAGATGTTTGGCAAATTTTTCGATTATACGTAATCGCTATACTTCGACGAAATGTTTTTGATCGAGAAAAAGCAACGAGTGTAGAAGAGAAAAAAAATTGAGTTATGATAATTCCATGAATAAATTTTTAATAATCGATGAATAAGAAGGACAAAAATAAGTCATGAGTATATTCAATTTTTGGAAAATTCCCCGATGATCTAACGTATGTCTTTTTTTTTACCTTTTCCCTCTGTACAAACGTTACGATGTACTTTTAAAAATATCCCCGTGCTAGTTCGTGTCAATTATATTCCCGGACGTGAATTATTCGTCGTATACCGAGAAACGTGGCAAATAACTCCATTCTGAATTATTCTTTCTCGTTACGCCGGAATATTAGTTTCGCGTGTAGCGTGTCTCGTATGTTACGAGCAAAAGTATGTTTCCCTTGTATTATATTACCCGAATGATACCCCCCCATCGCTCTCTCTCTCTCTCTCTCTCTCTGGTCTCTGTAAGTCTAGACTGGAAGAGCGACAGGTTCGCAACTTTACGCATGATTGGTTTATCGTTTTCTCAGGTGTGCATACCGGTGGACGTTGCGATTAATTTATAACCCATTTTCTCGTATAACTGAATTCGCCATGTCGCTTTTATAGAACGATCGCACAAAATATATATTTTAATACAGCATGTAACTTCGTTTTTGGCAATTTCTCTACTATCAAATGCGATTTGTTTCATAATATACTTTGCAAACAAATATTGAAATATTCTTAACATTTGTTTTTTTTTAAGGGCTCACATACCCCTGAAATTAAAAAAAAATCAATTTTTTTACAGATTTTTATTGTTTACAATTCTAAGAATGAAAAAGAAAAAATTTTTAAGAAAATTCCACTCCGACACAAAGTTATGGCAATAAGTGTGACCGGACATCGGGTTCACGTTGTACCTACCAGAAACTTTAAACGCGTTTTTCCTCGAAACTATGTTTTTAGACAATGTCAGCAGGATAACTCAGTCAATTTTTAATATTTTTTAACCTTTTTTGTTTAGTCTTGATAATTTTTTTCTCTATAGACTGACGAGATGTTTTTTTAATTTTTTGATTCGACAATTTTTTTATAAATTATTAAACGCTTATTTTTTTTTTAATTGCATACTAAAATTTGGAATACTGTAATTTCTTTATTTTTGAAAAAATACATAAAAATTCCCTCCGTCAGACTATTACTACTACATTATTTTACTAGATTCTTTTTTATTTTTGCAAATTGGATAGTTTTTGGTGAAGTTATGATGTCGACAAGGTGGCACCATGGTTTTGATCAGTGGTCCATTTAAACTCGTAAAATATAATGTTAATATTATTTAAAAAATTTTTTTAATTTGTTTTGTTATAGTTGAAAAGTTAATGAAAAATGTGGAATTAACAATTTAATTTTTTATTCAGCATATAACCTTTCTAATAATTTTTCAAAGTCACTCGGTTTTCAGCGCGCGTAAAGGTATGTGAGCCCTTAAGGTAGTAGTCTGGTAACTTAAGCCGATTTTCATGTCTTTTTTGGAGGGCGTTTTTTTTGTAGGAAAATAAAAATGAATCGTTTTGGATATTTAGGATGCTTTTATTTACATATTACAGTTACAAAAAAAAAAATTTTTGAACAAATTTAATAGTTTATTATTATTATTATTATTGATCGAAGTTGGCACCTCGAAGTTGGCAGCCCGGGTCCTAACTTTTTTTCTACCGAACCGATTGCTTTCAAATTTTAACAGGCTACTCTACACACTTATAGTTCTCGTCGGAACTACCGAGAAATTTTTTCACCCCTATATTTTATTTTACAACCCCTTCTTTGCTAAAATCCTTTTATTTTAGCAAATAAGGGGTTGTAAAATAAAAAGTTAGGGGTGAAAAATCTTCTCGGTAGTTCCGACGAGAACTATAAGTGTGTAAAGTAGCCTGTTAAAATTTGAAAGCAATCGGTTCGGTAGAAAAAAAGTTAGGACCCGGGCTGCCGACTTCGAGGTGCCAACTTCGATCAATACTAATAATAATAATAAACTATTAAATTTTTCAAAAAAAAATTGTTTTGTATCTTTAATATGTAAATAAAAACATCCTAAATATCCAAAACGATTCATTTTTATTTTTCTACAAAAAAACGCCCTCCAAAAAAGACATGAAAATCGGCTTAAGTTACCAGACTACTACCTTAATCGATATCAATGATTTACCGTGATACTGTAAAATTATGAGTATGCAATTATGAGAATTTCCAATATATTTTCTATGGATTTTTTTGAAAACAGGATTAACGTATAAGGAAAAAAATTCACATGCACCAGTGAATAGATCGGCAATATTCTTTTTGCAATAATTTTAACAACGGCTCGTGAACAATTTAACGCCGCATGTGTAATAATTACAGGTGCATTTTTTTACACCCGAGCTCGTGAGTTTTGCTCCATGGCAAAAATTACTCCAAAAAATCACTGTGAGTATTAATCGAATTGTTAAAATGATATTGACGATAAATATTTCCTAGGACGCAAATTAACTAATCATTTTCAATATTATATTCATGAAGTGAATTTCAAAGACGATCATAAAACGTTTTTCGGCGTGAACTAAAAATATCCTTTCTACTGTCGCTTTAGTGATTTTCGAATTCCTTTCGTTATTTTTTTCAACAACATCCGAGGAACGGATAGGTGTTACAAATTAATTAGTAACGAGGTTAGTGTGTCGGTAATTGACCAATTAAGAGAATTGAGATTCTTTCATTTCACGTAATTATTCAATTATTTATTGACAAAGATTGTAGAACGACTGTATTATGGAGTAATTAATTTGTATAAGGATAGATGAAAATCCGGAAAGATTCTACTTGTTTTTTTGTCATCACGGTCGACCTTGACTATCGTGAAGACGAGTCAGGTGAATAAGGTTGAATCTCATGAGGATAATGGTCGTTTCATTGCGAGGCATGAGAACTCGTGGTTTTAACTCAGTTCTGTATTACAGAAAACCGGTCGAACAATCTCTCTGTACATTCTATCTTGACTCTCCACGTCACGTCTATCTTGACCACCGGAAACGCATCAATTTATCTCTACCAGCTCGTTACTCCGTTAAATCAAGAATACTACTCGAGATTTATTTTATCCGTATCGTTTCGAGTTCATTGATAACGCAGTTCTATGTAGTATATAAATTGATAAAGCAATCGACCGATATTGATATTAACGATGTGAAACGGTCAATAACAATACTATTTGTTCCACTTTTTTCTGAATGATTCGGCCTTGAAGGAGAAAAACAAAATTTCCACGTTCGTTGTACGATGTAGTCTCACTCGGATAATTAGCCTGCTGACCAACGTCCAAAAAGCGACTGTTTCGATTTTGGCGTTTTTCCCATTGATTTTGTTTTCTAAGCTTTCGACAAAAACTCTGTTTTATTCGTAATCAGCGGAAATTTTCAATCGAATAGGGCATCAAAACATTGCAAAAAACGAGAAATAAAATTTTTGTCATTTTTTGGCTATTTTTTAAGAAACGTAAAAATGTCGAAATTTTAAGGAATGTGAATTGAAAGACTGTATGAGGAAACAGCCTGGAACCCCAGGGATCTAGCCGCGATGCCCTTTTTAGGACAGCCCTGACAAATCCCAATCGGGATTTTGCTGGAAACAATAACAAATTTATGTACGACCTCTCGTATTAAATTTTTTTCAACGAATACCAATCAATTCGTTATTAAAAATACAAAAATTCATCAACTGTGTGAATAATTTTTTGGCAAAACTAAACCTAAATATAACTCGAGAAACTGACGTGACACAATCAACGTATTTGCAAGTAATAACAAATTTCTGTACGGCCTCTCGTGTTATATTTTTTTCAACGAGTACAAATCTTTAATTTGTCATATGTCATTTTGTTTGTTTGAAAATTTTCTATTCATTTTAACGGCTAGAATTTATATTAAATTACTCGATAACAGGGCTGATTTTATTTTATACTTCAAGCATTTCCATCTTAAACAAAAACTTGAATTTTTATTACTTTTATCGATATTCCAATCAATTCGTTATTAAAAAAATACAAAAATTCATCAACTGTGTGAATAATTTTTTGGCAAAACTAAACCTGAATATAACTCGAGAAACTGACGTGACACAATGAACGTATTGGCAAGTAATAACAATTTTCTGTACGGCCTCTCGTGTTAAATTTTTTTCAACGAGTAAAAATTCTTAATTTGTCATATGTCATTTTGTTTGTTTGAAAATTTTCTATTCATTTTACAAATTTTTTATTTGTCATATGTCATTTTGTTTGTTCGAAAATGTTCTATTCATTTTAACGGTTAGCATTTATATTAAATTGCTCGATAACAGGGCTGATTTTATTTTATACTTCAAGCATTTCCATCTTAAACAAAAACTTGAATTTTTATTACTTTTATCGATATTCCAATCAATTCGTTATTAAAAAAATACAAAAATCCATCAACTGTGTGAATTATTTTTTGGCAAAACTAAACCTAAATATAACTCGAGAAACTGACATGACACAATGAACGTATTTGTAAGTGATAACAAATTTCTGTATGGCCTCTCGTGTTAAATTTTTTCCAACGAGTACAAATTTTTTATTTGTCATATGTCATTTTGTTTGTTTAAAAAATTTCTATTCATTTTAACGGCTAGAATTTATATTAAATTGCTCGATAACAGGGTTGATTTTATTTTATACTTCACGCATTTCCATCTTAAACAAAAACTCGAATTTTTATTACTTTTATCGATATTCCAATCAATTTGTTATTAAAAAAATACAAAAATTCATCAACTGTGTGAATTATTTTTTGACAAAACTAAACCTAAATATAACTCGAGACACTCACGTGACACCATGCACGTATTTGCAAGTAATAACAAATATCTGTACGGCCTCTCGTCTTAAATTTTCTTCAACGAGTACAAATTTTCAATTTGTCATATGTCATTTTGTTTGTTAAAAAAATTTCTATTCATTTTAACGGCTAGAATTTATATTAAATTGCTTGATAACAGGGTTGATTTTATTATATACTTCATGTATTTCCATCTTAAACAAAAACTTGAATTTTTATTACTTTTATCGATATTCCAATCAATTTGTTATTAAAAAAAATACAAAAATTCATCAACTGTGTGAATTATTTTTTGACAAAACTAAACCTAAATATAACTCGAGAAACTGACATAACACAATGAACGTATTTGCAAGTAATTTGCTGTTAATAATTTCCTGTGTTAAAAAAAAAACTCTAGTGCAAACCACACGCAATTACTGTCAGCTGGACTATAAAAATTTGTAAAAGCGATGTTTTTAAACGAACCAATCATTTGACTGGTCGCAGTAAAAATTCCTTTTTACCCATGACGTACATTGTAACACGATAAATGTCGTTGGAAATTTGTCGTTTTCATTACCTCATGGAATATGCTTTGACGAAGAAAAAACTATCAAATTTTCAAAGTTAAAATGTTAATTGCAAAGAAAATTGTTTCAGCGCCTAAAAATTTTCCTTTCATCGTTTCGAATGATAAAAATGAATGAGGACGTTACTAGCGAGTCACAATTTTCAGTGATTTTTTTTTTTTTTTAAATAATATAATGCAATCAGTAAACCGACAGCAGTGAACGCGTGATCGGTGTGCCGCTACTGAGCGGGAGGCAGTTTTTCTGAGTTTCTGATGGCAATACAACTGAAACTCACTCAAAACAAAAGCCGTATGTTTTGACACAGGTTTTCCGCAGTTTCCCTGTGCCCATGGCAAATGCGATACAGTGTAGCTAAGACGTCTGCGGAGATGATGGAAGTTTAGTTACCTTAGCGAATTGCGGATAGGGAGTGATAGGGAAAAAAATGGAATTGGGAAGGTTCATACGAGTGAAAGTCCGAAATGGTATAAATTGGAACACACAATAATAAAAGATAAATAGTAGTTCATTCGGTAAACTAAAAAAATCTTCTTTTCAGCACTCGGGGCTCGAAACGTTGTCGACAGAAAGTTTCTGCGTGAATTGTCGTGACTGCAACGATTGGAGAAGGGATCACAGGTAAAAGGACGCGGGATTGAGGGGCAAAGAGGGAGGGGAAATGCGTTAATTTAACGATAGCGAAACGACCGGTTTCGCAACCATCTCGATCTGTATCGTGAACGAGCGAACTGGTAACCGAAGGGAATGCGTCCAGAGTACGTCTATATATCACTGCGTACTACTATATATAAAGCATTATTAGTATATAAGTGCCTACGTGTTTTTTCGATTGGTGATACGAGCAATATGTGGATAACAGATATTACGAAGTTCACTCCATACAGTATTTTTTATTTTAACGGTTAAAATTTAAAAAAGTCCTTTATGAAAAGGGGCGATAAGCGCAACGCGAGAAATTTGCAAGGGATGGGCATAATTGAAGCGAGAAATTTTAAGAAAAGAAAGCGTCATTTGTTTTCTTTCGGTAAAAATAATTTATCGCTCTTTATTCCTTATTATTTTTAACTGCAATATTTTCCATTACTTTTTTTTTCAATGGAAAATTAAATTTTCACGATTATTTTCAACGCGAATTTTGTGTTGATGTTTTTTTTTTTTTTTTCGCGAAGAATTGTACTTCAAGCTGATTTGCTGCAACAGTCAATGGACAATAAAGGGTTTCTCATTTGTTTTCTCTTGTGAAGAGCGCGAAAATGAATTGTCCATTCGAAGGACGATTCTTCACGATGTTCCAAAAAATATATGAAAAAAATTAGTGACTCAACGGTGACTCGCCAGTTTGTTAAGTAACGAGCAACGCACCAAAAATTGCTTTTGTAGCAGATGGATTGCATGAGTATATTTACATGTATATATAAGGCTGCAATGCTGCTGCACCACGTGTGTGCACGCATGCGCGAAGATTCAGACAGTTAAGTAAGTGTATTTTATTTCTTCATCTTATTCATCTTTTTTTCTTTTTTTTTTTTTTCATGAAGGAAAAAATTAAACGATGCCGCATGATTCACCGAGTGATTGCACGTTCGCGTCCTTGGCTGTGCTGCAACAAGCGTTCTCCGGACGTCTCTCTCGCGTTTCGAGAATAAGAAGAAAAAAAAAGGGCGATTCGACGAATTCGAGGACGAATATTTATCGTCATTAGCTCTTTGACGTCCGTTTAATCGTCGTGAGATTGAACGAAGGAGGAAAATTTAACCGGTTGTTTAATATAAGCGGAAAAATTCGCTTATTGTTACAAGGAAGTGGCAAAGAATTGTTTGAAAATTGGAAAAAAAAAAATTGGCCATTTTACTTTATTAATCGATTTTTCAAATTTTTCTCAACTTCAATTTTTTTCTTGAAACACTTTGTTTCATTCTGCCTATAATTATCATGCTTCATTACGGAATAGTTTGCGCAAAAAAATGCGCGAAAATGATGTTATTATTATAATCGTCGTAAAATTTTAACCGGTTATTTTTCCTCGCACACCGCACATGTCGTGTTCGTTTAAGTTTTATTTACAACCCGGTTGGAAGTGTAAAAATTCAAGTAAATATGATCCTCGTATATGCGCGTAATTACCATTATTGCTAAAGAAATTTCAGCATAAATTGCAACGAAATAAAGCGTTTGATATTTCGCTTGCTTTCATCGAATAATTCGAGTGATTCGGTGCTTTCTCACATAGTCTTATGCGATAACACTCGTTATAGTTTCTAGTTTCGTGCATATTCTATTTGAATTGAGACTGTGAGAGTGCAATATTTAAGACAATCTTACGAACTCATTAGGTTACATTGTAATACAGAAAAAGTAAGGGAAATAATGCATAGATCTCACATTCTCGTGAGAACGTAAACTTCCACTGTGAGACGGGAAAATTTAAATTAAATTTACTTTCTTCTGAGAGAAAAATTTCCCAAATTTTAGGAATTTTCGTATTAAGCGTACAAAATTCATACCACAATGAAAATAATAGATAACTCTCATGTTTCATGAAAAAAACAAGCTTTCTTCCTGGAAGGGAAAAAAAATCACTATTGGAGTACTTTTTTAGAGTAACGACAGTCAAATTTAGTATTTTCAAAAATATGTTGATTATTTGATGTAATAATTACCCCAAATATGTTTTGGAGCAATAATTATCTCAAAAGAGTTTTCGAGTAAAAATGGTCCCGATACGTGATGAAAATAATTTCAAAAGCTTTTTAAATCACTCCAAAAGGTTGTCGGAGTAAAAAATTACTTTAAAAGGATTTCGGCGTAAAAAAATCACTCCAAAAGGATTTCGGAGTAAAAAATTACTCCAAAAGGATTTTGGCGTAAAAAAATCACTCCAGAAGAATTTCGGCGTAAAAAAATCACTCCAGAAGAATTTCAGCGTAAAAAAACTCACTCCAAAAGGTTTTCGGTGTAAACAAAACCACTCCAAAAGGTTTTAAGAGGAAAAATTACTCCAAAAGGATTTCGGCGTAAAAAAAAATCGTTCCAAAAAGTTTTCGGAGTAAAAAAATCGTTCCAAGAGGTTTTCGAAGTAAAAAATCACTCCAGAAGAATTTCGGCGTAAAAAAACTGACTCCAAAAGGATTTTGACGTAAACAAAACCACTCCAAAAGGTTTTAAGAGGAAAAATTATTCCAAAAGGATTTCGGCGTAGGAAAATCGTTCCAAAAAGTTTTCGGAGTAAAAAAAATCGTTCCAAGAGGTTTTCGGAGTAAAAAATGACTCCTGAAATGATATCGGCGTAAAAAAAATCGTTCCAAAAGGTTTTCGGAGTAAAAAGTCACTCCAAGAGGATTTCGGCGTAGAAAAATCGTTCCAAAAAGTTTTCGGAGTAAAAAGATCGTTCCAAGAGGTTTTCGGAGTAAAAAATCACTCCTAAAATGATATCGGCGTAAAAAAATAGTTTCAAAAGGTTTTCGGAGTAAAAATCCTATCAATATTGAAAGTTGCATTAGTGAAATTGTCGAAAAATTATTATCCTTCTGCCACAACAGAAAATTCGTTCGTTATTCGAAAATTTCATGTATACCGTTATAAAATCGATTGAAAAGAAGAAGAAAAAAGTGAAAAAAAAAAAATCTGGTATATCTCACATCATCGATAGAGCTGACGCTACCGTCCGATCTAGCCTCGTGTTCGACGGTGGCGGGATTCCTCTCGGGTGTCTTGATCACCTTGACGCTCGTCATTGTGCCCCTGATTATAACGTTGTTGGCCTTGAAATAATCGTCGGCCTCCTGATCAACGACGAGAAGTTTCGTCTCGTTTGGAAATGCCTTTATACGATCGACCACCTGTTTGTGCGTCTCGTTCGAGATATTTATTTCGTTTACTTCGATAATACGATCGCCCTGACGTAAACCAGCCGCCTGACTCGGCGAGCCATCGTCAACTTTGCCGATGAACTGACCGGTTTTGCCACGCTCCGCGTGTAAATTGAAACCATAACCGTCGAAATCGTCCCACTTTACGATGTGGCAGAGACGGGCATATGCCACCTTATCGCCCTTAAGGGACGACATTGTTCTCTTTTTCCCCGGCTGATTTTCTCTTGGGTCCTTGCTTTATTGACAATTATTGTAACGAGCCTCGAAACGAAATAACTAAAAAAAAAAATAAACTTGTCGAGTCTCACTCTTGTGATCTGTAGATCAATGGAAAAAATCCAAACGATATTCGACGATACGCACACGTGTATTTTTCTTTCCTTATTTCTTCACCTCGCCAATGTGTAAACGAGGAATAAAATTTGTGGCGTTATCCAACAGAAACCGTAAATGATAACACACCGTTGTTGTATGACGATAATGGAATTTGGATGTTAATTTTTTTTTAATTTATTAAATTTTTAACGTGCGTGTATTCGAGAGAAATAATAATGCTGCCTCACCGCGCGCGCACACACCGCTCGCGACCGAACCGACTACTCGAGAAGCGCGAGCTTGTCCGATTTCACCG
Source organism: Oxytorus armatus (assembly GCA_958009045.1). Taxonomy (NCBI): domain Eukaryota; kingdom Metazoa; phylum Arthropoda; class Insecta; order Hymenoptera; family Ichneumonidae; genus Oxytorus; species Oxytorus armatus. Next base: position 22,727,981 of record OY253752.1, read on the forward strand.
ATCGCCACACAACGCCGCCACAGAGGCGAAACCGACCGAGGGAGGCATGCGCAACGAACGACGAATTTAAGGTGAATAACGCGCCGCCTTAACGCGAGAGAGACCGGCCTCACTGATAAATATACAAGATTGGCCGGCGTGGTGGTTACTACACAAAACGCGAGTACCACCGCCTCACGAAATTTTAAACCGTATAAGAAATACCACCACTCTACGAACTACCAGCTGGTCTCTTATTCTCCCACTCTTTTTTTACTCTCTCTCTCTCTCTCTCTTTTTCTCTCTCTCTATTTCAACTTTTCACTTTTTAGTTCATAAGTTCTACCCTGTTACACAAAATGTATTACTCTTAGTTATTTGTCTCATAGCATTGCTAAGGCATAAATAAATATAAATCTACCAATTAATCTCTTTCCCTCTTTCTTTCTCTCTCTCTCTTTCTCTTTTTCTCTCTTTCTTTCTCTCTTTCTCTCTTTCTCTCTTTCTCTCTTTCTCTCTTTCTCTCTTTCTCTCTTTCTCTCTTTCTCTCTTTCTCTCTTTCTCTCTTTCTCTCTTTCTCTCTTTCTCTCTTTCTCTCTTTCTCTCTCTGTCTCTCTCTCTTTCTCTTTACGTCTTTATCGTTATCTCTCTCTTGTTTTATCTATTCCTTTGGCGCGTGCGGTGGCAAAGCTGTTTCGTCATCTAACAACGTGACGATATCCCAGTCGTTGACACCCTAAAGTTGAAAAAAGAAAAAAAAACCAAGAATTATATTCATCGACAAGTAAAAGAGTAATCGTTATTGTTGAAAAGATTTTTTTTTAAAGTTATCGATTTCGTTAAATAATTAAGAAGTAATTTTTGTTTGTTTTTGTTTGTTTTTTTTATCGACATTTGACATCATGATGATTCGAGCAAAACTGACAATATTGTCTCGCCATATTGAATATTCTCGACTAATTCACTTTTGTCTACGTGTAATTTATTTTATTTTTCTCATACATTTCTTTCTCCACTTTTGAAATTTTCGATGGTGAGAATTTTCGTACGGATCAGCGATCTTGAAACAACGTGCAATTATCCAGCTTCTCTGTTTTCATTGAATCGAACTTTTGGATAAAAAAAAAAACGTTCTTAAATTTTCGATGGAATGAAAGGTCCTTTAGATCTTGAATCGAATAAAATATCCTTAAATTCATCGATCCATTGTTGAAGGTGGCATTTGACATTTCAGTGTTAAGGTAGTAGCCTGGTAACTCGAGCCGATTTTCATGTTTTCTTTGGAGGGCGTTTTGTTGTAGGAAAATAAAAATGAATCGTTTTGGATATTTAGGATGTTTTTATTTACATATTAAAGATACAAAAAAAAATTTTTTGAAAAAAATTTAATAGTTTATTATTATTATTATTATTGATCGAAGTTGGCACCTCGAAAAAAAAAGGCGTGGGTGGCCCCGGTAATTCTGGTTCTTGATGTTATCTGAAATAAAAAATTCTTAATAATTCTTAATCTATAGACATGTCATTCTTGTCGGAACTACTGAAGTTAAATTTCATGGATAAATAACAAAATGGCGGACTTTGGACAAAAACGTCCTTTTCCATTTCGTTATTTATCCATGAAATTTTACTTCAGTAGTTCCGACCAGAATGACATGTCTATAGATTGACAATTATCAAGAATTTTTGATTTCAGAAACATCAAGAGCCAAAATCACCGGGGCCACCCACGCGCTTTTTTTTCGAGGTGCCAACTTCGATCAATAATGATAATAATAATAAACTATTAAATTTTTTCAAAAATTTTTTTTTTTGTATCTTTAATATGGATATTTTATGGATATATTATGGAAATTTCATGGATAAATAACAAAACTGCGGATTTTTGAAAAAAACGTCCTTTTCCATTTTGTTATTTATCCATGAAATTTAACTTCAGTAGTTCCGACCAGAATGACACGTCTATAGATTAAGAATTATCAAGAATTTTTTATTTCAGATAACATCAAGAGCCAAAATCACCGGAGCCATCCAAGCGCTTTTTTTTCGAGGTGCCAACTTCGATCAACAATAATAATAATAATAAACTATTAAATTTTTTCAAACAAATTTTTTTTTGTATCTTTAATATGGATATTTTATGGATATAATATGGAAATTTCATGGATAAATAACAAAATGACGGATTTTGGAAAAAAACGTCCTTTTCCATTTTGTTATTTATCCATGAAATTTAACTTCAGTAGTTCCGACCAGAATGACATGTCTATAGATTGAGAATTATCAAGAATTTTTGATTTCAGATAACATCAAGAGCCAAAATCACCGGGGCCACCCACGCGCTTTTTTTTCGAGGTGCCGACTTCGATCAAAAATAATAATAATAATAAACTATTTAATTTTTTCAACAAAATTTTTTTTTGTATCTTCAATATGGATATTTCATGGATATAATATGGAAATTTCATGGATAAATAACAAAATGACGGATTTTGGAAAAAAACGTCCTTTTCCATTTTGTTATTTATCCATGAAATTTAACTTCAGTAGTTCCGACCAGAATGACATGTCTATAGATTGAGAATTATCAAGAATTTTTGATTTCAGATAACATCAAGAGCCAAATTCACCGGGGCCACCCACGCGCTTTTTTTTCGAGGTGCCGACTTCGATCAAAAATAATAATAATAATAAACTATTTAATTTTTTCAACAAAATTTTTTTTTGTATCTTTAATATGGATATTTCATGGATATAATATGGAAATTTCATGGATAAATAACAAAACGGCGGACTTTGGAAAAGAAAACTTTTTTTTCCAAAGTCCGCCCTTTTGTTATTTATCCATGAAATTTAACTTCAGTAGTTCCGACCAGAATGACATGTCTATAGATTAAGAATTATCAAGAATTTTTGATTTCAGATAACATCAAGAGCCAAAATCACCGGGGCCACCCACGCGTTTTTTTTTTCGAGGTGCCAACTTCGATCAACAATAATAATAATAATAAACTATAAAATTTTTTCAAAAAAATTTTTTTTTGTATCTTCATTATGTAAATAAAAACATCCTAAATATCCAAAACGATTCATTTTTATTTTCCTACAAAAAAAACGCCCTCCAAAAAAGACATGAAAATCGGCTCAAGTTACCAGACTACAACCTTAAAATGTCGGATTGTGAAATTGTTTACCTGAAATACTTGACATTCCGACAAATTGCAACAAGCGAATTTACGAAAGCGATCGGTCAATGCGTTCTCGCAAAAGTTCAAAATCTAACAAGAAAAAAAAAAAAACCTCTCCATTGCAACGTATCAAAAATGCTGGACGTTTTTTTTTTCTTTCTTCAATTCTCTATGAATCCAATTTTTGGACAACAGCGTGTACTCTAAATATCGTTAAAATATTGAAAAAAAATAAAAACAAAAAGTTCTTCCAATATTATCGCAATATTCATAGTGAGAACGTTTCTGTTTTTTTTTTTTTTTTTAAATACCATTTGAGAAAAAAAAACTATATTTCAATATTTCTCATTTGCCGATTAACGACGTGGACATTCACCTGATTCTTCTCACTTTCTCCGTGAAATATGTCGCGTAGACCCCGCGGCAGAACACTTTTTCGTTCTTCGCGCGATATGACTTCGCGCGTTGTGATTGAGAAATGCGCGCAACGCGCTCTTGTCGGAATCGTTAAAACCCGTATATCGAAGAAAAAAGAGAAAAAATAAAATAACTCGACGTATTTTCCCAAGGTCAGTGAAACCGAGGTGACTATCGAACAATTGGAAAATATGTCGTAACAATGTTTGACGTTTGTTTGGTTTCAAGAAACGTTAGATTCGATGTGGTACAGAGATTTGTGTAGGGCGATTTCTTCGGGTCAATGGTACGGTTTTTTTTATTCTTTAAAAATAGTTTTATTCTTTTTGTAATGGGAAATGACACACCGGGGGTCTATGCGAGAGGACTGACGTCGCGAACTGTCGACGATGAGTCGGGCAATGTGGAGAAACATATATATATAAATATATATGTATATGTATATATGAATATGTATTATTTAAGTATCTATCTGCGGTATGGCGTCGAACACCTGTCGCGATACCCGCGGTCGAGACTACGCGAGAACGCGTCTTTTAGCGACAGTGGCGTCCCCCCGACGCCAGGTGCTTGAAACTTCAGACGCGCGTTTGCCTCATCTGGCAAAATCGTCGATCGTAACGATCGCCTTCCACCAAACGTTTTAATAATCCCACCTGTACGCTATTATTTGAACGACGAATCAATGAATGTGAAAAAGAAAAATCGCCTTGTGATCAATTTTTATTAAAATCGAATCGTTTTTCAAATTTTCCCGGACGACAATGCCTCCGCCATCTTTAATTTTGAAATGTACAGCTCAATTTCGATATTAACGAGCTTTAGAAAAACTCGCGTGATGATTGTCATGATAACCTGATAATTTGTCGGATAATTATGACGATAAAGAGCGCAATGTTAAAAATGAAGCGCAAACCGATTAAGGTAGTAGTCTGGTAACTTAAGCCGATTTTCATGTCTTTTTTGGAGGACGTTTTTTTGTAGGAAAATAAAAATGAATCGTTTTGGATATTTAGGATGTTTTTATTTACATATTAAAGATACAAAAAAAATTAGTTTGAAAAAAATTTAATAGTTTATTATTATTATTATTGATCGAAGTTGGCACCTCGAAAAAATAGCGCGTGGGTGGCCCCGGTGATTTTGCCTCTTGATGTTATCTGAAATAAAAAATTCTTGATAATTCTTGATCTATAGACATGTCATTCTGGTCGGAACTACTGTTAAATTTCATGGATAAATAACAAAATGGCGGACTTTGGAAAAAAAAAGTCCTTTTATTTTAGCAGAGAAGGGGTTGTAAAATAAAAAGAAATTTAACTTTAGTATTTCCGACCAGAATGACATGTCTACAGATTAAGAATTATCAAGAATTTTTTATTTCAGATAACATCAAGAGCCAAAATCACCGGGGCCACCCACGCGCTTTTTTTTCGAGGTGCCAACTTCGATCAATAATAATAATAATAATAAACTATTAAATTTTTTCAAACAAATTTTTTTTTGTATCTTCAATATGTAAATAAAAACATCCTAAATATCCAAAACGAATCACTTTTATTCTCCTACAAAAAAATGCCCTCCAAAAAAGACATGAAAATAAATTATCAGGTTATTATGACTTGATGATGACTTATGAAATTGAGCGGAATATTTTAAAATTCAAGATGGCGGAGGCATTTTTGTCTGGGAAAATTTTAAAAATTATTCGATTTGAATGAAAATGTATGACAAGCGATTTAATCGGTTGGCGTTTCATATTTAACATTGCGCTTTTCATCGTCAATAATAATCTGATAAACTATCAGATTATTGTGACAGATATAAAACTCGTTAATATCGATATTAAGTTCAATATTTCAAAATTCAAGATGGCGGAGGCATTATCGTCTGCGAAAATTTGAACATTGCGCTCTTTATCGTCATAATTATCTGATAACTTATCAGGTTATTATGACAATTGGCACGAGAGGTTCTCTAAAGCTCGTTAATATCGAAATTAAGTTCAATATTTCTTTGCTAAAATAAACGGACTTTTTTTCCAAAGACCGCCATTTTGTTATTTATCCATGAAATTTAACAGTAGTTTCGACCAGAATGACATGTCTATAGATCAAGAATTATCAAGAATTTTTGATTTCAGATAACATCAAGAGCCAAAATCACCGGGGCCACCCACGCGCTTTTTTTTCGAGGTGCCAACTTCGATCAATAATAATAATAATAATAACCTATTAAATTTTTTCAAAAATTTTTTTTTTTGTAACTTTAATATGTAAATAAAAACATCCTAAATATCCAAAACGAATCATTTTTATTTTCCTACAAAAAAATGCCCTCCAAAAAAGACATGAAAATAAATTATCAGGTTATTATGACAATTGGCGCGCGAGATTCTCTGAAGCTCGTTAATGTCGAAATTGAGCGGAATATTTTAAAATTCAAGATGGCGAAGGCATTTTTGTCTGGGAAAATTTTAAAAATTATTCGATTTGAATGAAAATGTATGACAAGCGATTTAATCGGTTGGCGTTTAATTTTTAACATTGCGCTTTTCATCGTCAATAATAATCTGATAAACTATCAGATTATTGTGACAGATATAAAACTCGTTAATATCGTTATTAAGTTCAATATTTCAAAATTCAAGATGGCGGAGGCATTATCGTCTGCGAAAATTTGAACATTGCGCTCTTTATCGTCATAATTATCTGATAACTTATCAGATTATTATGACAATTGGCACGAGAGGTTCTCTAAAGCTCGTTAATATCGAAATTAAGCTCAATATTTCTTTGCTAAAATAAAAGGACTTTTTTTCCAAAGACCGCCATTTTGTTATTTATCCATGAAATTTAACAGTAGTTCCGACCAGAATGACATGTCTATAGATCAAGAATTATCAAGAATTTTTGATTTCAGATAACATCAAGAGCCAAAATCACCGGGGCCACCCACGCGCTTTTTTTTCGAGGTGCCAACTTCGATCAATAATAATAATAATAATAACCTATTAAATTTTTTCAAAAATTTTTTTTTTTGTAACTTTAATATGTAAATAAAAACATCCTAAATATCCAAAACGAATCATTTTTATTTTCCTACAAAAAAACGTCCTCCAAAAAAGACATGAAAATCGGCTTAAATTACCAGACTACTACCCTAAATCGAATCATTTAAAAAAAATTTCCCAGACGTTAACGCCTCCGCCATCTTGAATTTTTAAATAATAAGTTTAATTTCGATATTAACGAGCTTCGGAGAACCTCGCGGACCAATTGTCATAATAATCTGATAATTTATCAGATTATTATGACGATAAAGAGCGCAATGTTGAAAATGAAACGCGAAACGATTAAAGGCTAGCGCACCCACGGTTTGTCGTAATCGCGACGAACCGGGTTTGGTGTGGGAGGTGGTGGTGGAAGAAGAATTCGTGTATGCCGACGTTGGATGACATATCGTATAGTTCACCAAGTTAATATATGTCATAATACATTGGATGGTTATGCAAGAGATTGCTGTTGGCACGACAATGGGGACAAAGCAAACAGGTGGAGGGCGGACGCGAGCGAGCATCATCGTTGGTGTTCTCGATAAAAAAGACAGCCAAACACGGTACAGAAAATTGGGACGCGCGCTCGTTTTCTCGCCGACGATACTACTTACTCGTGCGATCGAAATTGTTACGCAATTCCGTCGTGTAACGCGACGAATTTATTGTATAATGAGATTTAAAAATGTCTAATTATTCCATGGTTTAAAGTGTTGTTTTGAAATTATTCAATGAAAACGATTACCAATGTCGCTCAAATCTGTCGGATATTTTGAATTCATTGGGGAGGAAATGTTCATTCGATAAGCTGTAATAACAAAATATTTAACGCTAGTACCGTATACATATAAAATTAATGGGTTAAATAATCAGTATATGAGGGAAATCAACAGATTTTATAAAAAATCAACAATACTTTACAGCTCAATTAATCAAAGGCCATTTCAAAGCTTAAACTGTTGCGAAGAAAATTACAGTAATTTTAATGAACCAATTAATTTTTGGTCAAAAGGTAAAAACGAAAGAATTGAAATTTCCACGTCAGTATGCACCGATCATTCATAGGATCGTATTCACTGAAGCAGAGTTTTTCATTTTTCGAATGAAACAAAATCAGCTGGATACAATAAATCGGTAACGATTTACCGATCTCATGCCACGTCGTTCATGAGGCAAATCAACTATTTCCGCGTTCTCCTTTACATCGGAAACATTCCCGCACTCGACGCCGAGTTGTTGTCTTCTCCGTTATTACGAAATACCGCTAAAATATAACGACGAGCATACCGGCAATTGTGACATTTCGCGTGAGCGTGTGCACGGCGATCAACTCTCATAATTACTATAATAATTTATAGTCGTCAGAGTTGTCATTTTCATTTAATTTTTTCATTTTTTTTCTTTTCACATCCGTTTCAAATTATTCTCTCGCACGATTCCGTGAAAATATGCTCTGTTCTTTTCTCAGCGTGTCCCACTGACTATACTCCTGGAGTATTCCTCCCTTGTGTTCACCGAAGTTTCGCAGGACCTTGCAGGACTTAAGGGCTCAAACATACCGTTGCGCGCGCTGAAAACCGAGTAAATTTGAAAAATTATTACAAAGGTTATAAAGGTGAAAAAATAAATAAATTGTCGATTTCACATTTTTTTTATTAGCTTTTCAACTATAAGAAAAAAAATAAAAAACATTCTTTAAAAAATATTAACATTATTTTTTTACGGGTATAAATGGACTACTGATGAAAACCATGGCTCCTCCTTGTCGACGGTATAACTTCATCGGAAATTATCCAATCTGCAAAAATAAAAAAGAATCTAATAAAATAATGTAGTAGTAATAGTCTGACGAGTAAATATGGAGCAAAGGGGACCCACTTCCGATTGACTTGCCTTTAAGGGTAAGGGGGGTACGGTTTTAAAATTATTTTTTTTGCATTTATTTATTATTTTTTTTCTGAATGAACAATATGTCGAGAATATTGTGTATAAATTTTAAGTCAATTGGAGTAAAACTAACGGAGTTACAGCGTTTCAAACGACCGGCCGTGATACCTGATACCTACGTAAAAAAAACTTTAAATCGATTTTCCCGAAAACGTCATTTTTGAAGTTTGTGAACATTAGAACTCAAAATCTACTGAACCGATCCTTTTGAAAATTTAAACATTACTTCTTCACATAAATCAACCGGTAATCAGGAGGAGTTTTTTTTTTTTTCAATTTGTTCAATTTTTAATAACAAATCAAGCGCGATTTTTTGAGCTAAAATTGCGTTTTTCACTTCCAAGTGCTGCAAAAAATAGAAAAAAAAAAAAAACTCTTCCTGATTACCTCGAGAAATACATCACCTTTAAAATGAATATCAATTTTTTTGTTTCGGATGATCCGGTAACGAGTTATAATTTTTCAAGGCGCCTCTGGAGATTCAACGTCACCGGCTTATTTATCAATATTTTTCATTGAAAATTTTTTCTGAGTTACTTCAATAGTTGTACAATAATATGTAATTCTATTTAATAAAATTATATTACTCATGTCGCCGCAAAAAAATCATAAAAATATGCTTTTTTTTTTACTTTAAAACCCCCCCCCCCCCCCCCCCCCCTTAATATATGTTGTCTAGGGACCCTTTCTGAACAACTTTTTCCTCTGACACAATTGGGGGTTGTTATTTATTAAAAGGTTATTAACAAATAAAGTTAATAATTCATATAGCTATTTTCCTTATACCAGCCAGTCCTAATCATCTTGTCCTTCACATTTGTTGTTACGAATACACCCCTGAATAGCATACGCAAAGTTTTATCCGTCGCTCATTGTTTGTTAAAAAGTTATTAACAAAAAAAGTTTCATAAATCAAACATGAACTAATTGTTCTAGTATATGGTGAACAGCACACGCATGAGAGGGGGGGGGGGGGCTGCACCCCCCTGCAATCCTCCACTCACCAGCCCAAAGACAAACCAAAAACAATCCAAAAACAACCCAAAAACAGCCCAAAAACAACCCAAAAACAACGCAAACAAACATATAAACAAACAATTATTTGTTTTATTCATTATTTATATTTGTTTGTTTATTGTTTGTTTTGGATTTGTTTGTTTATTGGGTTTGGGTTTTTGGTTTGGGTTTGTTTTGGATTTGTTTGTTGGGTTTGTTCGTTTGGGTTTTCGGTTTCTTTTGGGTTTGTTTATTTGTTCGGTTTTTCTGTTTGTTTCTTCAGGTTACTGGGGTTGTTTAGGGTTGTTTTTGGTTTGTCTATGGGCTGGTATGCGGTGCGGACAGGGGGACGCAGGCCCTCCGGTCATACGTGTACTGGCCACCATGCAAGTATTTCATATTCTATTTATGAATTTTCTTTTGTTAATAACTTTTTAACAAACAATGAGGACGGATAAAACTTTTGGTATGTTACTCGGGTGGGTATTCTTAACAACACATGTGAAGGACAAGATGATTGGGACTGGCTGCTATAAGGAAAATAGCTATATGAATTATTAACTTTATTTGTTAATAACTTTTTAATAAATAACGACCCCTAATTGTGTCAAAGGAAAAAGTTGTTCAGAAAGGTTGAAGACAACATATATTAAAGGCAAGTCAATCGGAAGCGGGTCCCCTTCGCTCCATATTTACTGTCTGACTGAGGGAATTCCTTTTTTTTTTCAAAAATAAAGAAATAACAATATTTCAAACTTTAGTATGCAATGTAAAAAAAAACCTGTGTTTAATAATTTATAAAAAATTGTTCAACCAAAAAATTAAAAAAGCCTCTCGTCAGACTATAGAGAAAATAATTATCAAGATTGAAAAAAAAAAAGAACTTAAGTAATATTAAAAATTGACTGAGTTATCGTGCTGACAGTGTCTAAAAACATAGTTTCGAGAAAAACGCGTTTGAAGTTTCTGGTAGGTAGAACGGGAACTCCGATGTACGGTCACATTTGTTGCTATAACTTTGTAACGAAGTGGAATTTTTTTAAAAGTTTTCTTTTTAATTCTTAAAAGTATAAAGAATAAAAATCTGTTAAAAAAACCGATTTTTTGAAAATTTCAAGGGTATGTGAGCCCTGAATAAAGTTTTTTTTTTGCATGAAAAATGTTCATCGCATATTCGCATGACTCTTCGTAACTTTTTCTATTGTCATCTCGTATCTTTTTTTCGTACGGTATGAATATAAATATTAAATGTTGATCCATAGGTCGTACAGTTGCCTGATTTTTTTCGGTTTTATAAAAAATGTAAATTGGAAACCCCGACGACAAATCTTTCATCTTCCTAAAACCATGCTGATACGAATATGAATTTTAAATGTTGATCCATAGGTTGTACAGTTACCTCTTTTTTTTGGGGGGTTTATAAAATAATGTAAATTAGAAACCCCGATGATGAATCTTCCGTCTTCCCAAAACCGTGCTGGTAGTATAAATCCGAAGGAAGCAACGATGAGAGAACGTGTGAGAATTTATTCACAAAGCGGGCTTATATATCTCTCAGTGAATCGTCTCTTTTTTTTTCTTTTCATTCGTGACTAACACGAATGTTACGCCCGAAAGAAAAAGTTCTTTTTATTTTTCATCTCCGTTGCCCGAAGGTGTCGTTTGCCCGGTAAACGGTGTGTGGCAAACATTGCAACGTCATTAGAAATTCAAATAGTCATTAATAGCAATTCGTAATGACGACGAGAAACGACTCTGAAATGCGTTCTTAACCACCTACACACGGTTTTAAACAAGTACATTCTTTCATGCGGCTTGAATTGTTTTCGATTATGCCTGCCACGTGTATGACGAATCCCTCGACGCACAAGTGCGTCCCCCAAGTCAGAGGAATTGTCACTTTACCATCTAGGATGGTTGCATCGGATACACGTTCGTAAAACGTGACTTGATTCATTGGCGGAGCTTCGTCGCAGCACAATTTGTATTTTTATTTTATCAAGTATTATAATATCTTTAGTATTAAGGCCTTATATATGCGATTTCGCCGATTTTCGAAGGTACTTTTCTAGATGCGGTTAAGGGGGGAAATAGGATTAGACGGTTCAAAAAATCGATTTTTTTTTATTTTACAAATTGTTAGTAAAACTATTGAAAAATATGTTCCTAAAATTAAAAATGGAAATTCCGACTCGTTCTATTGTTATAAGTCATTAAAGTGAGGAGCTCTCCTTCAGGCCCCAAGCGCGCCACGTGTTTCAAACGATTTTTTCTGAAAACGACTTTTTTTTTAACTTGCGTACAGGCTAGTTTGAAAAATTTTCAACCAATCGTTTTGAAAATTGGCAGTTACTTTCTTCATAGTATTGCGCTCTATATGAACCTAAAATCGGAATATTATCATTATTTTAAATCATTTTTTTTTTGCAAATAAAGTTGTAAAAAATGGCAAAAAATCATGCTTTTTTGTTTTGACCCCGGTAAAACATTGAATTTTCTATTTTTTTGATAGCATTTAGGTTCGTATAGAAGAGAGACATATAATAAAAGTAAATTCCAACCTCGTTTGATTTCAGATGAAAATTGCGGCTTCGAGAATGTACGCAAAATGCTGAGTCTTTTTTATTTTATAGTATATACTTAAATTTTATAGTATATAGTATATAGTATATACCAATTTTATAGTATATACTTAAATATATATATAAAATATTCTCAAAGTTTCAATAAATTATATTCATTTTTTATACTATAAAAAAATTCATGAAAATCATTGAGAAAACGCTGTCCTAACCCTATTTCCGCCCTTAAACAAAAATGACGCGTATATTGACAACATTTTTTTACAGATCATTTATGCACATGGTTAAGTATATGTGTGAAAAAAATCAGAAATATTAACAAATGGCGGAGATATAACATAATAAAGCAATGGATTTTTTTGCGGGCGCGTTGATGGTGAAAGTCCTCGGCATCGATGTGGCCATCCAAATAAAAAAATGAAGATATTTATAATTACATAATGAATGTATCTTCAGTGTGAACCAACAATATCATGAAAAAGAAAATTATTATAATAAAAATTCGAAACTTAAAATTTTTTTACTCAATTTTCTGTTGGTATTTTATTTTTTAGATTTTTTTGTGTCATTGAAATTTTTGTTTCTGTGGTTCACACGATAGGTGATGATACTAAGAATATGTTGTCAAAATTTCAAAGCGATCTGAACCTTCGTTCAAAAGTTAGAACTTTCACAAGGTTCAAAAAAGTGGAAAAACCGCTTTGAAGTTGGCGGTCGGGCGCGTTAAATGCAATCTTACCTTATGTAATAGCAATTTTTGGAATTTTTCAATTCTGTAATGCTTAAAATATTCCTATCCGTTCAGGCTAATGGAATAAAAAATAATTAAAAAATAAAAATGTTTGTAATTTTTCGCGTAGATAAGGCCTTAACCGTGTAAAAATTGCAGTGGGGAACCAGCTGGATTCTGGATTTCAAAATGAAACTGTCTCGAAATGAATCAGCCTGCCAGAACATCGTCTAATGTTATTTTTTGGATTATCATCTTGTTCCCATTGATTTTCTGAGTTTTCGACACAAACTCCGAGTTATTCGTAATCGGCGGACAAGAAAATATTGTAAATTTTGTCCCCTTTTTCGGAAATATAAAGGTATCGAAATTAAAAACCGGGAAACAATCTGCGATCCAGTTGAAACCCCAAGGGGATACTCATTTTGGGGCACCCCCCCCGACAAACCCGAGTCGAGACTTTATCGGAAATGTTAATTGAAAAACTGCGTCAGGAAATAGCCTGGGACCCACCTGAGATCTAGCAGGGACTACCCTTTTTAGGGCATCCCTAACAAGGGCCTGATTGGGATTTTGTTGGAAACCAGAATTCCCTTCGTAAATTTCGATACGGCTATGCGTGGGAAATAGTCAACTTTTTCAGAAAACCGTACGTTAAACTCAAGTTCCATAAATTTTGACGTGTATCCATTTTTCCGGAAGCCAGAATCCAAAATAGAAATATAAGAAAACAAAGAATGTACTTCAAAGATTAATAAAGGTAAATCAATCGTTTATCATGCGTAATAAGGACAAAAGATTTAATTAAAATTCATTCACATTCTTATTACCTTTCTCAATTTGTGCCATTTATGCATTTATTGTACATGGGGTTTAAAAAGGGGGAAAAGAAGTGTAAGAACATTGTGTACGTAGCTTTATTATCGTATAAACGGTGCATCGCGATGATGCCATCAATAAAGAACGACGAGACCAAATACGCTGTCCTCAGCTACCGGCTGTCTGACAGATGACGGAACCGTTATGATTCTTGCACCGCCGAGGCTCAAGCAATTTTGCAGGACCGTACGAAAGGAGCAGTCAGTTTAAGTGACTAAAATCATATAAAATTAACTTGAAGATTAAGATGTCGAATAAAAAAGTTTATCGCTGCAATTCCAATGAACGGGACGAATGAAAGGAAGATATTCGTTCCTGTCATGTTATGTTGCAATACACGCCTTCGAAAGCAACTGTTCGTTTCGTGAAATCCTAGAATTTCTGTCTTTTCCACTTATCTGAGATAACGAAAATGCAAATGGCTGATTCATCAGGTACAACAATCACTTACAGTGGTCGTTAACGGGCTACAAAAACGATATTTGGCTCATAAATACCAATGCTAATATAAGGAGGGTAGGGTTTTTAAATTATTTTTTTTGCATTTGTTAATTATTTTTTTTATGAATGAACAATATGTCGAGAATATTGTGTATAAATTTTAAGTCAATCGGAGTAAAACTAACGGAGTTACAGCGTTTTAAACGACCGGCCGTGATACGTGATACGTGATACGTGAAAAACTTTAAATCGATTTTCCCGAAAATGTCATTTTTGAAGTTTGTGAACATTAGAACTCAAAATCTACTGAACCGATCTTTTTGAAAATTTAAACATTACTTCTTCACATAAATCAACAGGTAATCAGGAGAAGTTTTTTTTTCTTTTTCAATTTTTTCAATTTTTTAATAACAAATTAAGCGCGATTTTTTTAGCTAAAATTGCGTTTTTCACTTCCAAGTGCTGCAAAAAATAGAAAAAAAAAAAAAAAAAAAAACTCTTCCTGATTACCTCGAGAAATACATCACCTTTAAAATGCATATCAATTTTTTTGTTTCGGATGATCCGGTAACGAGTTATAATGTTCACCGCAAAACCACTTTTTTTCAAGGCGCCTCTGGAGATTCGACGTCACCGGCTTATTTATCAATATTTTTCATTGAAAATTTTTTCTGAGATACTTCAATAGTTGTACAATAATATGTAAGTCTATTTAATAAAATTATATTACTCATGTCGCCGCAAAAAAATCATAAAAATATGCTTTTTTTTCGCCTTTAAAACCCTAGTCCCCCCACGATCACAATAGGCTACTTCAGTGAGTACGAGCGTTGAAATTGTTTTCGTGACTCGAGTATCAAAATTAAGGGTTTTTTTTTTTCAATTTGAACAATAGAATGGAAATTTTTTTTCTCGTTACGGAGTTTTTGTTGTCTTGGCGATAAATCTTCGGAGACTAATCAAATCGCACACGTGTGAACTCACAAATGAGCAATGCGATAATTTTCAGAGTTAGTATGACATACGAGGGAGAGTGACAAAAAGATTATTAAGGGTATCAAGATTCTTTTTTTTGTTTGTATATCGTATTACAGATCTATGCAGATTTTTGCTCACTTTGTTATGACTTGAGATTCTGAATTATTATTCTTTTTTCGAGAATTGGAGATTTTGAACTTGCCCGATAATGTCATTGCTCAATTACTTTATTAATATAATGTCTCGAAAATTTTTTTTTTTATTATTTCTGCAATGCACAAGACTCATTGAGAATTCAAAACAAGCGATGTAAAATCTAACGTCGAATTTTTCCATTTAGCTACTGAATCCGAATAAAAGCATTCGGTATATCTATATATCTACGTTAAACTGTAATTTTCTTTCCCTAAGAACGAGTCCAACATATTTGAAAATAGTTCCGAACATATATATCGATTTTGTATTGAATAGAAATTCATGAGTTTACACAGCCGCGGAATTCATGCTACAAACAGTTTGAATTTCCGTTATAAAATACAATCCAGTTTCTGATATGATGACACTCGAAAAAATACTCTTTAGAATTATGTTTGGATACTGGAAAGTATTTTGAAAGGACGTCAAAACAACAATGATTTCCACAAAGTGACGTTCATCATCATAAACGTCACTTTGTGCAAATCATTATTTAAATTTTATTATTCTATTGATCCGACTGCACAAGTAGTCCCTCAACAATAACTTTTGAAGTAACTTGCTTTGACGCCCTTCCAAAAAACTTTTCAGTATCCAACGACAATTCTAAACAGTATTTTCGTGTGTCATCGTCTCAGAAACTGGATTGTATTTTATAACGGAAATTCAAACTGCGTGTAGCATTCCATATGTTCAGATTAAATAAACAGTGGGATCCCGAGAAAGTTATGAGCTTGAAACAAGCGATTCCTCACAAATTTTTAACCTTTTGTTTCCCCTTACGGAAACTACTTTATCGACGTAAATTCACAGAATTAAATAAGGACGAAGAGGTGTGCTTATTACTGATCGGATTAACGCCATTTTGTTAATGCTCGTTGATAAAATGGTGGGGACAACTGACAATCGGTCATTGGCAAAGGTACCCCGATCAGGAATTGAAAAGTAATTAATATTAGGTACCTGACCCGATAGTTTACGTGCTCTGGGACCGAACTATCCTTATAATCCGGATGCAGATTCTTCAGGAGGTTCGCAAGCTGCAATCACAATCCCTTTGCATGACGACACGATCACACATGATGATAGGATACGATTAATAAGAGCATTAATAAGAACTTACGAAGAATAAACATTGAGGGGTTTTATCGTCTGCTGAAGTACAGTAAAACACGACAAGTTGAATTCTCAAATGAAAACCGAGTAAATTTGAAAAATTATTATAAAGGTTATTAGGTGAAAAAAAAATTAAATTGTTGATTTCACATTTTTCATTAGCTTTTCAACTGTAAGAAAACAAATTCAAAAAATTTTTTTTTCCAATATTAACATTATTTTTTATGGGTATAAATGGACTACTGATGAATACCATGGCGCCTCCTTGTCGACATCATAATTTCACCAAAAATTATACAATCTCCAAAAATGAAAAAGAATCTAGTGAAATAACGTAGCAGTAATAGTCTGACGGAGGGATTTTTTTTTTTTATTAAATGAAGAAATTACAGTATTTGAAACTTTAGTATGCAATTTAAAAAAAAAATTAGAGTCTATTTTATAAAAAACTGTGCAACCAAAAAATAAAAAAACCCTCTCGTCAGACTACAGAGAAATTAATTATCAAGATTAAAAAAAAAAGAGTTAAAAAATATTAAAAATTGTCACATTTATTCCTATAACTTTGTAACGGAGTGGAATTTTCTTAAAAGTTTTTTTTTCTCATTCTCAAAAGTATAAAGAATAAAAATCTGTGAAAAAAAAATTGATTTTATTTCATATTTCAGGGGTATGTGAGCCTTTAAGGTAGTAGTCTGGTTACTTAAGCCGATTTTCATGTCTTTTTCGGAGGGCATTTTTTTGTAGGAAAATAAAAATGAATCGTTTTGGATATTTAGGATGTTTTTATTTACATATTAAAGATACAAAAAAAAAAAAATTTCAAAAAATTTTATAGTTTATTATTATTATTATTATTATTATTGATCGAAGTTGGCACCTCGAAGTTGGCAGCCCAGGTCCTAACTTTTTTTCTACCGAACCGATTGCTTTCAAATTTTAACAGGCTACTCTACACACTTATAGTTCTCGTCGGAACTACCGAGAAATTTTTTCACTCCTAACTTTTTATTTTACAACCCCTTCTTTGCTAAAATAAAAGAACTTTAGCGAAGAAGGGGTTGTAAAATAAAAAGTTAGGGGTGAAAAAATTTCTCGGTAGTTCCGACGAGAACTATAAGTGTGTAGAGTAGCCTGTTAAAATTTGAAAGCAATCGGTTCGATAGAAAAAAAGTTAGGACCCGGGCTGCCAACTTCGAGATGCCAACTTCGATCAATAATAATAACAATAATAAACTATTAAATTTTTTCAAAAAAATTTTTTTTCTTATCTTTAATATGTAAATGAAAACATCCTAAATATCCAAAACGATTCATTTTTATTTTCCTACAAAAAAACGCCCTCCAAAAAAGACATGAAAATCGGCTTAAGTTACCAGACTACTACCTTAAAACTCTACCAGCAGCAGTCACACCGCCCATCATCGAGAATTTTAACTCATCGAAAGTTCTACTGTACCTCAACGTACGATGTAACGAAACTACAGACCGGGGTTCATTAAAATCTCGATACTTACCTGCCTCGTGAATTCTACCGGTGTGTTAAAGCGCTTGCGCGTTAAAGTCGCGCAAGCGTAGTGAACGGTAGACGAGCCAATACAGGAGGAGCTGGCATTAGTTCAACAGGGGCGATCCGACGGACAATATTAACGTTCTATTCAGATGCTGCTGGTGCTACGAAACCGAACGGAAAACCAAACGGCAGCGATGCTTCGAAAAGCCGCGACGAGCGTTGGGCGATAGTTGTACGCGATCCATCGAGGTTCACGGTGCGCCCTCGATGTTAATTCATGACGGACATACATATTTTTATTTTCTCTTCTCTTATTTCTTTGTTTCCTATCTCCAAGTATTCCTCGCTCGTTCGATTGCGAATAATTCGTAAAGAAAATATATTCAAGGACTGAAAAGTGAAAGAGTGTTTGCGCGCGCGTGTCTGTGTGTGCGCGCGCGCGGTATTTGTGTCTCGCCGCGTGATATGCCAATGCGCAACGAACACCGTTCGCTCAGTGGCTGGTGATCGCGCAACATTTGTCTGAGGACAAAAAGAAAATTGTCGCCAGCTCGTTGTGAGGTGTCATTGAGATTGTTGGTTAATCGAAGAACGCGTTGATGTAAATTTCAACGAAAAGAAAAAGCTTTCGAAAGAATAAAGTGCGCGTAACCGATGAATCTTTGACGAGGAATTTTATAGTGTTTTTGACGAGCGGCGGTGGGGGCAGTTAGTTGTGGCAAATATGTGGAGCCCTACTCACGTTCAGGTGACAGGTACGTTTTTCAATCTTTTGTCATTCATTCATTTTATGCCTATGCATTATTTTTTCCCGTTTAATAGTTGTCAATGTGGTTTATTGCATTGGAAAAAATGTATATATATGCGGAATGATCTAAAAATATTGTTTTTTTTCTTGAAATAATCATTGAAAATTTCACGGGATTTGTAAATATTATTCGAAAAAATGAAAAATTGATGAATAATACGCGCGGCAGGTGTAGAGGAGGTATGTGCTAATATTTTTTAACGACAAACGTCACGGCGCACACGTTTCTGTTGTAAAATTGTCGAGAGAGAGTACCCCCCCTCCCCCGTGTATGTGGGTAGGTAGGTCAGGTGAGTCAATGTACCGTAAGTCTCTTCGTTCCTCGTGTTATTCGTAAAATAAAATAAAAACGAACCTTCGCGCATACCTATATATAGCGAATGCAGAATCGACGAACTGTAGCCGATTAAATAACGTTTTCGTGAAAAAGCACGGTTATTTGACGCTTCTCATTCGGTAAATTTGTAAAATAACATTGAAATTTTACTAATCATTTAAGCTACTATTATCTATCTTATTGTTTTATTTTTGTTGTGTTTTTGTTTTATTTTTGTTTTATTTTTGTTGTGTTTTTGTTTTATTTTTGTGTTATTTTTGTTTTATTTTTGTTTTATTTTTGTTTTATTTTTGTTCTATTTTTGTTTTATTTTTGTTTTATTTTTAATTCAATCAAACACCGATATACGATAACAATATTTATTTATTTATTTTTATCTCGGCAACTTTTCCCATTCGCAGTTAATTCAACTTTTTTTTTTATTAACGTTTCACTAATACTTCACCGCGTATTTGTGCATTTGTAGGGTACCAGTAGCGAGAAACCATTCAACGACTCTTATGCTTTAAGGGCCCTTGATAATTCTTCGGCCATATTGAATCGTGTATACGTCAGAGGCAAAAAAACTGCATACCAAGCTAATGGAAAAAAATCTTAAGCTCCTATTAGACACTATGAAAAAATGATATGAGTAAAATTAGAAGCAGGAAGAATTATTTTTATTGAATGTGTTGACATTAGGAGAATTCGTAAATAATGGCCGTTGTGCGGGAATCAGCTGTTTCAATAACAAACAATGTGACTCTTCAAAGTCTTACCACTACAATAAAGCTCGGAGAGTTTGTATGTTTGTTCGAACGCGCTAATCTCAGGAAATACTAATCCGATTTGAAAAATTCTTTTTGCATTAGATAGCCCGTTTATTCGGGAAGGCTCTAGGCCATGTAACTTTATGCTTATGACCCCGAGGAGCTGCGGCGTCGTCGATTTATTTTTTAGTGTTTGGTCCTTTTATTTTTCCACATAATTTCCGGGTGGTATTTTTATGAATTGCACTTGGTTATGTACTCATAATTCGTGTGAAAGAAGATATGTAATCCAAATTTAATAAGGGTGAAACCGCGGGGCACAGCTAGTAATGAATATTCTTCCATTTCAATTTTATTTCCGACGAGTAATGAAAAAAAAAATGTTAGTAGCGAAATAATCCACAAAATTCGAGAACCCTCTTTCGGTTGAAGTTTGCCTCGCGCGCTCGGTCTACTGTCCCTACAAAATTATTGCAATTATCCGAAATTTTCGATATCCTTCAATTTTTCTACATACAACAAAAAAATCAGCATCCCCTTAACATTTATTTTTATCTAGTCCCATACGATATCGTATTTTCGTGCTCATTTCGCGCCGAAATAAAAATTGACAATTCTCCGCTAAAGTTATTATCGATAGCTAGATATTTTCATCGCCACGTTCCCTTAAGGAGTTATACGCAGATGATGTTGAAGTTTGCATCGTTCGAATGCAACGAAAATAGATTTTCTACATTATTAATCCGCCTTATGATTGGATTATCGATGACAAAAATCGTTAAAACGGTTTTTTGGGGTCTCGTTCAAGGACCTGGGCCTAAATGGGGCACGAAAAGCAAGAGCAATACTGAAAATGAACTTTGAAAAACTTATTGGCGTTGCGTTCCAACGATGCAAATTTCAACATCATATACGCAGTCAGGAGACCGAAAAAAGCGGTTTTTCAAGAATTTTTCCTGGAAAAACATTTACATTTATTAACGTAAAAATTTATATACCCATTGTGGTAATCTTTAACTTTATTTTCATATTTTTTATTTGTAAAAATAATGATTTTTAAAGCTGCCATAGCCGATCTCCTGGGACTCCTCTAAAAAAAGGCGTCTTGCGGTGAGCAAGATATCTCTGGATCGGGTCATTTAAAATGAAGAAACATAAAAGATTTCGTTAATATAAGATATTATCTAGTATTTAATCGAAGGAATAAGCAAAATATTAATTTTTAACAAAATGGCGGTTTCGCAAAAAAAAAAGTCAATTTTCAATAAAAATATTAGTCTCAAATTGTTTATAAAATGGAGAATATTTATCAGGGAGAAAAAACCTTCGACTAAACACTAGAAAATATATTTATCAAGGGTAGGTGCGGAAATCTGGAAATTTGAAGGAATCTGACATGGCGAAATCAGGGAATCTGAAAATGTGGAAGCTTGGAGTGTAACAAGCGGAAGAAATTGGGAAATCTCTGGAAACTGAAACCTGGAAAGGGGTAATGTGGAAAGTGAACACCTGGAAATTTGGAAATGGGGAAATTGGAAATTGGGGAAGTTGGAAATTGGGGAACGGGAAACTAGGAATCTGGAATCTGAAAACTGGAAATGTGGGATTTTGAAAACTGGAAAAAGTGAAAATTGGAAAATTGGCAAATCTGTAGAGTGCAAATGTGAAAATTCAAAAACTAGAGGTGCGGAAATCTGGAAACTGAAAAATTGGAAATCTGGAAAAGAGTAATTAGGGGGAAGTGTTGGAATTTCAAAACAGGAAATAAATTCGGAAATCGGAAATCCGAAACCTGGAATCGGGAACTTGGAAACGGGGAAGCTGGAAATTTAGAA
Source organism: Oxytorus armatus (assembly GCA_958009045.1). Lineage (NCBI taxonomy): Eukaryota > Metazoa > Arthropoda > Insecta > Hymenoptera > Ichneumonidae > Oxytorus > Oxytorus armatus. The sequence goes on from OY253752.1 coordinate 22,749,726, forward strand.
TTTGGACACGTGAAACCTGGAAAACTCGAAGGAATCTCGTAATCCGAAGGTGCGGAAACCTGGAAATTGGAAGAGTGTAAATACTGTAAAAACCCGAAAGGGTGTACATGGAAATAAACTACTACTACTACTATATTTATAAAGGTTGTGTACGAATTTGGGACTGATCGGTTTAGCCGTGTCCCAGGAACCTTGCTCACCGACTTTAAAAACACAATTTTGCGAAAAAACGCATTCAAACTCTCAAAATCTACTTTCAAACGCTCCGAAACGTTTTTACAAATATGCGTGTAACTTGGAGAATATTTGTCGGATTGACATGGAATTTTCTGTGTATATACTTAAATATATGTACATTACGGAAATGAAATAATTTTTTTTTAATGAAAATCCTGACTGCGCATGACACGTTAAGAAAAACGTATTTGCGTTTTAAAAGGGTGTAGAGTTAATAATTTTCGAAATAAAATTGCCGGAAAATTGTAAGAAATGGAAGAATCTTAAGAGGAAAAAAAGAGTAGATTTCAGAATTTTATGGGATACTTGAGACCCTGGAATAGTGAGCTAGGATTAATAGTTGATGTTTAATTTTTGGAGTTGCGTGAACGTTGTGAGATGACGGAAACTCCTTCAATCCGTGAAAGATCTCTAACCGTACATAGAGTGTGTCGTAGTTCCATTATCATCCAACGACACACTTCGTACCGTCTCTGCGAAGATTATTTAATTCAAACACCAAGAATGAAAGAAGCGTACTCGTTCTAATCGCATTTTTCTTTTTTTCTTTTTTCTTCTCATCGTTCCCTATACTTTTGTCGTTGTCAACTCGTCGGCAGAGTTTGCGTGCCTGTCTGGTAACGTCACGGACTGCGCGTTGGACGATTTTCTTTCGCATCGTTATTCTCCATTCCGTTCTGGTGTGATGATTAATTTTGCTTTTTTTTTTTCTTCCTTCGATTCATGGAGCGTGAAGAAAAATTCGTGAGATGTATCACGATGTTTCACGTGTAAAATGGCATTATTTACTCTTTGTACAGTTTCTTTAATATTTATAAAAATGTGATGCAAATTGAAACTCGTATATTGCTGGCTCGTCATTTTTTTGTGGATTTCACAAATTTTCCTCTACGTGCAGAAGACTTTTTTCAATTTTGACTTACTCATGAAGAAAGCTTTGTGTATGCGGGAAAATGATCAAGAAGCAATATGCAATTTTCAATTTGCATTATTTTTCTCACTCTTAACTCGACAGTGTGAGATTTGATTTTTAATGGATTTTTCGAACAATTCAGAATACTATAAACATTGAATGCTTTTATCGATCTTCTCTAAATTCAATCAATTGGAATATGAACTTTATGGGGTCACATACCGCTGCGCGCGCTGAAAACAGAGTGAATTTGAAAAATTATTATAAAGCTTTTGTGGTGAAAAAAATGAAATTGTTGATTTTACATTTTTTATTAACTTTTCAACTATAAGAAAAAAAATGTTGTTATTTTTTAAATATTAACAGTATTTTTTACGGGTATAAATAGACTACTGATGAATATCATGGCGCCTCCTTGTCGACATCATAACTTCATAAAAAATTATCCAATCTGCAACAATAAAAAAGAATCTAGTAAAATAATATAATAGTAATAGTCTAGACAGAGGGAAATTTTTTTTTTTTTTTAAATAAAGGAATTACAGTATTTCGAACTTTAGTATGCAATTTAAAAAAAAATTAGTGTTTAATAATTTATAAAAAGTTGTTTAATCAAAAAATTAAAAAATCCTCTCGTCAGACTATAGAGAAAATAATTATCAAGATTTAAAAAAAAAAAAAGTTGAAAAATATCAAAAATTGACTGAGTTATCGTGCTGACACTCTAAGAACGTAGTTTCGAGAAAAACGCTTTTAAGGCCTTACATACGTCCAGCGGTACCGAAAACGTACCAAAAGAAAAACTGTTTTTAGGAGGGATAGAAATAGAAATTGATAAAAAACATTCTTACACATTGTTTATTACTGTGTTAAGTTTGTCAAAAAATTTATTTCAATTTTTTTTTTCAAAAATTACAACGTGAAAAATCACATTTTTTGAAGCACTGTAAAAAAAAAGTTGCTCCACGGTCGGCAGTATTTCTTCCTCAAATGTTGACGGATCTGCAAAATGTAAAGAAATTCTTGTAAAATAAGGTAGTAGTTATAGTCTGTCGAGCCGGATTTTTGAAATTCGAAAAATTAAACAATTTACGGTAATTTAAAAAAAAATGTTAAGTTTGTGTCAAAAAAGTCACACTTTAATTGTTTTTATAAAATTTTCTAATTATAATTTTTAAAATCCGGCTCGACAGACTATAGAAAAAACAATTCCGAATATTTAAAAAAAAAATCATCAAAAAATATTAAAAACCGTACGAGTTATCATGCCGACCGTGTCAGAAAAAGTAGTTTTGAGAAAAACGCGTTTAAATTTTCAAGCGCGTTTCGCTCGAAGTCGCGCGCGGCTGGAGCAAGAACTTTATGAATTTTTTAAATTTATTTAGTTAACTTACGTCTAATCTCCCATTCCAGCTTCATATTGTACGCCTTCCTTGTCAGTAAAAAATTGTTGTTGTTTATTTTTTTCTAATCGACGAATTGTTCTGGCCTCTTTTGTTGCTTTGGTAGCGTTGATTCGAGCGTGTTTCAGCCGTTCCTTTCGTCGGGCAGTCACATTATCTACAATAACTTTTGAACTATGGGGAATTTTTACAATTAGCTTACACAGAAATACGCCTAAGACTATAAGGAATAATAATCTGTAAACAAAAAAAAATCGATTTTTTGAAAATTCTCGACGTATGTAAGGCCTTAAAGTTTCTGAAAGGTACAGCGTGAACTTACGGCTAGTCTCCCATTTATTGCTATAACTTTGTAACGGAGTGGGATTATCTTAAAAGTTTTATTTTTTTGATTCTCAAAAGTATAAAGAATAAATATGTGTAAAAAAAATGGTTTTTTGAAAATTTCAAGGGTACATGAGCCCTCGAAGAAAATCAATTTTACGGTCTCCCGTTCTGTAATTAATTTCGTTAAATTTCCGATTTATTTATTCGAATTATCGGCCTTTCATTATATGCACAATATCGACGATGATCAGCGTGAAAGAGAGAGGGAGAGGTGCTGCGGTGAAACTCGAATACGCGTCACGGCCAAGGAGGCTTTCCTCCATATACGTGGGAAAATAGGATCCTACGATTTCCCCTCTCTTGAAACAACTTTCGAGAACCGATCAGAATTCTGTTTGCGCCTTTTTCTTTTCCTTCCTTTTTACGAGTATCTCGACGTGCATCGAACACAGCCATCTTGGTGATGGATCGAAGAATGCGTGATGAGGCTGGTAGGCGTATTAGTATTAGACATGGGAAGACACGTAGACGATCCACAAGAGCAAGATGCTCGGGTGTTGCTGCGGTCTCTCGGGAACTTCGGGAGAGAGAACGCACGACGAGTTATATTTCCCGACTAGACGAGTTCACGAGAGTGGCAAACGTGCTCGTCTGAGAATTAAGGGGGAAAATAGGGTTAGGACAGCGTTTTCTCGATGATTTTCATGAATTTTTTTATAGTATAAAAAGTGAATATAATTTTATGAAACTTTGAGAATATTTTATACATATATTTAAGTATATACTAAAAAATTTTTGAAGAATTTCCTTGAAAAACACCGAAGATATTAGCAACCCCATATTGCAGGTCACAATCAGACTCAGCATTTTGCGTACATTCTGGAAGCCGCAATTTTCATCCGAAATCAAACGAGGTTGGAATTTACATTCGTTATATGTCTCTCTTCTATATGAACCTAAATGCTATCAGAAAAATAGAAAATTGAATTTTTTACAGGGGTCCAAACAAAAAAGCATGATTTTTTGCCATTTTTTACAATTTTAATTGCAAAAAAAATTATTTTAAATAATGATAATATTCCGATTTTAGGTTCATATAGAGCACAATATTATGAAGAAAGTAACTGCCAATTTTCAAAACGATTGGTTGAAAACTTTTCAAACTAGCGTGTACGCAAGTTCGAAAAAAGTCGTTTTCGGAAAAACGCGTTTGAAAAAATAGGAAAATGCTGAGTCTGATTGTGACCTGCAATATGGGGTCGCTAATATCTGCAATGTTTTTCAAGGAAATTCATCAAAAATTTTATAGTATATACTTAAATATATGTGTAAAATATTCTCAAAGTTTCAATAAATTATATTCATTTTTTATACTATAAAAAAATTCATGAAAATCATTGAGAAAACGCTGTCCTAACCCTATTTTCCCCCTTAATGGCTTATAACAATAGAATTTTCATTTAAAATTTTGGGAACATATTTTTCAATAGTTTTACTAACAATTTATGAAATTTAAAAAAAATCGATTTTTTGAACCGTCTAATCCTATTTCCCCCCCACAGTGGTGGGATATGACCACGGTAGCGGATATAAAATCACTTGCATATTTAACAATTTTTTTTTTGTATAAAAAAAATTATTTATTTATAAAACTAATTACACATCTATTTAGTATAAATATCAAGCTGATAAAAAATATTGTTTTTTGTTTTTTTTTTGTTTTACAAAATTGCCGACTATTTGGCTATTTGCTTTTGGTATTTTTTTTTTTTGAGGCGCTCCGCGGCCTGACATTTGGCATCACAATTTTTGACCTAGAACAAAAACAAAAATTCTCGTTAATCTACATTAGTATACCTAGAGAGGTACGTACGGAATTTGAAAAATATTGTTTTATTCCAATATTGTAGCCATTTGAACTTAAAAGGTGAATTTCCAGTGAAAAATTTCGTATAAAACTGCTCATAAAATGAAAAGTTTTTGATTAATCGAAAATTCCGTACGTACTTTTCTAGGTATTCTGATGTAGATTAACGAGATTTTTTTTTTTTTGTTCTAGGTAAAAAATTGTGGATGCCAAATGTCACACCGTGGTGCGCCTAAAAAAAAAAAAAAAACAAATAGCAGTAGTTGGCCATTTTGTATAACAAAAAAATAAAAATAAATTATTTTTTATTAGCTTGATATTTCTAGTAAATAGATGTATAATTAGTTTTATTAATAAACCACTTTTTCATATAAAAAAAAATTGTTAAATGTGCACGTGATTTTATTGCACACCCCTGAAGATGTCGAAGCGAGGATCGAGAAACACGAGACGAAGAACAAAAGTATCGCAAAATGTTTGCCATACGTGAAGCAAATATTTTCGTTGAATAATTTGTTGTTGGGAGTTAAAAATTAAATTTTCTTCATTTCTCTATCTTTTGGAATTGTCATGGACCCTTAGTTCGAGAATTCTTACGCTGCTTTATATAATTTATTTATTTTCAAATATTTTTTTCAACCTTAGCAAATTGAATTTTATAATTATTTCTCACTCATTGTTATTATTAATTCATAAGTCAACCATTACTGGAGAATCCTGCTTGCGATCGTCAGTAATAAATACAATTAAGACGGTGTTGTTCTCAATTCATCAATTCACGATAATGTAAAGACGATAAATTGAATAATTAAAAAATTTCACTTCCATACGAAAGTAATTGGTATTTAAAAAAAATCACAACATATATATAATATTGAAGCTCAATTAACTGTACAATCTAATTACAATTCTCATTAACATAATGCACAAAGTGTAACGTTGCGTTATATGCAGAAGTGCATCTGCAAAATTTGTGCGATGATCCCGTGCTCGAGTTTTGCGCCGCAAATAAGCCACGACTTAAAATAGTTTTCGTTAGGAAACCTAGCTTTTCGGACAAGTGTCTCTTGCATATGCTTGAGATACACAATTTTAGCGAAATTCATTTCGGCACAACGAGCGCAATAATTTTGTAAGAAAAAATCGGCTCAAAGCTCTGGAATCGAATGAAAAAAAAAAATAGGCACTCCGCAATAACGAGAAAATATTCTATGAAATTTTGAGCGAAATCAAAAATTAGTCTAGTTGTCGAAAAATAATAATTTCCGTCTATTTTCCATAAAAAAACCGCACTTATCTTTCGCTCGAAAGAGTGTAACGAACATTTTTGCGAAAAATTTACTCCAATCTGCAACTTTTTTGTCGTTAACATTTTCTCCGGGAATGAAATAATTTTTGAGTTAAATCAATTTGAAAAAAAAAAGATAGACTGAATTTGTAGTTGGATGTGTATCTCAAAAACGATTAACTACAAAATTATGGAAAAATAATATGTCTCGTCTTAATAATGGTAAGTTCTCTCGAGGTTGCACGTTTTTTTTTTCCTCTTCTTTTTTTAAAGAGCCTTTTGATCTTTCAAAGTAATATGTTATATAGATACACAATTTTAGCGAAATTCAATTCGACACAAGGAGCGCAATAATTTTGTAAGAAAAACATCAGCTCAAAGCTCTGGAATCGAGCGTAAAAAAAAAATAGGCACTCTGCAATAACGAAAAAATATTCCATAAAATTAAGTGCGAAATCAAACATGATCTAGTTGTCGAAAGAAAAAAAAAATGATTTTCCTCTATTTTCCATAAAAACGCACTTATCTTTCGTTCGAAAAAAAGTAGAGAAAATTTCATCGAAAAATTTACTCCAAACTGCAACTTTTTGTCGTTAACATTTTTTTTCGTGGATTAAATAGTTTTTTAATTAAATCAATGTAAAAAAAAAAAAGGATACACTGAATTTGTAGTTGGATGTGTATCTCAAAAACGATTAACTACAAAATTATGGAAAAATAATATGTCTCGTCTTAATAATGGTAAATTCTTATGAGGTTGCACGTTTTTTTTCCCTCTTCTTTTTTAAAGAGGCTTTTGATCTTTCAAAGTGATATGTAATATAGCCTCCTCGTAAATGCACTGTATCAAGGTATATATACGTGCACCTGTAACATTACATCTTGGAAACGCCTTTCCCTCGTCATACTCCTCCACGCGCGCTCTCCCTCAGATTCTCGGCTTCCGCGGGTCGTGAAAGAAAAAAGAAAAAAACGAAGGAAAAAACAATTTCTCGTTTCCGACTAAACAGCCTTTCGAGAGCATTCGCACTCTCGGGGGAACGATACCTCGAGGAACGCTGTGAGAGTGTACACGTGAAGTTTTAATCCACGCGAGAGAGGATGCGCGATTTCCCGTGACGTACATTTATAATAATGTTTTGCGATCTTCCCCCTCTTACATCGTGTGCGTTTAGAGACGAGGCGTCTTTCTCTCCGTTCCGGAGCAATATATATACAGGGTGTTTCGAAACTAGCACGTCAGAGTGACACGGGGGTTAAATTGGCTCCGGACCTATCAGAATAAATAAATGACTTCGGTAACAGTCTCATGATTTTCGAGAAAAATCATCTGTTTTGATTTTTCGAAAAATCGCTACCCAGCACTTGTTATTCTGCTACCATTGCTATGAAAGTACAAATCGTAAGCGAATCAAAGTTCAAATTCACACCAAATCCTAAAGTGATCAGAAACACAAGCGATAACAGTGAGATAACAAGAATAGTGATTTTCTTTGATGATCTCGCTTTTGATTTTTCGAAAAATCGCTACCCAGTACTTGTTATTCTGCTACCATTGCTATGAAATTACAAATCGTAAGCAAATCAAAGTCCAAATTCACACCAAATCCTAAAGTGGTCTGAAACACAAGCGAAAACAGTGAAATAACAAAAATAGTGATTTTCCGAAAAATTGTCTTTGATTTTTCGGAAAATCACTACCTAGTACTTGTTATTCTGCTACCATTGCTATGAAATTCCGAATCATACGCAAATCAAAGTTCAAACTCACACCTAATCCTAAAGTGGTCAGAAATACAAACGAAAACAGTGAGATAACAAGAATAGCGTTTTTCCGAAAAATCGTCTGTTTTGATTTTTCGAAAAATCGCTACTCAGCACTTGTTATTCTGCTACCATTGCTATGAAATTACAAATCGTAAGCAAATCAAAGTCCAAATTCACACCAAATCCTAAAGTGGTCTCAAACACAAGCGAAAACAGTGAGATAACAAGAATAGTGATTTTCCGAAAAATTGTCTTTGATTTTTCGGAAAATCACTACCTAGTACTTGTTATTCTGCTACCATTGCTATGAAATTCCAAACCATACGCAAATCAAAGTTCAAATTCACACCAAATCCTAAAGTGGTCAGAAACACAAGCGAAAACAGTGAGTTAACAAGAATAGTGATTTACCGAAAAATTGTCTTTGATTTTTCGGAAAATCACTACCTAGTACTTGTTATTCTGCTACCATTGCTATGAAATTCCAAATCATACGCAAATCAAAGTTCAAATTCACACCTAATCCTAAAATGGTCAGAAACACAAACGAAAACAATGAGATAACAAGAATAGTGATTTTCCGAAAAATTGTCTTTGATTTTTCGGAAAATCACTACCTAGTACTTGTTATTCTGCTACCATTGCTATGAAAGTACAAATCGTAAGCAAATCAAAGTCCAAATTCACACCAAATCCTAAAGTGGTCAGAAACACAAGCGAAAACAGTGAGATAACAAGAATAGTGATTTTCCGAAAAATTGTCTTTGATTTTTCGGAAAATCACTACCTAGTACTTGTTATTCTGCTACCATTACTGTGAAATTCCAAATCATACGCAAATCAAAGTTCAAACTCACACCTAATCCTAAAGTGGTCAGAAATACAAACGAAAACAGTGAGATAACAAGAATAGCGTTTTTCCGAAAAATCGTCTGTTTTGATTTTTCGAAAAATCGCTACTCAGCACTTGTTATTCTGCTACCATTGCTATGAAAGTACAAATCGTAAGCAAATCAAAGTTCAAATTCACACCAAATCCTCAAGTGGTCAGAAACACAAGCGAAAACAGTGAGATAACAAGAATAGTGATTTTCACTATTCGATTTTCAAAAATCGCAAATATCGCTTCGAAAAATCACTACCTAGTACTTGTTATTCTGCTACCATTACTATGAAAGTCCAAATTGTACGCAAATCAAAGTTCAAATTCACACCTAATCCTAAAGTGGTCAGAAATACAAACGAAAACAGTGAGATAACAAGAATAGCGTTTTTCCGAAAAATCGTCTGTTTTGATTTTTCGAAAAATCGCTACTCAGCACTTGTTATTCTGCTACCATTGCTATGAAAGTACAAATCGTAAGCAAATCAAAGTTCAAATTCACACCAAATCCTAAAGTGGTCAGAAACACAAGCGAAAACAGTGAGATAACAAGAATAGTGATTTACCGAAAAATTGTCTTTGATTTTTCGGAAAATCACTACCTAGTACTTGTTATTCTGCTACCATTGCTATGAAATTCCAAAGTATACGCAAATCAAAGTTCAAATTCACACCAAATCCTAAAATGGTCAGAAATACAAACGAAAACAGTGAGATAACAAGAATAGCGTTTTTCCGAAAAATCGTCTGTTTTGATTTTTCGAAAAATCGCTACTCAGCACTTGTTATTCTGTTACCATTGCTATGAAAGTACAAATCGTAAGCAAATCAAAGTCCAAATTCACACCAAATCCTAAAGTGGTCAGAAACACAAGCGAAAACAGTGAGATAACAAGAATAGTGATTTACCGAAAAATTGTCTTTGATTTTTCGGAAAATCACTACCTAGTACTTGTTATTCTGCTACCATTACTATGAAATTCCAAATCATACGCAAATCAAAGTTCAAATTCACACCAAATCCTAAAGTGGTCAGAAATACAAACGAAAATAGCGAGATAACAAGAATAGCGATTTTCCGAAAAATCATCTGTTTTGATTTTTCGAAAAATCGCTACCTAACACTTGTTATTCTGTTACCATTGCTATGGAAGTACAAATCGTAAGCAAATCAAAGTTCAAATTCACACCAAATCCTAAAGTGGTCAGAAATACTAACGAAAACAGCGAGATAACAAAAATAGCGATCATCCAAAAAATTAAAAAAAGATAATTTATCTGAAAATCGTTATTCTTGTTATCTCGCTGTTTTCTTTTGCATTTCTGACCACTTTCGGATTAAGTATGAATTTCGACTTTGATTTCCTTACGGTTTGGACTTTCATAGTAATGGTAGCGGAATAACAAGTACTAAGTAGCCATTTTCCGAGAAATGAAAAAAGACAAATTTTCTCGAAAAACATGAGACTTTTGCTGAGGTCATGTTTGTTTATTCTGATAGGTCCAGAGCTAATCTAACAGCTGTGTCAATTTGACGTGCTAGTTTTGGGACACCCTGTATATAGATACATAGGAAAATGCACCGATGTGCGAAACAAAAGAGTCTAGATGCTATAAAATAATATTATAAATCTTTCGAGCGTTTTAATATCATACAAATTGAAAATGAAAAGTTGTAAAACGTTTCGAAGATTTTATCGAAATTAAATTAAGATCTGGTTATAATAAAAACAAAATTTTGTCTTATTTACGATCTAAAAGTGTTAACGATTTCAACGATACGTCAATTAACAATGTTAACGATTTCGACGATACGTCAATTAACATATCGCGAAGTGCATGTATGAATAATTAGAAAAATACGGTTTTTTTTTTGGAGTTTTTAATTACAATTGCATTGATTGATTATAAATTTCCGATCATGTACCATATTATGACCGAGGATTTAGTGTATTTTATTATTAATATAGAATTCTAAGGGTATTCTATATTTCGACAATTTTATTAACTTAACTAACTTTTATTTTTGTTTTGCTTGCAGTTCAACGAGCCAAGGGATTGTTGACGAAAGGAAAACATAGTGAGTAATGATTTTAATGAATGTACCTAAACATTACGAATGTATGCATAAATCAACTGCTAGAAAAAATCGTCCCGCTTTACGCAAAGATCATTAATCGCGAAAAATATCTAGGATCTTAAGGGCATTCCTCCGTTTCGTATTATTAACCTGTAATTCGTTACTGATGCAAATTTTAACAAACGGAGAACGTTAGGGTAAAAGTGGACTATGAAATTAGCAAGGAAAAATTGCGTGGTGAATGTGCACTATTTTTGATAACTAAAAGCTTCGTTCGCAATTGTTTTTTTACTTTACACATCCCAATGGAAAAATGATAGGAATCAAGTTTATATCGCATAAAGATTTACTTCATTTTTTAACACTTTTAAGGTACACAATAGACGCGACAGATTTACTCAATCCCTTACAAGAAAAAAAAATACAACCCCTAAAACTCTAGGAGTTCAAGAGCGAATTCGCCAAAATTCAATCACATATTTCTACCCCATAAATTGTGAACTTTTGAGATGTCCGATGAATTCCTACAAAAACATGAAAATATATCATGTTTTTTTATCCCATATATGTCATCGAAGCCTGGCTTCGTTTTTAATAAATTGTCCTCACTCGATTTGTGCTAAATTTTTAGACGTAAGTAAAACAAACGAAGAGAGATTGACAACGTGTGCAAAAAAATTGCGTAGTCCACCACTCGTTGTGTTAGGTAGAGGGATAATACGGTCGGCTCAGCATATACAATTTCATAACAAAACAAAAAGTGTGACGCGTGACACTTTTCATATACTTGGCGATGAGATCAGTGAATTTGGTATTGCTTTTGATGAAGATAACCTAGTGGAATGAGACAACGAAGAACTAATTTCTTTTTTAGTTTATCAATTATTCATTTATCGAGTAAGTAATTTATTACGTAATGTTCAATTTGAAAATAAACATCGTATTCCTGGATACCTTGAACGATAAAAATAAAAAAACATTCTGCAAAGTATCTCGATTGACCGATTTCATATTTCCGTCTCGTTGATTGATCGATGGGACCTTGGAAAAGTGCTAAATGTCGAGCATATCTATTTCGAGAAGTTGATGGTGTAATACGGTTGATATTACAAAAGTGGAGCTGCAGCTATGCATATTTACAAGTCTATAAGTAATGTAAATTTTTGCTGTACTCGTGTGATAGTCTCTCGACGATTATTCATGTCCGTAAAGGAATTGCATATGTCTAAATTGTATGTAGGACGCGTTTAGTACAGTTGCTCATAGAATTTCGAAATTGTAAAGAGAATTGAAGAAATAAGGGCAACTCGAGAATTAGGTACTAGTAAAACGAGTGCTAAATTAACAACAAAAAAAATCATTTTTACAAAGTCTTGTCGATTAAGGGTGAACACCACTGTGACCCCCTGTTTTTTTTCACATTTTTCAAGAATTTTTTTTTGTGGGAAAAAAAAGAGATATTTGAAACATTTTTTTGGGTTTTGTTCCTTGTTTATTAAGGTATCAAAAAACATTTTTTTCACATTTTTCACGCCGCATGGTGGCGCTGAGGAAGCTCTCGCGTCAGGTGCTGTCATCTCCGCGGCACGCAGCAGAATTCTCTTCAACGTCGATCTGAAAAAAAATACCGAGTGTTTTCGTTAATAATATGATATTTTGAAGAGAAGTACATAGGGATTTGGAAAAATATTGTTTTAAAAAAAATCGGCACGCCTTTGAAATTAAAGTTAATTTCGAAGGCGTGCCTATTTTTTTTAAAACAATATTTTTAAACCAATTTCTAAAACAATATATATAAAAAAAATACCGAGTATTTTCGTTAATAATATGATATTTTGAAGAGAAGTACATAGGGATTTGGAAAAATATTGTTTTAAAGAAAATAGGTACGCCTTTGAAACTAAAGTTAATTTCAAAGGCGTGCCTATTTTTTTTAAAACAATATTTTTCCAAACCCCTATGTACTTCTCTTCAAAATATCATATTATTAACGAAAACACTCGGTATTTTTTTTCAGATCGACGTTGAAGAGAGTCCTGCTGCGTGCCGCGGAGATGACAGCACCTGACGCGAGAGCTTCCCCAGCGCCACCATGCGGCGTGAAAAATCTGAAAAAAATGTTTTTTGATACATTAATAAACAAGGAACAAAACCCAAAAAAATTTTTCGAATATCTCTTTTTTTTCCCACAAAAAAAAATTCTTGAAAAATGTGAAAAAAAACAGGGAGTCACAGTGGTGTTCACCCTTAATCGACAGTAACATGCTTCATACTGAAACGTTCATACCATTAAAAAACAATTCTAATAATTATTATCAAATAGGTATGGTGGTTTATGGAAATTTTTTTTTTAGAACGAATAATACTGTTAAAATGTTCGATTGATCGTTATGTTTATTAAAATATATTCTACCAATTGGTGTTGCAAAAACCCAACAAAAAAAAATCACTTTTACAAAGTATTGTCAGTTAATCGACAGTAACATGATCCATACTGCAACGTTCGTACCACTAAAAAAAACAATTCTAATGATTATTATCAAATAGGTATATTGGTTTATGGACATTTTTCTAACAACGAATAATGCTGTTAAAATGTTTGATTGATTGTTGTGTTTGTTGATGAAAAATATTCTACCAATTGGCGTTGCACAATGTCGTATTAAATTTATCAATTAGAAAATATAACGATTTTCCTGCTTCATCATTTTAATATTGTAGAAAAAAAAAAAACTTCGATCTTCAATCAATTACTCCTATCAATTACTTTGGTGAAATCTTGCCTTGTCTTGTCTTATCACCAACTACCACGAATTCGATTATATGAAACGAAGGTTTTCAAAATGATTTATTAACTTCAAATATGACGTAGATTAAAAAGCTGGAATATAAATAATAAAACACGTGTTATCGTACAATACAATTTGATTATATAAAATGAAGGTTTTTAAAATGATTTATTAACTTCAAATATGACGTAGATTTAAAAGCTGGAATATTAAAAAAAAAACACGTGTTATCGCACAATACAATTAATAGTTCAGACTGTTTTCTCAATTTTTGCATTTCGAAAATTGTCTTCTACGTACAGGAGATTTTTTCAATTTTGTTAACCTCATGGAGGAAGCTTTGTGTATGCGGAAAAATGATCAGGAAACAATTTGCACGTTTCAATATGCATTATTTTTCTTTCCCTTAACTCCATGGTGTGAGATTTGATTTTCAATGGATTTTTCAAACAATTCGAAGTACTATAAACATTGAATACTTTTATCGATTTTCTCCAAATTCAATAAATTGGGAAATGAACTTTAAAGAAAATCAATCTTACCGTCCCCCGTTCTGTAATTAATTTCGTTCAATTTCCAATTTCTTTATTCGAATTATCAGTCTCGTATTATATGCACGATATCGACGATGATATTATAGAAAAGAAATCGTGTAATATTGTAGAAAAAAAAAAAACTTTGATCAATTGCACCTATCAATTATTTTGGTGAATTCGTGCCTTGCCCCGTCTTATCAGCAAGTACTACGAATTCGATAATATAAAATGAAGGTTTTTAAAATGATTTATGAACTTCAAATATGGCGCATGTTAAAAAGCTTGAATATTTAAAAAAAACACGTGTTATCGCACAATACGATTAATAGTTCAGACTGTTTTCTCAATTGTCGGCCAACATAGAGCTCTAGCGCTCATTCTATCATGTACTGAATCTTTGGATTTTTTTTTTCTGTATTTAAAACAGTGATGGACAAAATATAATTCACCGAAATGCACGTTAATGCGTAATTAATTTTTTAAATCTTATTGAAAGTTCTATGATACCAATTTCATGGTACCAGTCAATATACTCGAGAGAATTTTTATCTAGTAATAAATTCATTTAGAATAATCAGTTCGAAGAAACATTGTAATTTTTCAAGAGTAATTGATGAATTAGAATTTGTTCGTTTAGAATAATTTTTGTAAACCCACATTCACTGTATATACGTAAATTCACGAATGAAAATAATGACAGTGAAAATCTCTCAAGTAACCAATGTAACATGACACTTCGATAATAATATTCAACCGTAAGTGACAATGTTTTTTTTTCATTTACATAATCATAACAACCTCAATACCCTTCACTCTGTCAATCTGAATTATTGTACAGAGACCAACGATTGTTTCGTAACTATTGCACTTGGGAAGGAGAAATATCAGACTTCGGTAAAGGAAAAAGCAACCGAAAACGTGGAATGGCACGAGGAATGCGAGCTACAGATACCGCAGCAGGGAAACACTGCGGAAGTAACTCTTACCGCTCTTCACCGCAGTTTCCTGGGCGTCGACGAGTTTCTTGGTACCATAAGTGTACCCCTTTCCAGCTTCGACGTCTACGACAGGCCGAGAAATAAATGGTAATTAATTCATTTATTATTATCATTAGGATCATTTTGTTTAATCGTAATTTTAAGGTTAATCGCAACGACAAGTGAAATGATTGAGAATTTTCATAAATGGTCTTTTTATGTTTTTATTGTTGAATTTTCATCGAAGCTAATAGACACTATAAAATGGTACAAATCACTCTGATCTTTTTTATATTTTTATTTAATTACGATAATTTTCTGTGAGGTCGTCACTATTTTTCTGGGATCACGAAACATTTTTTGGTATGATAAAAAATGATAGAACCTATATTAAGGTAGTAGTCTGGTAACTTAAGCCGATTTTCATGTCTTTTTTGGAGGGCGTTTTTTTGTAGGAAAATGAAAATGAATCGTTTTGGATATTTAGGATATTTTTATTTACATATTAAAGATACAAAAAAAAATTTTTTGAAAAAATTTAATAGTTTATTATTATTATTATTATTGATCGAAGTTGGTACCTCGAAAAAAAAAAACGCGTGGGTGGCCCCGGTGATTTTGGCTCTTGATGTTATCCGAAATCAAAAATTCTTGATAATTCTTAATCTATAGACATGTCATTCTGGTCGGAACTACTGAAGTTAAATTTCATGGATAAATAACAAAATGGCGGACTTTGGAAAAAAAAGTTTTTTTTCCAAAGTCCGCCATTTTGTTATTTGCCAACAAAACAAAAAAAGTTTTTGTTTTTTACCTTGTGTTTTTGTTACTTCAATCAATAATAATAATAATAATAATAATAAACTATTAAAATAAAAATAAAAATTGTTTGTATGTTTAATATGTAAATAAAAACATCCTAAATATCCAATACGATTTATTTTGATTTTCCTACAAAAAAACGCCCTTCAAAAAAGACATGAAAATCGGCTTAAGTTACCAAACTACTACCTTAAGGCCGCCATCCCGTGTGAAGGCTCTTTTTTTACGTTTTTTTGGGGAATTTTTTTTGGCGTACTAAATCACGATACAACTGCGAAATTTTTACCACATATTTAGTTACATTTTGAGGACACTTTACAATTTTTTCAGCACGAAATCGTTGCTCATCGCTGAAGTACACGGCAACTCAGCCACTCATTTTCAAAAAACGGTTACCACGATTGCAGGTATTCGGCTTATCTGAAACAAAAAAATCAAACGGCATTTTAATCTGTGAAGTTTTAACTGGTCTTGGAACTAGGATTATTAAAAAATATTGAAAAGTTAATTTTTGCCAACTCATCGAACTCTTATCGTCAATTTTGGTTTTTTTTCACGACTTCTTCAGCATAACAGAAAAGAACTTTTCAAAATTTTTTGATAATCCTAGTTCCAAGACTGGTTAAAACTTCACAAATTAAAAGCCGTTTAATTTTTTTGTTTCGGATAAGAAGAACGCCCGCAATCGTGGTAACCATTTTTTTAAAATCAGTGGCTAAGTTGCCGTATATCTCAGCAGTGAGCGACGATTTCGGGCTGAAAAAGTTGTACAGTGTGCTCACTATGTGAATAAATATGTGGTAAAAATTTCGCAGTTGTATCTTTATTTAGTTCACGAAAAAAAATGTCTGAAAAAAAAACCTACAAAAGTGCGCCTTCACACGGGCTGACGATCGTAAGTCCGAAAAATGTATTTAATTTTGTGAAAAGAAAAGCGTATCGAAAATCACAAACGAGGGATTGTTCGGAAATGATTTCCCGTTGACGCAAAAAAAAAAAAAATAATATTCACATTGATATATAAATATTCTAAGAGAAGTTCTATTTTTTAAATATTTCCTGTGTATCGAATGAAACTGCATTTTATCTTGCAATTCTTTAGATTCCAATCTAAATATTT
The DNA here is from genome assembly GCA_958009045.1 of Oxytorus armatus. Classification (NCBI taxonomy): domain Eukaryota; kingdom Metazoa; phylum Arthropoda; class Insecta; order Hymenoptera; family Ichneumonidae; genus Oxytorus; species Oxytorus armatus. The sequence continues at coordinate 22,766,735 of OY253752.1, forward strand.
GGTAACATGATCGCATAAATATTTCGAATCATTGCTCGTTTGGGATTTTCGATACTATTGTTTTTTGGCAAATTAAAAAGAATCGACATGCTCGTCACTTTGATACCATAAAAATTCATGTAATAATTTTTTTTCCGTCGCGATATATTGCAATTTTTTATGTTTTTATTACGAATGCTTCGATCGAAAGCCTGCAATAAAATACACATAGCGATAAGAGGCACACCTTCTTTGTATTAATAAAAGTTGATACATTAATTGTTTTTATGGAAATACCGCTAGGTACACACTTGGTAATAAACCTGGCAAGGAGAATACGAAGGAGAGGGGAGAGCTCGAGGTGAGAATTGGTTTTATCGTGAAGGCCGGAAGTCTCACTGATCTAACGAGAAAAGAGAGGCACAAAAGTTCATTGGGACAGCTCTCGACTGCCGCACAATCGATAGGCGGAAGCTTGCTGAGCATAGGAAGTTTGGAGAAACGAAAAGGACTCAAGAAATTCGCGAAATCAATTGGCAATCGTGTGAAAGGTAGGAGCAAAAATAAATTGAACAAGGAGGAACTTGACGAGAGGGAGGAGCATCAAACAAGGCCATCGAGACAAGAACCCGGTGAAGCTGATCCGGGTGTTATCAGCGAGGACGAGGATGAATTTACGGTGAGACTACAAAATTAAACGAAAATACCGCGTAATCGAATTTTATTTTATTCAATTTTTGTCTCATTTTTTTCACGATCCTCTTCAATTTTTCGAAAAAAACAAAACAATCGTATAGAAAATCCAAAACGAGCTATTGTTGAAAGTGTTTCTAAGATCGTGTGAACAAATATTAAGATTTGAATATGAAAAATTGTCGCGGGAGATGCATTTTTTGTTTTTTTTTCAAAATATAAAATTTATTTGAAAAATGAAACTACTGTTACAATTTTTTCTATAACGAAATAAATATTTTTTCACATGAAAATAAAAGCTTTATCAACAATCTCTTGTTTCGGATTTTAGACACGATTTTTTTACGCTAAATGAAAAAATTAAACATATTTTTTTCGGACTTTCAATCGTGAAGGATCCCAGCTTAAAAAATTACATTGCAAAAATGGACTAATACAAAAAATAATGACATTTTTATTTTTTTCAACTTTTGTCAGTTCGACGATTTGTCCCACAAGAGTTCAGGATCCTCGTTGAATGCACCGGCCGTCGGTGTAACGACCGGAAATTCAAATTACAGTCCAACCATCTCGAACAAGACAAATTTCAAATCTCACGTTAATACCGAACCACTAACGACACCGCCAGCTCCGACGAACGCTGCACCCAACAAGCCACCGCGTTTCTCGTCGAACAGTCCAAATAGTACGAGCCCGAGAAACGAGAATCAGGAGGACGAGTGGGGTCGTAAATTGTACGGGAAACAGCCCAATAACATTTTAAAAAGGTAAAGTACTACGAGAGAAAGAAAACGAAGATTACGAAGATTAGAGAAATTTTCACTCAAGGATGTGAAATTATTTGCAAGGGTGTGAATTGTTGAGTTGAAAATCCGCTACCATAAGCATCAATGTCGAAGAAAATCAATTTTTCCATCAATTACTCTCTATCGCAATCGCCAGCCTATTTAATTATTTTATAAATGTAAAATGGCCCCCTGACTTGAAATAGTCCTCGCGACATGACCTCAAATCACTCGCACAATTTTTTTAAACAAAACATATTGACGAATGATGATTCAATTAATTTTCAAATACCAAAATACCCTTCCGACACGGATTTTAGTTTTTTTTTTTCTTCAGAAAACTACGTTTTTTTGGCAATAATAGGCATTTGTTTTTTTTTTTTTTTTTTCAATTTGTTACAAAGATGGGACAACAACAAACCAAGTCCGAGAATAATAATCGACGAGCCGAAAGATGAGCGCGACGATTCGCCGGCGGCTTCACCCTCGCCCGTCTCACGATCTCGCGATACCCCAGAACCGCCGAGTCCCGCACCTCGTGAGATAATAAATGCAAAATGGCACAGGGAAGAAAAATCACCGCCGAAAGACAAGAGTCCGAAGGACGAAAGAACAATCGTACGGGAGAAGAGTCCGAAGGAGGAAAAAATAACGAAGAAGGAGAAGAAGAAGGATAAGGCCCAAAGATTCAAGGATATAATCGAAGAGGGACATCCATCGTCCGAGAGAATAATAATCGGTGGTGAGGACGCGATGAAGAGTAATATCGGCTCAAAGAGTCGACTACCCCACGAGGTTCTCGCGCAGTTCGAGGGAAAGTCTCGCGAGGTGAGAAACACAATCGACAATGGTTACCGTTTTATTTTACTTTTTCGAAAATCATATTTCTATCGTATTTTTCGTACCGGCGGATGCTTCTGACCGAAATTCTTTCACGAGCGGTAATTCTCATTAATTAACAAACTTATTTTTTACAATTTCAATATTATTTATTGCTCAACGCGATACATAGGACAGCATTTTCCAACGATTGTTCGGCATTTTGCGAAACGATTTTTTTCTCGTCTCAAGGTCCTAAGGTTTGTCAAAAAAAATCGAATAGTTTGTCAATTTACGAGAAGTATTCGTAATATTGATCCGATAATGACGAGTGACGGTTCACTTTGTTCAGTGAAATCTACGAAATCAAGAAAAAAAAAAAAACTTTCAATAATCATTATTCGTTAAATGTTACGGTAATTTAATTGTCCGTCTTTGCTGATAAACAAATACCCATAATATTTAACCAAAAAGTCTATTAAACACATAAAATATTCTGAAAATCATCGTAAACTTTTCAACTTAAAGCGTCTTTAAAATGTTCTCCTTCTAGGATCTAATCGAACTGACACTTCAGCTGCAAACCGAAGTGATCGACAAGAAGAAACGTCTTGCCGATCTCGAAGATTACATAGACGCCCTATTGCTGCGCGTTATCGAGTGTTCGCCGCGATTGCTTCAGAATCCGTATCAATCGAGACGTCTCTCGTCCCCCGGACGTCAGTGCTAGGGTAATTCGTAATATTCGTTATTGTAACGATGTTTCCAGCGTCGAAACGATCGTATCACCTTCCCCAACCGAGCCACTTGTCTGTAAAATCGCTTTCCCGCCAAAAGTCACGCACGAAGCGCGTTCAGTCTGCGATTGAAAGTATACAACTGCCCGACAAGTTTTTGTCCCCTGTTAATAACGACTAAATGAACAAATCGTATTTTTCGAACGTTGATGAGATATTTTTTTATGTACGAAAAAGCGTTAACGAAATTGTTAAAGCTCGACGATGGGACGAAGGAGAATGAACCGAACTGAAAAAATGCAGGAACGTAATATTAATATTCTACACGCCCCTCCCCCTCCCCCCCACGTCTTCCCAGAGAATTGAGCAGGTCGAGGGTCTGATTTATCAACATTTCTTCTCGATCTCTCAATTTCTTCGTTTTGCCTTATAGAGATAAATATCTCCGTCCAATTTTTTCCCGGTTTTCCAAAGAAGATCACGCCGTTGCTATATGTTATTGTCATTATTATTTTTATTATTATTATTATATGATTAACGAATCTAATATCAGGATGTATCGAACCGCTTATTGGGTACCATCAAGGATCACGAACCCGATAATTGTCCCGAGGTATGTGAAATTCGAGCTCGTGGCGACAAAAATCTGTGCCTTATGCATTCAGCATGCATTGATTTATAAATATCGATATATATACTATACGCATTGTTAATTATTTACTATTCACTATTGCCAAATACAATGTTGTGAAGATAAGAAGAATAAAAATCGTACTGATTAGCGTGTCCCAGTAATTTTCAGGTTTTAGGAGCAGGTTATTATTCGACATTGACTACGTACACTAATAAGGCTGTTTTTAATCACCATGATTAATTTTAATTACCATCATCGCTGAGAATAAGAGAGATTATTAAAAAAAAAACGTCCAGACATAAATGTACCGACAGATTGCGTAATTTCGTTTTTAAAAATTATCCCTTCAAAGTGAGAGATCTCTCTGGAGAAAAAAAAATACCGCCTTTGGTAAGGAAATCGTGTACCAACAGCTGGTATTTCGCACAATTCCCAATTGGAATTTTTTAAAAGACTTATTTAAAATTTCGGGAACAAAAGGACATTTAGGTTACATTGGCACAGCCATCTTTCTCTGTGACATTTGTCGAATAACGATCCCTTAAGAAGAAGGCACACATGTACCACGTGACACGTGAGTACGAGCGAGTTAGCTGAACATTTTTATCAATACTTTCACCAAAACGGTAAAACCGATCGGGATGAAAACAGCTTAGCCACTTTTTGCAACCATACTCCAGTGGCTAAATTCATTTCATCTTAATCGGCTGTGTCATTTCGGAGAAAGGACATTTCGCGTTTTCGAAGTGATAGGCGGACGTGATAGATTCCCTTAAGGGGGGAAATAAGGTTAGACCGTTCAACAAATCGATTTTTTTTTTATTTCATAAATTGTTAGTAAAACTATTGATAAATATGTTCCCAAAATTTTAAATGAAAATTCCGACTCGTTCTATTGTTGTAAGCCATTAAGGGGGGAAATAGGGTTAGGACAGCGCTTTCTCAATGATCTTCATGAATGTTTTTATAGTATAAAAAATGAATATAATTTATTGAAACTTTGAGAATATTTTATACATATATTTAAGTATATACTATAACATTTTTATACATATATTTAAGTATATACTATAAAATATTAGCGACCCCATATTGCTTGTTTTTCTTGGTACTATTTTTTCAAACGCGTTTTTCTGAAAACGACTTTTTTTTAAACTTGCGTACACGCTAGTTTGAAAAGTTTTCAACCAATCGTTTTGAAAATCGGCAGTTACTTTCTTCATAGTATTGCGCTCTATATGAACCTAAAATCGGAATATTATCGTTATTTAAAATAATTTTTTTTCTGCAAATAAAGTTGTAAAAAATGGCAAAAAATCATGCTTTTTTGTTTTGACCCCTGTAAAAAATTCAATTTTCTATTTTTTTGATAGCATTTAGATTCATATAGAAGAGAGATATATAACAAAAGTAAATTCCAACCTCGATTGATTTCCGATGAAAATTGCGGCTTCCAGAATGTACGCAAAATTCTGAGTCTGATTGTGACCTGCAATATGGGGTCGCTAATATTTTATAGTATATACTTAAATATATGTATAAAAATTTTATAGTATATACTTAAATATATGTATAAAATATTCCTCAAAGTTTCAATAAATTGGATTCATTTTTTATACTATAAAAAAATTCATGAAAATCATTGAGAAAACGCTGTCCTAACCCTATAACCTCGCGATATGAAATTCGCCACCGATAGTTTCAGAAACACCCGCTAGAGGCTCTGTGACGTGTTTTTTCGCGCGACAGCAGACTACATTATAGACTATATAGTTTCTACAGAGCCTGACAGAGACAGAGCGCGATAGCGAGGCAAACGGAAAGTTTGAGGCGCATTTGCGAAACGCCCGCTTCTCCACGAACATAACCAACGAGCCTCGATACGCTCGAGTGTTTGATAATGGCAGGCCGGTCGAATTACCGAGTGAAAGTTGATTTATCGAACTATCATCAGGACGCCCGAAGATTCAGTTGGATCTACGTAAACAGCACGAATGTTTGGTTCATCAGTCATCTCAAACAACACATCAAAGATGTATTTGGCATTCACGAGCCATTTCATCTGCTTTTGAATGGCAATGAATATTTGCCACCGGCCGAGGACGTACGCGTACTCAACGAAAATGAAATTATCGTGTACGTATATTTCAATTGTCAGAAACAATTTTTATTACAAAAGAAAACCATTACTAACAAACGACACGGCAAGCATCGAGAAATTGCGATGTTAAAATTTAGTAACGTCAAGTTCGTCGCTCTTCGATATTTTACATCTTATATTGTCTTACATTGTAACTGTAAACGGAGACATTTTTTTTTCTAAACGATGAATTGGAAATAAAAATGAAAAATCTGGTTCAACGAGAACATGGTGGAGAACTTGAAAAAAAAAAAAATGGACAGGGTATATTTGTTAAAAACTGCAAAATGATTTAGATCAGTAATAAATTAATGAGAACTAGAGAAGTGATGTGATTCATCCAAAAAGTAAGTTAAATAATTAATGACAACGATTAATTGATAATTGAAAAAAAATGATTAATTGATCGTTGAAAATTGATTGTCATCAATCAATTTTCAACGATCAATTAATCAAACATTAAACATCAAACATCATTGTTTGACTCTTGGATAGCGCAACTCAAGTTTTTATGCCAGATCTCGTCGTCAACTGCAGGATCAGGAAAACAACTTTGAGTGAAATAAATCTACTTCACGCCCTGCTCAACTTGCGCAGTGTCCATTTCAACATTTTACTTCCTCATAAAAGCTCTGTGTTCTTGAAAATTCTTCCTAGTTTTTTGTCATTCAGAACAAAAGCAAACCTTAAAATAATGTTTAACGGAAAATACTACAGGACTCTATAGGTCGAAAATCCTGTTGCATTATTTTATCTCAGACCGTTGGCTTTTAGAACAAAATAAAAGCGTCATTGTCTTTATCTTTTGATAGTACTGAGAATGACGCTTTTCCTGCATTCACAATGTCGATAGTTCGGGGGAAAATACAGCGATGACATTTTTACCGGCTGAGTCTTGAAGAAATATTTTATTTTTGCCTTAATGTGAAAAAATGTAAGAAGCAGATTGTACGTACTAACGTCGCGGAATAGCTTTGAGTAAACTCAATCATCATTCCAATTGTACCTGAGTAAAAACAAACCAATTCCTGTTTTTCTGTTTTCTTTTATCCTGAATTTTCAGTAAAAAAAATTAAAATCTTACAAAACGTAGCTTGAATGAACGCAGTTCATAAAATTGGGCGATTTCTTCAGAATTCAAAATAATTAAAGTTGCTGACTACCACGAGTTAGTGTTTCTCTCGACTTTAAGGCGACGCTAAATATGCGCAAGTGAAGAGATACCCATCATCCGCCGAACTAAAATATGAAAAAAAATCAAATTTACATTTTTTTACGGTATTACTCGGATCCCAATGAAAAACTGTAACAATAAAATTACTATAAGTCCTAATTCTCCCGAGTCCTTGATTCGTTAACGGAAGCTTTTTTTTTTTATCAAAACATTTCAATTACAGAGTTAAACCAGGATCAGGTATAAACAACTCGAATGGAAATGCCTCTGCAATGTCACTGCCATCGTCGGACATGGAAAATGGTTTTATAAAAGACATATCGACGACCGATGATGCAGCGCCTTATCAACATAAAACAAAGTGCGAGCCTCACAGTGCGACGCAGAATGATAACGAAGCTCCAAATAGTTCAGTAGCTAATACCGTAAAATCTGATCCCTCGCGCTGAAATTTAATACAAAACAAACGAACAATCGAACAAAAATCAATAAACATCTCTTTCCACGTCTCCTCATTCTGTTGTTTGTCCTAGATGTCAGTAAGGCCGATGCCACAGCGTACCACAGTATTTTGGATATTACCGAAGTTGACAGCAGTCCGCAGTCAAAGCCGAAAGACGATTCGAACGACATGAATTTTAGCGCTATCGATCCTCACGCGATAACGTCACACAAGCGTAAAAGAGTACGTCGTAAGAAAATGTCGAAACCGGCGGAAACGTCGCTGTCTGAAATAATTGCCCGTCAAAAACAGACAATCATTAACAAACCAAAGATCATTGAATCGTACACTATACCGAGCGGTAAACACATTCGTTTTGATAATCTCGACGATGGAAAACACGATGCTATTGTCAACGGACAAAATAATGCGCTCAATGAAAATTCAAACGCGAGATCATCGTCGTCCATTCCGTTCTTCAAAGATTATAAAATCGCCAGTCTCTCGACACTCCTGTCGTTGAGAAATTGCTCATCGCCGATCGTGTTCGCCAATAAAAAACCAAAGTACGATAATGGCTCTGATATGCAGACGGAAAACGAGGATACAAGACAATCGTCCTGCGTACCGAACGACACGCCCTCGTTGCAAAGCTCGAACTCCAGTAGTGTCAACAATATTCCACAAATAATCGAGGAACAGAACAAATATAATAACGTTAAACCCGAAGAATATCCGAGTCTACATGCTGTTACGGAAATTCACGATGTTATTGCATTTAAAGTAAGTTTTTTTTTCAAAATTAATAAGACGATTGTCAATAAGAGAAAGTGAACTTCCGGCTCTTCAATAATTGATTTTTCTTTCAATATCCCGATATTCAAAGTCAAGCTTTCTTTTCCAATTGGAAAAAAAAAACCGAAAATAAATGAAATTGCACTTTCGCCGATGCACTTCCGGTGTCTTCGAATAAACAATTATTTCTCTCGTATTTTCATGATCAATCGGTGCGAAAACTTGTTCTTTATTTCATACTTTGCGCGATGAAAAAAAAAAAGAAAAAAAAACTCTAACGATGTATCGTTTACGCGAATTTCAGGTACTACGGATCGGAAATGAATATACACCCGAAGTTTCGAATTACATCGTTGCGAAAACTTTGGACTGGTGTCCGAAAAAAATGCTCTATACGTTCCAAATTCTCAGTATGTCGATTGCCGTAATTTGCACTTGCAATTCTTTCCGTCGTGTTTGTTAATTTCAGGAGATTGTGAATTATGAATTGCAGAAGGTCGGAACGAGATCGAAGGACCATCGGGAAAATTTTCACTGCCAGAGAACGAGGCTGAACAGCACAAGAGCGATACGGTTGAATATAATTTTTCACAACTGATCGATCCCCGACTGATTGAGCGAAAATAATCAAAAAAATCGCTGCATTATTATTTTTTCTTCCAGTATATCTTCTTTTAATTGTCGTAGCGTTAAGAAAAAAAAACGTGTCATGTGTTGTAATGGAAAGTGTATAAGATTGTATTACGTACTGCGATTAATCCGTGACGTTCAAAATGACTTAATAACTAATAAAACTTTATGACGAATCTTTTAAAATCCGATGCTATTTTTCATCGCACTCCTGGCATCACAATTTAACGTAAATGTACAACCACGATACTTTGGAAATCGGGAGAAAGATGAGATTTCGAAAGAGAGAGTGAAATCTCTTTGAAACTTAAAAAAGAAATCTTTAACAAGTTTTTTTCCCCATTATAACTCATACTTATTTCCTAACAATCGATATATTAATTTTCCAGGAATCGTCACTGCAGCAAGCTTTTTTTATCTTTCCCACGAATCAACGATTCGAACAATGCTTACTCGTCGTAACTTCAACTAGAGAAATGAAGATTTCATTCGAGAACAGAGTTCCTTTCGTCGAGACAAAGTCGATACGAGTCGGTGATATTGAATAATATTATGGATTGCATAAAAAAAAATCCGTGAGAGAGTGAAGTCTGTTTGAAACGAAAAAAAAATGTCAACAAGTTTCTTTCCTATTATTACTCATATTTATTTCTTAATCGATATATTGATTTTCTAGGAATTGTCACTGGAGAAAAAGAAAATCGTATCTTTGCAGCAATCCTTTTTTTCCCCACGAATCAACGATTCGAACAATGCTTATCCATCGTAACTTCGAGCAGAGAAATCAAGATTTCTTTCGTGAACAGAGTTCCTTTCGTCGAGGCAAAGTCGATACGATTCGGTGATGTTGAATAATGTTGTGGATCGAATAATAAAAAAAAGAACGCCCGTACAACTGTTCCACGATGACGATGTATGCCCGGCGACTGTTCGACTCCGTGAAGCAGGCCTTGGGAATAGTGAAGTGGTCTGTAGAACGGATGGTTTGAGACTGAAGAAAAAAGCTCTTGTCCATTGCCATCGACCTCGAATAGATGGAAAAATTTGGCAGATAGGAAATTGTATTTTTATATTGAGAAAAAGTGCTCTATACTTAGAGACAGAGAGTAAGAGGGTGGGTAAGTATAAACTTCGCAGTACTCGATGAGGGGGTAGGTATAAACTTGGCGCAATGTACAGTGAGGGGCTGTGCGCCCTCACCGAGTCTCGTGCACGTTTTTATTTAAAATCGTACATTCAACCGATGATGATGCAATTTTATTAATGACAGACCGGCATCACCTCATCCCCAGAAGACCATAGAACGAAGAAAATTCTATTCGGGCTATTCCTGGATCGCGCAATAGATTGTCGCATGGATAGATACTCTCGGTAATGCCATATGTCTGCGATACACGAAAGCAAAAAAAAATAGAAAGCACCAAACTGCGGGTACACCGATAATTTTATACCCTCTTTCTCTTCCCGAGGCAATTTGAGCATTTATTATGTTTACATCGCTTCGAGAAAGGAGGAAAACCGTTCGTCCGACTTCATAGAAGTACACACATTTTCCATCAAGTTTCAGTAGCAGCTGTTGACAATACTATAACGGAAAAGTCTCGTTGAATATGACGACCGATACCGTTTAAGTGAGAATCAAAGATGATAACCTCGAGCTTCTTTGTAACAGACATTTTTTTGTTCATTTATTCCGAAACTTGTGTCACAATGATTATTTTGCATCAGTTACCTTATAATATCTATTATTTTTCATTCTACGGGGCGCAACAATTAAGGGGTGTGGCCACGCTAGCGGGTATAAAATCATGTGCACATTTAACAATTTTTTTTTGCATGAAAAAGTGATTTATTTATAAAACTAATTATCCATCTGTTTAGTATAAATATTAAGCTAGCAAAAAATATTTCTTTTTGTTATACAAAATGGCCGAGTACTGCTACTTGCTTTTGGTATCTTTTTTTTTTTTGAGGCGCTTCCTGGCGTGACATTTGGCATCCACAATTTTTGACCGAGAACAAAAAAAAAATTTTCTTTAATCTCCATCAGAATACTTAGAGAATTACCTACGGAATTTCTGATTAATTGAAAACTTTCCATTGTATGAGCAGTTTTATACGAAATTTTTCACATGGAAATTCACCTTTTAAGTTCAAATGCCTACAATATTCGAATAAAATAATATTTTTCAAATTCCGTACGTACTTTTCTAGGTATTCTGATGTAGATTAACGAGAATTTTTTGGTTCTAGGTCAATAATTGTGGATGGCAAATGTCACGGCGCGGAAAAAAGATACCAAAAGCAAATAGGAGTCGTTGGCCATTTTGTATAACAAAAAAACAAAAAGAAATATTTGTTATTACCTTGATATTTATACTAAATAGATGTGCAATTAGTTTTATATATTAGACAATCAGAGTGCCGCTGATTGTCTAATAGTAACCCTAGTTTTTCATGTTTGTGGACAAATGTCGATATTGGCAATGCACATTAGTAAAATGTATAGCGATTGTTTTCGTGACTCGAGTATCAAAATTAAGGGTTTTTTTTTCATTTGAACAATAGAATGGGAAGAACTATACAAGAGGCTTTCAGTGAAACGCTTCTTGGACATTTGATTGGCACGCCACTTCGCTCGTTTGTAAATTGGGATATCAGGTTTTAACGGTTAGTTCGACAGATATTGAAGTAACGGAGTAAAATATAGAACCAAAGACTTCAGTGATTCATGAACTTGGAAAAGTTTAATTCCCAGTTTTCTTCTTGTTTGTATTTTAAACAATTCTTTTAAGGGCTCACATACCGCTGCGCGCGCTGAAAACCTAGTGCATTTTAAAAATTATTATAAAGGTTAGATGGTAAAAAAAAATTAAATTGTCGATTTCACATTTTCTATTAACTTTTCAACTATAAGAAAAACATTTTTTTTTTTTTTTTAAATCTTAACATTATTTTTTACGGGTATAAATGGACTACTGATGAAAATCATGGTGCCTCCTTGTCGACATCATAACTTCAACAAAAATGAGTCAATCCGCATAAATAATAAAGTATCTAGTAAAATAATGTAATAGTAATAGTCTGACGGAGGGAATTTTTTTTTTTTTTTTTTTTTTTCAAAATAAAGAAATTACTGTATTTCAAACTTTAGTATGCAATTTTTTTTAAATTTGTGTTTAATAATTTATAAGAAATTGTCCAACTAAAAAATTTGAAAAACCTCTCGTCAGTCTATAGAGAAAATAATTATCGAGATATAAAAAAGAAAAAAGTTAAAGAATATTAAAAATTGACTGAGTTATCGTGCTGACACTGTGTGAAACATAGTTTCGAGAAAAACGCGTTTAAGGTAGTAGTCTGGTAACTTAAGCCGATTTTCATGTCTTTTTTGTAGGAAACTAAAAATGAATCGTCTTTGATATTTAGAATGTTTTTATTTACATATTAAAGATACAAAAAAAATTTGTTTGAAAAAATTTAATAGTTTATTATTATTATTATTATTGATCGAAGTTGGCACCTCAAAAAAAAAGCGCGTGGGTGGCCCCGGTGATTTTGGCTCTTGATGTTATCTGAAATCAAAAATTCTTGATAATTCTTAATCTATAGATATGTCATTCTGGTCGGAACTACTGAAGTTAAATTTCATGGATAAATAACAAAATGGCGGACTTTGGAAAAAAAAGTCCTTTTATTTTAGCAAAGAAGGGGTTGTAAAATAAAAAGTTAGGGGTGAAAAGATCTCTCGGTAGTTCCGACGAGAACTATAAGTGTGTAGAGTAGCCTGTTAAAATTTGAAAGCAATCGGTTCGGTAGAAAAAAAGTTAGGACCCGGGCTGCCAACTTCGAGGTGCCAACTTCGATCAATAATAATAACAATAATAAACTATTAAATTTTTTCAAAAACATTTTTTTTTGTATCTTTAATATGTAAACAAAAACATCCTAAATATCCAAAACGATTCATTTTTATTTTCCTACAAAAAAACGACCTCCAAAAAAGACATGAAAATCGGCTAAAGTTACCAGATTACTACCTTAAAGTTTCTGGTAGGTACAACGTGAGCTCGATGTCCGGTCACATTTATTGCTATAACTTTGTAGCGGAGTGGAATTTTCTCAAAAGTTTTTTTTTAATTCTTAAAAGTATAGAGAATAAAAATTTGTAAAAAAAATCGATTTTTTGCTGATTTCAGGGGTATGCGAGCCCTTAAATCAATGTTTTCGTCGTATACCTTTTCAGGTTTTTAGGTGCCTTCGTCATTAGTCGCCATTTCCATTCCATTCCTTGAGACCTCCTCCGGAGTGTTACAGTCACTTTTTCCTAATGGATTGGAATATTGCATTTGCCCGAGGGCCCAGGGAAACTACCGAAAACCTGGCCAATACAGACGACTATTTTTTTTACTGACTTTCAGTTGTATTACCATCAGAAACTCAGAAAAACTACGTCCTCTGCTCTGTAATCGATGTGCAACCCAGGCCACAACTAAGCCATCACCCATCTCAGTATTGACCGCGTCTAATAACTGTTTAAGGGGGGAAATAGAAAAATTAAAAATTAAAATTCCGACTCGTTCTATTGTTATAAGCCATTAAAGTGATTAGCTCTCCTTCAGGCCCAGGCAAACTATTTTTACAAACGCGTTTTTCTGAAAACGACTTTTTTTTAACTTGCGTACACGCTAGTTTAAAAAGTTTTCAACCAATCGTTTTGAAAATTGGCCGTTACTTTCTTCGTAGTATTGCACTCTACATGAACCTAAAATCGGAATATTATCATTATTTAAAATAATTTTTTTTTCGCAAATAAAGTTGTAGAAAATGGCAAAAAATCATGCTTTTTTGTTTTGACCCCTGTAAAAAATTCAATTTTCTATTTCTTTGATAGCATTTGGGTTCATATAGAAGAGAAACATATAATAAAAGTAAATTCCAACCTCGTTTGATTTCAGATAAAAATTGCGGCTTCCAGAATGTACGCAAAATGCTGAGTCTGATTGTGACCTGCAATATGGGGTCGCTAATATCATCGGTGTTTTTCAAGGAAATTCTTCAAAAATTTTATAATATATACTTAAATATGTGTATAAAATATTCTCAAAGTTTCAATAAATTATATTCATTTTTTATACTATAAAAAAATTCATGAAAATCATTGAGAAAACGCTGTCCTAACCTTATTTCCCCCCTTAAGGCCTTACATACGTCCAGCGGTACCGAAAACGTACCAAGAGAAAAAGTGTTTTTAGGAGGGATAGACATAGAAATTGATAAAAAAATTCTTACACATTGTTTATTACTGTGTTAAGTTTGTAAAAAAATTTATTTCAATTTTTTTTTTCAAAAATTACAACATGAAAAATCACATTTTTTGAAGCACTGTAAAAAAAAAGTTGCTCCACGGTCGGCAGTATTTCTTCCTCAAATGTTGACGGATCTGCAAAATGTAAAGAAATTCTTGTAAAATAAGGTAGTAGTTATAGTTTGTCGAGCCGGATTTTTGAAATTCGAAAAATTAAATAATTTACGGTAATTTTAAAAAAAATCTTAAGTTTGTGTCAAAAAAGTCACACTTTAATTGTTTTTATAAAATTTTCTAATTATAATTTTAAAAATCCGGCTCGACAGACTATAGAAAAAACAATTCCGAATATAAAAAAAAAAAAATCATCAAAAAATATTAAAAACCGTACGAGTTATCATGCCCACCGTGTCAGAAAAAGTAGTTTTGAGAAAAACGCGTTTAAAGTTTCAAGCGCGTTTCGCTCGAAGTCGCGCGCGGCTGGAGCAAGAACTTTATGAATTTTTTTAATTTATTTAGTTAACTTACGTCTAATCTCCCATTCCAGCATAATATTGTACGCCTTCCTTGTCAGTAAAAAATTGTTGTTGTTTATTTTTTTCTAATCGACGAATTGTTCTGGCCTCTTTTGTTGCTTTGATAGCGTTGATTCGAGCGTGTTTCACATTATCAGGCAGTCACATTATCGACAATAACTTTTGAACTATGGGGAATTTTTACAATTAGCTTACACAGAAATACGCCTAAGACTATAAGGAATAATAATCTGTAAACAAAAAAAAATCGATTTTTTGAAAATTCTCGACGTATGTAAGGTCTTAACATGGGAAACCGCTGAATTCGCGCACTGACTGCGCTTCTACTACCGTCGGTCTTCTGCCTATTCCCATTTCCGTTCTATTCCTGTTTTAATTCCTGATAAATCTACCGACCCGATTAAAAATGTCGATTACATGAAAAAAAATCCATTCTGCTTGTCCTTATTCGATCATTAGTGCAAATGATTTTCGATGTAATTAGCGTCTCATATTTGATGCCACATCATTGATCATCTGGAAATAAAAATGATGTAAATCCTTACAGAATTTTTCAAAGGGACAAAATGCTGATCTATTAACATTTATAACATTTGCATTTCTCGTTCTGCTTATTCTCTATGCTCGCTGTACCGTCGGAGAAAGTCTCATTACCAAGGTACCTAGAATCTGATAATTCACGCTCAATAGAGAATGTCATGAAAAATGTTGATTATCAAAAATGTTCTTTTCACACAGAGTTTGAACGTTTGCAATGAGTTTTATGATTGTGAATGGTACAAGACGCCAACGAATAAGGCGCGTGTTATAATAATCTGCATGGCAAGATCACAAAAACCGCTTAGTTTGACCGCCGGAAAATTTGGTATATTTTGTCTCAGCACATTGACCGAGGTAAATGATTCCCCGAGGCTTGGCTCATTTACATTTTTTTTTCACATCAAATACCATAATTTTAATTAATTCAATCCGATTCGTTCTTTTGGTGCTGAAAACTTCAATGGGCTATTTGTCGGTTTTACGATCTTTTTTCTAACTTGATGTATTCTTAAGCGTTCTTACGAAGTGATTCTCGAATAAAATGATAGTTCGATCGGTCAACGAAATTTATGATCAATAAGTCTACTCGGGCAATCGAACTGATGTAAGTGACGACTCAATAATTTGTGAATTGTTGAGTCGATATATAACGAAATTTCTATTATGTACGTTGATTCTCATCAACGCAACTGTCTTCCATGACGGGAAAAAATGAAAGATGCAAATTGAAATATGCTCCATTCATCCCTTATAATTTTCCTCCAATTTTGAATTAGGGAAATCTTCGGTACAAAGGAGGCTGACGTGAAAATTATTAGGAACGTGTCGATTTTCGATTACTTCATTCATTAAAATGTATTCTTTGCGGCAAATAATTCTAAAATTTAGGGCACCGTAAGTTGTACAAATCGTAAATAGCGACGACAACACTAACGGACCCCTAAATTTATCGTTATTGACGAAATGTTGGTGTTGGATCATCGTGACCCTAAGGCCGTCATCCCGTGTGAAGGCTCTCTTTTTACGCTTTTTTTGGGAATTCTTTTTGCCGAACTAAATAAAGATACAAGTGCGAAATTTTTACCACATATTTGTTCACATTTTAAGCACACTTAAAAAATTTTTCAGTCCGAAAACTTAGTCACTCATTTTTAAAAAAACGGTTATCACGATTAGGGACGTTCTGCTTATCCGAAAAAAAAATAAAATCAAACGGCATTTTAATCTGTGAAGTTTTAACTAGTCTCGGAACTAGGATCGTCAAAAAATATTGAAAAGTTTATTTTTCGCAACTTGTTGAACTCTTACCGTCAATTTTAGTTTTTTTTTTTCACGACTTCTTCAGCATGACAATATTGAAAAGTTTTTCAATATTTTTTGACAATCCTAGTTCCACGACTGGCTAAAACTTCACAGATTGAAATGCCGTTTGATTTTTTTGTTACACATAAGCAGAACGCCCGCAATCATGGTAACCGTTTTTTTTTTCAAAATAAGTGGCCTAAGTTGTTGGGTACCTCAGCAATAAGCGACGATTTCGTGCTGAAAAAATTGTAAAGTGTGCTCCAAAATGTAAATAAATATGTGATAAAAATTTCGCAGTTGTATCATTATTTGGTTGGCCAAAAAAAATACCCCAAAAAAGCGTAAAAAAGGAGGCTTTGCACGGGACGACGTTCCTAAGTTCACCAATC
The DNA here is from genome assembly GCA_958009045.1 of Oxytorus armatus. Classification (NCBI taxonomy): domain Eukaryota; kingdom Metazoa; phylum Arthropoda; class Insecta; order Hymenoptera; family Ichneumonidae; genus Oxytorus; species Oxytorus armatus. The sequence goes on from OY253752.1 coordinate 22,783,641, forward strand.
ATTCTTCGGTGTTCGTGAGTCGATGTGTAACGAAATTTCCGTTATATACGTTGAGTCTTAGTAGTCTGGTAAGTCTGGTAACTTAGGCCGATTTTCATGTCTTTTTTGGAGGGCGTTTTTTTGTAGGAAAATAAAAATGAATCGTTTTGGATATTTAGGATGTTTTTATTTACATATTAAAGATACAAAAAAAAATTTTGTTGAAAAAATTTAATAGTTTATTATTATTATTATTATTGCTCGAAGTTGGCACCTCGAAGTTGGCAGCCCGGGTCCTAACTTTTTTTCTACCGAACCGATTGCCTTCAAATTTTAACAGGCTACTCTACACACTTATAGTTCTCGTCGGAACTACCGAGAAATTTTTTCACCCCTAACTTTTTATTTAACAACCCCTTCTTTGCTAAAATAAAAGGACTTTTTTTTTCAAAGTCCGCCATTTTGTTATTTATCCATGAAATTTAACTTTATTAGTTCCGACCAGAATGACATGTCTATAGATTAAGAATTTTTTTTTCCAGATAACATCAAGAGCCAAAATCACCGGGGCCACCCATGCGCTTTTTTTTCGAGGTGCCAACTTCGATCAATAATAATAATAATAATAAACAATAAAATTTTTTCAACCAAATTTTTTTTTTGTATCTTTAATATGTTAATAAAAACATCCTAAATATCCAAAAGGATTCATTTTTATTTTCCTACAAAAAAACGCCCTCCAAAAAAAGACATGAAAATCGGCTTAAGTTACCAGACTACTACCTTAACGCAAAATCTTCCATTGACAGGCAAAAAATGAAAAATGCAAGTGAAAATATGCTCCATTCATGACTTATAATTTTTCTTCAATTTTCAATTAGGTGAACTTCGTTACAAAGGGTGGCTGACGTGAAAATTATTGAGAAACGCGTCGATTTTCGATTTCTCCATTTAATATCCATTCTTCGCAGCGAAGAATTCCGAGATTTAGGGTGCCATAAGTCGTACAAATCGTAAATAGTGACGACAGCATTAACGTACCCCTAAATTTATGGTAATTGACGGGGAAGGTGTTGGATCATCGTGACAAAAAGCTCGCCAATCATTCTTCAGTGTTAAGCTTCGTTACACGCTCGCCCTTGATCCTGGAAAACTTCGAGCAGGGTGAATATAGAAAGGATATGGCTGCCACTCTCCAGTGGCAATAGGGGGGGGGGGGGGGGGGGGGGAGTAATGAGAATAAGGAGAAGTAAGTGGGATAAGAGAAGGAAATTTCGTGACAGCCAAAAGGAACGACGATAGTGCTTGTGGCAATAGTGTCTCTCGTTGGCCATTTGAGCAATGGGTGGTCCTTCTATGTCTCACAAAGTACGTATTACGAAGCCAACAGTAGGATAACGCGACTCTACCAACACACCACTAAGAACGGAGTCGAAGACCTTTACGAGTACTTCCCGCTCGTATTTATATATATATATAAATATATATATGTGTGCGGTTCTCTCGTTTGACACCGACCGAATGTAGCAAAAGAGAACTCTCAGTCTGGCCGTGCACGCCTTCGACTACTAGTCGACGCCACGACTTTGGTCACCCGACGGTCTCCAGGCCTTGCTCCCTTTGGAATATACGGGCGACGTGTGTGACAACCACGCGCGCATACTAATTACCTCAAACATTCTTTTTACACCGTTACATTTCTCGCACGTATTAAACAGACGCTATTTTGACGATAAAATAATTCTTCACTATCTGAGTGGGGTCAGGGGGCGACTGTTCGACGTGCGATTTAATGCAATTTCTCAATTACGTCTAGACAAACATTTTGCGATCGTCATTGTTCTCGGAGCAATTGTGATACAAACATCATTACTCCCGTGACATTTATCGTTGCGAGATAGTTTTTATTGAAGAATTCGTTGAAATTCAGCTATTCGCGAGCCATCAAGTTTGAAGAAGAAACGCAGTAGAAAAGGTGAGTGTCGATTAGACAGTCGGGAAAAGCTTGATAAATGAAAATCCGGCAAACGGATAGTTCACACGCCATTGAGTTGTCACTTTTTCCCGCGAGAAATTACTTACAAGGGTGCAACATTAAAAATTCATAATGATGATTTTTCAATGAGCAATTTATGACATTTCTTTCAACGTACATTTTCCAATAATACATCCGCGAAAGTTCTGACTGGAGTTTCTATTTATTTGTTAATTTTGGGAGTATCGTAAAAATCGAGCATCTTTATAAAATACTTTTTCTTTTAACTTTTCCGAATGTCCGTTTCGCTGTTTCATTCCCAGTTTGCTTGCCCGGTACATTTAATTGGAAGAAGTACGAGATGTAATGTCCGCGAGACGTCGACGTTCCAGTCGAGCGTTATTAAATGTTCGGGTACACCATAAAATGCCGCGTAAGGGGGACGCGGATAGACGGCGAATCATCGTTGTTTAGCCAGCTTATGGAAATATCTTCAATTCCCGTTCGTCTCGTTCTCTGACGAAAGTTTGCGTATTATAGCCCAAAAATAAATGGATTTAGTCGCGGACTCCTTCTGTATTTTTAAAATACTACCAGATTATATCGTGTACCGCGGCGCGCACTTTACGGCCCTCGCATTATTTTCCACATCGAATGAAACTTTGACAATTTTTTTTTTTTCCTTTTTACATCGTTTTTTGTAAATTTTTACTAGGGGTTGTAAAAGATGAAACGATTTTTTTTTTCACACTTTCTGCTCAGATTTTTTTATGCCGTTGTTAAGAGCACATGAAAAGTGCTAGAGTCCAAAGAGATGCGAAAATTTGGGAAAATCGATGGTCTAACTTTGGAAATAAAAAAAAAATAAAAAATACGTGGTAGCTCAATGGATGAAGTGACATTTTGAAGCTTATACGGTCACGAAGGGAATGAGTAACAGAGCGGAGTTTCTAATCTAACGGACAGCTATATTACAGCGATTTCAATACACTGACTTATTTTTTTTGCCAAGATACAAAAACCGTTGAATTTTTTCATTCCCTTTCGAAATCCTTTATCAATATATTTTCTTCCAGCGGGTAAAAACTCGGGAAAAAACTGAACTGAAGAAACGCTAAATAAGGGATTGAAACTGAGGGTGTCCTTCCCGAATAGACCTTACTACTATCCTACTACTATAATAATAATTCAAACACGCTAATCTCAGGAAATACTTATCCGATTTGAAAAATTCTTTTTGCATTAGATAGCCCGTTTATTCAGGAAGGCTTTAGTCCATATAACTTCATGCTACGACCCTAATCTTAATATTTTACTACTATACTACTATATCTATAATATACTATAATAAAGCTCGACAGTTTGTTTGTTTGAAAGCGCTAATCTCAGGAAATACTTATCCGATTTGAAAAATTCTTTTTGCATTAGATAGCCCGTTTATTCAGGAAGGCCCTAGTCCATATAACTTCATGCCATGACCTTAATATTACTATCTTATTACTATACTACTACATCTATAATATACTATAATAAAGCTCGACAGTTTGTTTGTTTGAAAGCGCTAATCTCAGGAAATACTTATCCGATTTGAAAAATTCTTTTTGCATTAGATAGCCCGTTTATTCAGGAAGGCTCTAGTCCATATAACTTCATGCTATGACCCTAATCTTACTATCTTACTACTATACTACTATATCTATACTATACTATAATAAAGCTGGATAGTCTGTTTGTTTGAAAGAGCTAATCTCAGGAAATACTTATCCGATTTGGAAAATTCTTTTCGCATTAGATAGCACGTTTATTCAGGAAGGCTTTACGCTATATAACTTTATGCTATGACCCTAAGAAGCGAGCAGCGGCGCGTTGGATCGAGGGACAAAAATTTAACGCGGGTGAAATCGCGGGGCACAGCTCGTTTAATATAACAATGAATCCAAACATTTCCAGTAGCAGTTTTCCATACTATGTTCCATCGCTTTACAGAGGTTCTTTAGAACTCCAAACAGAGACTATCATATTAATCCAATAATATTTTTCTTTTTTTTTTTTTACACAAACCAATTTTAATAGTCTCCTAATAAGAGCGTTCAAGCGAAGAATGATTTTATTCCACTTCCGGAATAGCCCTTTTTCACGACATTTTTCATACTCGACAACGCGCCTAAAATTTGTCTTTTCCTTCAATCAACTATCGACTTTAAGGATAGCAGCGTCTAAAATTCCTCGGGAAGGGTAGCCGATTGAACGAAAGGACAAATTTTAGACGCGTTATCAAATATGAAAAATATAGTGAAAAGGGTTATTCCAGAAGTGTAAATGAAAACGTTCTTCGTTTAAATATTTATTATTTAGTTTACTATTAAAATTGGTTTGTTTGAGTTTTGTTTCATTTGGGGGAAAAAAAGGGTTGTTAAGTTGCCAACATAAAATCGAACGCTTTGATTCAATGTCCACGGTTTTGAACGTTGACCGTAAACGGTAAGCGTAACAAGAGAGACATCGTGTTGCACAGCGTTGTTAATTTCCTGATTATATACCCGCTGGATAATCGAATCACCCACGAATAAGGCGTCCAATGGATTGCGGATCAAGTGTTTAGATATATATGCGCTAGTGCATGTCGCTCGGAGACACAAACGTGCCTATTTCGTTTCGGAAAGAGAAAGTGACGTTCCGGTGACAGTCATATGTTGTGCACGAAGTTGATCGGTTTTTCTGAACAAATGGAAGGGAGACATTGCCGTACATTGGCTGTTGTATTTCTCGGCGGAAAATGTCTCGAAAATTCTGTGGCTTCGATGAGAGCGCATTAGCAAATACATCGGCGCAATGTTATAGTGAGTATTTTTTTTTTTTATTATCATGTAAATCGATTGATCATTAATTGTGTGAATAATATCATTTTAATGGGGCCATAAAACATTTTTATACGATCCACTTGCGAAGGTTAGATCAATGGAAATGGCGAGTTCTCGTTAAAGAATTATACGCAGTCAGGATTTTCTACAGAATTTTTTTTTTATTTCATTTTCGTCATATTTCAGTATATGCACAGAAAATTTTATGTCAATCCGACAAATATTCTTCGAAGTTACACGCATATTTTTAAAGACGTCTCGAAGCGTTTGAAAGTAGATTTCGAAAGTTTGTATGGGTTTTTTTTTTCGCAAAACTCTGTTTTTATAGTCGGTGTGCAAGATTCCTCGGAAACGACTTAACCGATCAGTCTCAATTTTTTATACAAGCTTTGTAAATATATTTTTTAGTGATTAAACTAAGGTTTTCCCTCGTCGACAAATATTTTTCATTTTATAAACAATTTAACGCCAACATTTTTATCGAAAAATGAAATTTTTTCTTCAGAAGCCGCCATTTTGTTAAAAATTAATATTTTGCTTATTACTCCGATTAAATACTAGATAATACCCTTATATTGAAGAAATCTTTTTTGTTTGTTTTTTTTTTTTCATTTTAAATGATCCAATCCAGAGATATCGTGCTCACCCGCAAGGCGCCTTTTTTTAGAGGAGCTGCCGGAGATCGGCTATAGCAGCTTTGAAAATCATTATTTTTACAAATAAAAAATATGAAAATAAAGTTAAAAGTTGCCACAATGTATATATAAATTTTTACATTAATAAATTAAAATCACTTCCCAGGAAAAATTCTTGAAAAATCGCTTCTTTGGAATCTCCTGACTGCGTATAAATCCTTAAAACTATTTCTTCGTTATTCGTGTCATACGCTTTAACGTTACTTAGTTTTTCTTCTCGCACGAGTATAACTGTATTGTTGTTGAAAAAGAAAAGAAGCCTTCTTTGCTTACTTATCACATGATTAGTATAACAGGCCATTTTCAACGTAACGTGGAGACCGAGCCGGAACTTTGGTTGCGATAGTAACTATGTGCGATAGGAATACTACTTGATACCCTTAAACTATGTTATTTTACTACCACCGATCATATTCAATGGGGAATTGAGTGAACATTGCAACGAATCGATGCATTAACAAATTGTTTTATATCGATATAAAATTGTTTTTAAATCGTAATTTTTTTCTCGTTATGGGAAATTTCAATGAAAAGTGGGACACTCATTGCGACAATTATATTTAAGCTTCCTGTGCCCCACGTTAAATTACTGTCCCCCGAATAAACACGCTGCCGACGCTCCTTAGGATCATAGCATAAAGTTATATGGCGTAAAGCCTTCCTGAATAAACAAGCTATGTAATGCAAAAAGAATTTGTCAAATCGGATTAGTATTTCCTGAGATTGGCGCGTTCAAACAAACAAACTGTCGAGCTTTATTATAGTATAGTATAGATATAGTAGTATAGTAGTAAAATAGTAAAATAGTAAAATAGTAAAATAGTAAGATTAGGATCATAACATGAAGTTATATGGTCCTAGAGCCTTTCTGAATAAACGTGCTATCTAATGCAAAAAGAATTTTGCAAATCGGATTAGTATTTCCTGATATTAGCGCGTTCAAACAAACAAACTCTCGAGCTTTATTATAGTATAGTATAGATATAGTAGTATAGTAGTAAAATAGTAAGATAGTAAGATTAGGATCATAGCATGAAGTTATATGGTCCTAGAGCCTTTCTAAATAAACGTGCTATATAATGCAAAAAGAATTTTTCAAATCGGATTAGTATTTCCTGAGATTAGCGCGTTGAAACAAACAAACTCTCGAGCTTTATTATAGTATAGTATAGATATAGTAGTAAAATAGTAAAATAGTAAGATTAGGATCATAACATGAAGTTATATGGTCCTACAGCCTTTCTGAATAAACGTGCTATCTAATGCAAAAAGAATTTTTCAAATCGGATTAGTATTTCCTGATATTAGCGCGTTCAAACAAACAAACTCTCGAGCTTTATTATAGTATAGTATAGATATAGTAGTATAGTAGTAAAATAGTAAGATAGTAAGATTAGGATCATAGCATGAAGTTATATGGTCCTAGAGCCTTTCTAAATAAACGTGCTATCTAATGCAAAAAGAATTTTTCAAATCGGATTAGTATTTCCTGATATTAGCGCGTTCAAACAAACAAACTCTCGAGCTTTATTATAGTATAGTATAGATATAGTAGTAAAATAGTAAAATAGTAAGATTAGGATCATAACATGAAGTTATATGGTCCTACAGCCTTTCTGAATAAACGTGCTATCTAATGCAAAAAGAATTTTTCAAATCGGATTAGTATTTCCTGATATTAGCGCGTTCAAACAAACAAACTCTCGAGCTTTATTATAGTATAGTATAGATATAGTAGTATAGTAGTAAAATAGTAAGATAGTAAGATTAGGATCATAGCATGAAGTTATATGGTCCTAGAGCCTTTCTAAATAAACGTGCTATCTAATGCAAAAAGAATTTTTCAAATCGGATTAGTATTTCCTGATATTAGCGCGTTCAAACAAACAAACTCTCGAGCTTTATTATAGTATAGTATAGATATAGTAGTAAAATAGTAAGATAGTAAGATTAGGATCATAGCATGAAGTTATATGGTCCTAGAGCCTTTCTAAATAAACGTGCTATATAATGCAAAAAGAATTTTTCAAATCGGATTAGTATTTCCTGAGATTAGCGCGTTGAAACAAACAAACTCTCGAGCTTTATTATAGTATAGTATAGATATAGTAGTAAAATAGTAAGATTAGGCTCATAACATGAAGTTATATGGTCCTAGAGCCTTTCTGAATAAACGTGCTATCTAATGCAAAAAGAATTTTTCAAATCGGATTAGTATTTCCTGATATTAGCGCGTTCAAACAAACAAACTCTCGAGCTTTATTATAGTATAGTATAGATATAGTAGTATAGTAGTAAAATAGTAAGATAGTAAGATTAGGATCATAGCATGAAGTTATATGGTCCTAGAGCCTTTCTAAATAAACGTGCTATCTAATGCAAAAAGAATTTTTCAAATCGGATTAGTATTTCCTGAGATTAGCGCGTTGAAACAAACAAACTCTCGAGCTTTATTATAGTATAGTATAGATATAGTAGTAAAATAGTAAAATAGTAAGATCAGGATCATAGCATGAAGTTATACGGTCCTAGAGCCTTTCTGAATAAACGTGCTATCTAATGCAAAAAGAATTTTTCAAATCGGATTAGTATTTCCTGAGATTAGCGCGTTGAAACAAACAAACTCTCGAGCTTTATTATAGTATAGTATAGATATAGTAGTAAAATAGTAAAATAGTAAGATCAGGATCATAGCATGAAGTTATACGGTCCTAGAGCCTTTCTGAATAAACGTGCTATCTAATGCAAAAAGAATTTTTCAAATCGGATTAGTATTTCCTGAGATTAGCGCGTTGAAACAAACAAACTCTCGAGCTTTATTATAGTATAGTATAGATATAGTAGTAAAATAGTAAAATAGTAAGATCAGGATCATAGCATGAAGTTATACGGTCCTAGAGCCTTTCTGAATAAACGTGCTATCTAATGCAAAAAGAATTTTTCAAATCGGATTAGTATTTCCTGATATTAGCGCGTTCAAACAGACAAACTCCCGAGCTTTATTATAGTATAGTATAGATATAGTAGTACGAGGTCTGTTCAAAAAGTATCGCGAATTTTGAATTTCCGCAGGCTACGTATATTCGATTTTCGATTTTTTTTTTGTGGCTCTAGATTAGTACTCGTGTCCCTCACTCATGCCGAAAAAATCGGCCATTTTGAATGTTTAGTTAATTGTTGACAGCTGTTTTGGTTAGACGGGTTTTGGCCTGTCTTCGATTTTTGCCTATTCTAAAAAAGCAGCTTCCATTGCGATGATTGAGCTTTGGTTTCCACGTCATTACCATAAACCCCGTGATTCGTCACCAGTTGTGACCCTCTGGAGCAAATTTGGGCCGTCGCGGACCGAGTCCAACAGCTCCTTAGCAATGTTAACGCGACACTGTTTTTGTTCGAAATTGAGCAATTTTGGCACGAATTTCGCGGCGACCCGTCTCATGCCCAAATCATTGGTAAAAATCGAATAGCACGAGCCAATCGATATGTTTAGTTCCTCAGCAACTTCTCTTACGGTGATTCGACGATTGGCCAATATTATTTTCTTCATTTCATCAATGTTTTCGTCTGTTGTCGATGTGCTCGGGCGTCCGGAACGCATTTCGTTGTTCGCATCTTCTCGGCCCTCTGAGAACATTTTGTACCACCGATAAACGTTACTTTGGTCCAAGGTAGCTTCACCATATGCCACAGTCAACATGCGGAATGCGTCCGCGCAGTTAATTTTGTTTTTCACACAAAATGTGATACAGATTCTTTGATTCATTTTTTGGAATAGGCAAAAATCGAAGACAAGCCAAAACACGTCTAACCAAAACAGCTGTCAACAATTAACTAAGCATTCAAAATGGCCGATTTTTTCAGCATAAGTGGGGACATGAGTATCAACCTAACGCCAAAAAAAAATCGAAAATCGAATATACGTAGCGCGCGGAAATTAAAAATTCGCGATACTTTTTGAACAGACCTCGTATAATAGTAAGATAGTAAGATTAGGATAATAGGATGAAGTTATAGAGTCTAAATTCTTCCTGAATAAACGGGCTATCTAATGGACAAAGAATTTTTCAAATCGGATAAGTATTTTCTGAGAATACCGCGTTTAAACAAACAAACCCTTGTAGCTTTATTATAGCATAGTATAGATCTAGTAGTAAGATAATAAGATTAGGATCATAGCTTGAAGTTATATGGCCTAGAGCCTTTCTAAATAAACGGGCTATTAAATGCAAAAAGAATTTTTCAAATCGAATTAGTATTTCCTGAGATTAGCGCGTTCAAACAAACAAACTCCCGAGCTTTTTTATAGTATAGTATAGATATAGTAGTACAATAGTAAGATAGTAAGATTAGGGTAATAGCATGAACATATATAGCCTAGATTCTTCCTGAATAAACGGGCTATCTAATGGAAAAAGAATTTTTCAAATCGGATACGTATTTTCTGAGAAGAGCGCGTTCAAACAAACAAACAAACCATTGCAGTTTTATTACTGCCTAGTATAAATCTAGTAGTAAGATAGTAAGATTAGCGTCATAGCTCAAGTTATATGGCGTAGAGCCTTCCTAAATAAACGGGCTATTTAATGCAAAAAGAATTTTCCAAATCGGATTAGTATTTCTTAAGATTAGCGCATTCGAATAAACAAACAAACTCTCCAGCTTATAGTAGTGAGACATAGTCGCATTTGAACGCGGCGTCGCTAGTGAATTAGATTTGCCAACGATGTCAATCAAACATAAAATTCCGCGATTGTCGTTGAGCCTGCGGGCTAACCGACAATCACTTATCGCTATCGTGCATCACCCCGAGGGGGCGAGAACTTGTAGCCCGCATGTAATCAACTTAAAATCTACCTTTCACGATTTCATTTCGAACATCACGTGCAACCTAAATATACGAAAAAAAAAAAAGGAAAGGAAGAAAATCACTCGCACTCGTTCTTCCCCTCCCGTATCCAATTAACGGCGCACAAACCGCGACAACCCAAACGTTTATCAGTAACATTTTCTTTTTCAATGTACGTATATCCAAGGCAAACACCCACGCAAACGTATCAACTTCGCGGCATCTGCATACGAAAAAATCTTGTTGTATACGTGCGTCGACCCGTATATACCAACAATAAAAAAAAAAACCCATGTACTCACGTAACCCCAATAGAATCCAAATGGAAGTGGATTTCGAATCAGCCATCCAACGTTCGATAACCAAGAAAAAGACAGTTTTTACTTTTACGCGCACGTTTTGTATCTGCACCGAGTATTTTTCCTCGAGTAGTGACTACTTTCCAAGTTTTCCAATCAACGGAAAATGTAGAAGCGTAGCCGGATACTTTTTGTTCGAGAAATCGTAGGAGTTTGTTTTTTTTTTCTACTCGCAAAATAAACTTTGATATCGTGAAGAAATTCTGGATGATTGTGAGATCGAACTCTGGGCTGGGTTTTATCTGCTTTTTTGGGCTGGAATTGGGTGGAGTTTGAGGGTGGAAAATATCCTATGCAGGAGAATTTAATTCAGAGAAAAATTGCGAGATTGTAGTCAAGTTGAAAGAGAAACGGAATAAGGCACAAATCAAAAATTGCACATCGCTTGATTGTCGTTATCGAAGATTTACAAATCTCCTCTCGCCTCCATGAGCAAGTGAATCCTTTCATTTTGATGAATCTTCGGAAATGAGGGGGAATCGATGTAGAAGTTTGTCCTTGTTTTCCGCCCGCTTTTGCTACATTTTAAAGATCCCAATTATTTTTCGAAATATTACAAATTTTATGAAGTCTAAACCAGTCGAGCGATTCTCCACAAATTCAATACCAAATATCCTCATCCTCTGATCCATTTGTGTAAAAAAATGTTAACTTGATGGATGAAAATTAACGAAAGTTTGAGGGACTACAGACATTTTTCGAAAATGTCAACATGGCGAAATCTCTAACGTTCGATTCCAACGGAAAATGCAGCAAACAGAGGAGATTCGAGGCCCGAAATCCGTGCAGCATTTGCACGAAATTGGTCAAGTCGTTCTGGAGATATAGCAAGTTGAATTTTTCAATCTTCATACGCGTACTTTTTTTTTTAATTTGATTTTGCCGTTGTTTCGGCAAACTTTAAGGACTCACATACCGGTGAGCGCGCTGAAAACCGAGTAAATTTGAAAAATTATTATAAAAGTTATATGGTGAAAAATAAATTAAATTGTTGATTTCACATTTTTTATTAACTTTTCAACTATAATAAAAAAAATTCAATATTTTTTTTTTTTTTAATATTAACATTATTTTTTACGGGTATGAACGGAATATTGATGAAAACCATGGCGCCTCCTTGTCGACATCATAACTTCAACAAAAATTATCCAATCTGCAAAAATAAAACAGAATCTAGTAAAATAATGAAGTAGTAATAATCTGACGGAGGGATTTTTTTTTTTTTTTTAAATAAAGAAATTACAGTACTTCAAACTTTAGTATGCAATTTAACAAAAAAATTTAGCGTTCAATAATTTATAAAAAATTGTCCAACCGAAAAATAAAAAAAAACCCTCACGTCAGACTATAGAGATAATAATTATCAAGATTTAAAAAAAAACGTTAAAAAATATTAAAAATTGACTGAGTTATCGTGTTGACACTGACTAAAATCATAGTTTCGAGAAAACCGCGTTTAAGGTAGCGTCTGGTAACTTAAGCCGATTTTCATGTCTTTTTTGAAGGGCGTTTTTTTGTAGGAAAATAAAAATGAATCGTTTTGGATATTTAGGATGTTTTTATTTACATATTAAAGATACAAAAAAAAATTTTGTTGACAAAATTTAATAGTTTATTATTATTATTATCATTGATCGAAGTTGGCACCTCGAAAAAAAAGCGCGTGGATGGCCCCGGTGATTTTGGCTCTTGATGTTATCTGAAATCAAAAATTCTTGATAATTCTTAATCTATAGACATGTCATTCTGGTCGGAACTACTGAAGTTAAATTTCATGGATAAATAAAAAAATGGTGGACTTTGGAAAAAAAGTCCTTTTATTTTAGCAAAGAAGGGGTTGTAAAGTAAAAAGTTAGGAGTGAAAAAATTTCTCGGTAGTTCCGACGAGAACTATAAGCGTGTAAAGTAGCCTGTTGAAATTTGAAAGCAATCGGTTCGGTAGAAAAAAAGTTAGGACCCGGGCTGCCAACTTCGAGGTGCCAACTTCGATCCATAATAATAATAATAATAAACTATTAAATTTTTTCAAAAATTTTTTTTTTTGTATCTATAATATGTAAATAAAAACATCGTAAATATCCAAAACGATTCATTTTCATTTTTTTCCAAAAAAACGCCCTCCAAAAAAGACATGGAAATCGGCTTAAGTTACCAGACTACTACCTTAAAGTTTCTGGTAGGCACAACATGAACCCGACGTCCGGTCACATTTATTGCTATAACTTCGTAACGGAGTGGAGTTTTCTCAACAGTTTTTTTTTCTTATTCATGATAGTATAAAGAATAAAAATCTGTAAAAAAAATGGATTTTTTGAAAATTCCAGGGGTATGTGTGAACCCTTGATCATGGCATTACGAAAATCGTTTTTTTTTCGAAAATAAAGCTTCTTGTGTGAGAAAGCAAAAGGGGAAGTAATAGGACGAATGATAAATGAAATTACGGAAATGTATCGGTGAATTATCACACTGTGTGGCTCTGGATGAAGCAGTGAGTGAGTTATCGATAATAACAACGGGAGATCGGTGGCAATGTCGATGACGCTCGAACCCCCATGAACACAGCCATATTTACCCATTAACATTGTATCGAGCTTCGTTTCACTACTGGCCACCTGCCAGGGCATCCTAGTCGTAGATTCCTTGCAGCCATTAGACTCATAAGCACAATCAACACCCCCCATAACGTTCCGAGACCATCATCGCCAGCGTCGTCGACACCCTCGTCCTAGCTTCATGACTGGAATCCTTCGACGCCTCCAATCTGTTGAATCGAAACATTCAATCACTAGTCTATCGCGTGAAGAGTGTAAAAATAACCATATTTATTTGTTTGATTCAAAGGGTTTTTTTTTCGTTTACTCATCAGAGTGGAATCTAATGATTTTTTTTTAGATTTTTCCTTCTCGTTTCAGGGTAATGAATTTTTGGAGTATACAATCGAATTTTAATCATTTTTATTCTCTAATTCAATTGGTCATATCGAAAAATGTTTTTTTTTTTTTCGTCAAGTCCCATTGGTCAAGTTCACAATCCAAAATTTTTTTCCTGTCGAATAATGACTCCGAAAACTCTGGCAATTCTCCGCCGAAGTAATTCAGATAATATTTTGTCAAAATATAATGTTTTTCGTCAATGCTAAAGGGTACCAGGATTCGTTCGTTGTCATGGACCATCAAGAGGAACAATAACGACTTTTACGAAATGGCTGTTAAAAAATAGCAGCCCCTAAATCGTTCCACTTCAAGCAGAAACATATCGTTCGAACGGAAAAATCCTTGTAGATAGCAAATAAGGATATTCGATAAAGGTCGATGGGTCTTTGTAACAAAAGTATTAGCACTGGCAACACTGGACAGGTAATTCTCGTTCACATTTTCAAACAATTTATCATTAAATTAATCGATTTGAGGAGAATTTTTAAATTCCATTCGACGAATGTGACGCTTACCTTTTTCGATATATACTTTTTTTTTCTTTATATTCAATTACGATTCATTGTCATTATATAAATTGAATTTGAATTTGACAAGATGTAAAGTAAAGTATTTTTTTGTTGTTGTTTTTTTTAAATTGAAGAACGAGTATGCCACTGGCAAATTTGGCAAAATTGTGTCTTTTTCTGACCGTCGTCCACGTGCTGTTGAACAAGGCTGCGAATTCCGAGACCTTCACCCTCGGCTATATAACGGGATCGAAGAGACGTCCCGGTGATCTGGAGTATCAACGACCCGGTTTCCGGATATCCGGCGCTCTGACGCTTGCCATTGAAGAGGTCAGCAATAATTCCTCGGGTGGAGGCTTATGAAAATGAAATTTGTTTAAATCTTCTTTCCACCAAATTAAGAAAGACATTCATTTTATGAAATTCATAGAAAGGTATATGTATAGAGGAAAACAGGAGGAAAAAATCTTCTTCCATTTGAATACAAATGTATTCAAATTGAAAAAGATTTTTTTCCTTTTTTCTACGTGAAACAATGATGCAATCCATTGGAATATAACACTATAATTTCGAGATTAAAATATGCTTGACATTTTTTTTCTTTCTCATTCCGACCGGTATTTCCTTATGTTAAGGTCAATGTGGGTGAGCTTGGACGACGAGGTCATAAACTTGATTTTCTCATTGCTGAAACTTACGGTGAGGAAGAGACCAGTATACTTATGACTGCTGATCTATGGACGAGAAACGTTAGTGCTTATATCGGGCCTCAAGAGACCTGTGTCCACGAGGGAAGAATGGCCGCCGCTTTCAACATTCCAATGATATCTTACGTAAGAAAATTTTTATTCACCAATTCAATAAATGTCCAAGATTTTCCGACCGGGATAAAAATTAATCTGTGACAAATCCTGACGTAAAAAAATTCCGAAAAAAAATCGTTGGACGAACTACCGTATTTTCTTTCTTTTAATCAATAACGACAAAAATCTTTATTACACCCCAAAGTTTTGCACGCATCACGAAACCTCGAGGAAGGATGAATTTCCAACGTTCGCTAGGACCAGACCCCCCGACACGCAAATATCAAAGTCGGTTGTATCCGTTCTACAAACATTCAATTGGACAAGGGTAAACTTTCAATCGAGATAATCCTAAAATAAGTATTTTTAAAAAATCACTTGACACTTTAATGGCGCTTGGATTATTAGTGAATTTCTGTTTCGTGTGAAAATCAAGTTTTTCACGGTAAACACTTAATAATTAACAGAACTATCAAGGGTTTCACGACTTCAAATTAGAGAAAATGTGTTTAATTTTTTTATGTTGCGAGAAAAAAATCTCAAATATCAAAGTCGGTTGTATCCGTTCTACAAACATTCAATTGGACAAGGGTAAACTTTCAATCGAGATAATCCTAAAATAAGTATTTTTAAAAAATCACTCGACACAATTATCAAGTGTTTGTAGTGAAAAACTTTTCACTACAAACACTTGATAATTAACAAAACTATCAAGAGTTTCACGACTTCAAATTAGAGAAATTGTGTTTTATTTTTTTATGTTGCGAGAAAAAAATCTCAAATATCAAAGTCGGTTGTATCCGTTCTACAAACATTCAATTGGACAAGGGTAAACTTTCAATCGAGATAATCCTAAAATAAGTATTTTTAAAAAATCACTCGACACTTTAATGGCGCTTGGATTATTAGTGAATTTCTGTTTCGTGTGAACATTAAGTTTTTCACTACAAACACTTGATAATTAACAAAACTATCAAGAGTTTCACGACTTCAAATTAGAGAAATTGTGTTTTATTTTTTTATGTTGCGAGAAAAAAATCTCAAATATCAAAGTCGGTTGTATCCGTTCTACAAACATTCAATTGGACAAGGGTAAACTTTCAATCGAGATAATCCTAAAATAAGTATTTTTAAAAAATCACTCGACACTTTAATGGCGCTTGGATTATTAGTGAATTTCTGTTTCGTGTGAAAATGAAGTTTTTCACTACATTTTCTTGAACACCTGATAATTAACAGAACTATCAAGAGTTTCACGACTTAAAATTGGAGAAAATGTGTTTAATTTTTTTATGTTGCGAGAAAAAAATCTCAAATATCAAAGTCGATTGTATCCGTTCTACAAACATTCAATTGGACAAGGGTAAACTTTCAATCGAGATAATCCTAAAATAAGTATTTTAAAAAAATCACTCGACACTTTAATGGCGCTTGGATTATTAGTGAATTTCTGTTTCGTGTGAAAATGAAGTTTTTCACTACAAACACTTGATAATTAACAGAACTATCAAGAGTTTCACGACTTAAAATTGGAGAAAATGTGTTCAATTTTTTTATGTTGCGAGAAAAAAATCTCAAATATCAAAGTCGGTTGTATCCGTTCTACAAACATTCAATTGGACAAGGGTAAACTTTCAATCGAGATAATCCTAAAATAAGTATTTTTAAAAAATCGCTCGACACTTTAATGGCGCTTGGATTATTAGTGAATTTCTGTTTCGTGTGAAAATGAAGTTTTTCACTGCAAACACTTGATAATTAACAGAGCTATCAAGGGTTTCTACGATTTATAATTGAAGAACATGTGTTTTATGTTTTTATCTTGCGGGAAAAAACCTTATGGCAAATCCCAAACGAGAGATCGTTCAAAATGGTTTTTCGATGTTGTAAAAAAAAACTTAATATCGTTATATCAAAAATTGTAAGAGGAGTTGAATTTTTAGAAGTATAATTTTGTTAAATTAAATTACAATTTTTTGGATTCGAATATTTGTTTGCATGGGTCGTAGAAACATTACCATTGATGGTTAGTTTTGCGATTTTCCGAAGTTTTTTTTTCCCCGACAATTTGAAAAAGCGATTTTTCAAGAATTTTTCCTGGAAAAACATTTTAATTTATTAACGTACAAATTTACATACATATTGTGGCAACTTTTAACTTTATTTTCATATTTTTCAATTGTAAAAATAATGATTTTTAAGGCTGCTATAGCCGATCTCCGTGAGCTTTTCTAAAAAAAAAGGCGTCTTGCGGTGAGCACGATATCTCTGGATTGGATCATTTAAAATGAAAAAAAGCGAAAAAGATTTCGTTAATATAAGGTATTATCTAGTATTTAATCGAAGGAATACGGAAAATATTAATTTTTTGAAAACTGGCGGCTTGTCAAAACAAAAATTTCGATTTTCGATAAAAATGTTTGTTTTGTTTATAAAATGGAAAATATTTATCGGCGAGAAAAAACCTTAGATTAATCGCTCAAAAACATATTTATAAAGCTTGTGTAAAAATTTGAGACTGATCGGTTTAGTCGTTTTCGAGGAATCTTGCACACCGACTTTAAAAAGTCACAGTTTTGTGAAAAAACGCATTCAAACTTTCAAACTTTGAGAATACCTATCGGATTGACATGAAATTTTCTGTCCATATACTCAAGTATATGTGCATTACGAAAATGAAATTAAAGAAATTTTGTTTTTTTTTTTTATTTGATATCCTGACTGTGTATAACTAAAATAGAAGACGATACGTTATGTGTTTCAGGTGACATTCATGTACATGAACTCCAGTCGTTTTGAGTTTAACAATAAAATGTCAAGCATCGCAACGACGATCTTGACATCGCTGAGGTCAGCCGGTATAATCGTAAATTATTTGCTTTGCTGGAACGAGCCATATCACGTCACACACATGAACAATCCTTTTCACGATCTCATCAGTACGAGTTATCGCGAAACCCGAAGTAAGTATGTATACATACATCGTCTGACGTTTTAGGGTCAGCGAGAATGGCGGTTAGTACACACAAGTACTGTTCTGTTAGTCTCAAACAGAAATAAAGATATATCGTTCGGGGAAAAATACCGCGTTAATTATCCTTTTTCTACCACGAGATAAATAATGCCGTAAAATGATTGTTTAAGACGTTAAAGAATTTTCACGTATTGTACAGCGTTTTAGAATGATTAGCAAGTATTTTCGAGATTTATGCATGAACGCATGAGCTAATGGTTCGCACGAATTCAAAAAATGGTTATATTTGTTGTAATTCGAAAAAAGTGTAGAATTGTCTCAACTGTATAGCAGCTTTCTTGTCTTGCTGTAATTAGGAATTAAATATTTTTTTCGTCGAATTTTGTTTGAAAACGTAAAAATGGAAAATCGGACGAGAAACAAGTCGAAAGATGTTCGAAAGATGTTCGAAAGTGGCACATATGCCTCTCGGGTAAATAGCGAGAGAAAGAAAAAAAGAAGAAGAATTCGCAAGGGCCGATCGCTCTCTTTTTCTTATCCAGTTTACCCATCGAGCGAAGACATATTCCCGACATACGTGTATATACATTTTTTTTTTTTTTTTCTTTACCTGTCCGACATTCAACCGCGGAGTCTTGTAACCGTGAAATTCTACGTGATACACATTTATCCCCGAGTACCATGGAAATTGGGCGAATCCAGTTTGACGAAGGAAATTCAGGATTTATTTGGGAGGCTTAACACATCATCGATCTCGTTTGGATTATCCCCAAATTTCGGAGAGAAATTCCCCCTTGATATATTATAAACACATTGCCACGTGCTGTCGTTGAACCAAATACATCACATGTACAAAATTAATTCGCAAGCAATGCATTTTATTCTTGGGCTTTGAGACACAAGAAAGGAATCGAAGAATTCCTCGCTCGTTACCGCAGAACCAGTGGTAATTTAAAGACGAAATTGTGAAAAAGTTTACGTTTTTGTTGCTTCGATGTTTAAAAAAAAATTAATGATGCTGTAATTTTTTTTTTTTTTTATTAAGCAATATATTATTTTGAAGTCGAGTCAATTTTTTTACTTCACTCGCACTTTAGCTGATCTTCAATCATAAAGATTTGGATGGAAAACTAATTTTATGAAAAAAAAAAACTATGGATTTTTTACAAAATTAGTAGAATGCATATTTCGTAACATTTTTTTGAAAATTACTTTGAGGGCTCACATACCGCTGCGCGCGCTGAAAGCCGAGTAAATTTGAAAAATTATTATAAACGTTATATGGTGAGAAAAAAATTAAATTGTTGATTTCACATTTTTCATTAACTTTTCAACTATAAAAAAAAAAATTAAACATTTTTTTTTTATATTAACATTATTTTTTATGGGTATAAATGGACTATTGATGAAAACGATGGCGCCTCCTTGTCGACATTATAACTTCACCAAAAATTATCCAATCTGCAAAAATAAAAAAGAATCTAGTAAAATACTGTAGTGGTGTAGTCTCGCGGAGGGATTTTTTTTTTTTTTTTTTTTTATAAAGAAATTACAGTATTTCAAACTTTAGTATGCAGTTTAAAAAAAAAATGAGTGTTTAATAATTTATACAAAATTGTGCAACCAAAATTTTTGGTACGTACAATGTGAACCCGATGCCCGGTCACATTTATTGCTATAACTTTGTAACGGAGTGGAGTTTTTTTCAAAGTTTGTTTTTTTTTTTAAATTCTCAAAAGTATAAAGAATAGAAATCTGTAAAAAAAAATCGATTTTTTGACAATTCCAGGCGTATGTGAGCTCTTAATCGTAAAAATATAAAATAGTAAATATTTTCCTGCTAGGGTCTTCCGGCTGCTTGTTACTTGTTCAACTAGGTTAATTCTTATGGTTGCAGTATACGTGATACTGGGAAATTATTACGAGCACATGGGACTGCTGGTGGCGCTTGAGAAGAGAAAGCTCTTCGACAAAGGTAGAAACATCTTTTTGTCGTTAATGCATACCATTGATTATTCTTTGACTAATCAGCAAATCTGGCTAATTTCGGTGACATCAAGATAACAAAAAAATGCTGATGTTCTACCATTAAATTTTTTTAACGTACAATGAAAAATCGACCGTGTATATTGTAATAACAGTTTAAGGGATAACACCACTGTGACCCCCTGTTTTTTTTCACATTTTTCAAGAATTTTTTTTGTGGGAAAAAAAAGTGATATTCGGAAAATTTGTTTGGGTTTTGTTCCTAGTTTATTAATGTATCAAAAAACATTTTTTTCACATTTTTCACGCCGCATGGTGGCGCTGGGGAAGCTCTCGCTGTTATCTCCGCAGTGATTCGCGGCACGCAGCAGAACTCTCTTCAACGTCGATCTGAAAAAAAATACCGAGTGTTTTCGTTAATCATATGATATTTTGAAGAGAAGTACATAGGGATTTGGAAAAATATTGTTTTAAAAAAAATAGGCACGCCTTTGAAATTGAAGAATGATTTTTGAGCAAAATTTCTCGTCGAAAATAGGCTATAACTTTTATAATTATTGAGATATCGAACAAATCCTATGTACTTCTCTTCAAAATATCATATTATTAACGAAAAAACTCGGTATTTTTTTTTCAGATCGACGTTGAAGAGAGTTCTGCTGCGTGCCGCGAACCACTGCGGAGATGACAGCTTCCCCAGCACCATCATGCGGCGTGAAAAATGTGAAAAAAATGTTTTTTGATACATTAATAAACAAGGAACAAAACCCAAAAAAAATTTCCGAATATCACTTTTTTTTCCCACAAAAAAAAATTCTTGAAAAATGTGAAAAAAAACAGGGGGTCACAGTGGTGTTATCCCTTAAGGGCTGTGGCCACGATAGCGGGTATAAAATCATGTGCACATTTAACAACTTTTTTTTTCTATGAAAAAGTGATTTATTTATAAAACTAATTATATCTATTTAGTACAAATATCATGCTAATAAAAAGTATTTGTTTTTTTTTTTTTTTTGTTATACAAAACGGTCGACTAGTGCTATTTGCTTTTGATATCTTTTTTCCGCGGCGTGACATTTACCATCCACAATTTTTGACCTGGAGCAAAAAAACTAAATTCTCGTTAATCCACATCAGAATACCTAGAGAAGTACGTACGGAATTTGAAAAATATTGTTTTATTCGAATATTGTAGGCATTTTAATTTCAAAGATGAATTTCCAATGAAAAATTTCGTATAAAACTGCTTATAAAATGGACAGTTTTTTATTAATCAAAAATTCCGTACGTACTTCTCTGGGTATTCTGATGTAGATTAACGAGAATTTTTTTTTTTTTTGTTCTCGGTAAACAATTATGGATGCCAAATGTCACGCCACGAAGCGCCTCAAAAAAAAAAAGATACCAAAAGGAAATAGCAGTAGACGGCCATTTTTTGAAAAGAAAACAAAAAAAAATATTTTTTATTAGCTTGATGTTTATACTAAATAGATGTGCAATTAAGTTTATAAACAAGACACTTTTTCATACAAAAAACAATTGTTAAATGTCCGCATGATTTTATACCCGCTACCGTGGCCACAGCCCTTAAGGGGGGAAACAGGGTTAGGACAGCGTTTTCTCAATGATTTTCATAAATTTTTTTATAGTATAGAAAATGAATATAATTTATTGAAACTTTGATAATATTTTAAACATATATTTAAGTATATACTATAAAATTTTTGAGGAATTTCCTTGAAAAACACCGAAGATATTAGCGACCCCATATTGCAGGTCACAATCAGACTCAGCATTTTGCGTACATTCTGGAAGCCGCAATTTTCATCTGAAATCAAACGAGATTGGAATTTACTTATATTATATGTCTCTCTTCTATATGAACCTAAATGCTATGAAAAAAATAGAAAATTGAATTTTTTACAGGGGTCAAAACAAAAAAGCATGATTTTTTGCCATTTTTTACAACTTTATTTGCAAAAAAAAATTATTTTAAATGATGATAATATTCCGATTTTAGGTTCATATAGAGCGCAATACTATGAAGAAAGTAACTGCCAATTTTCAAAACGATTGGTTGAAAACTTTTCAAACTAGCGTGTACGCAAGTTAAAAAAAAGTCGTTTTCAGAAAAACGCGTTTGAAAAAATAGTACCAAGAAAAACAAAGTCAAGGCAGTCATAAATTTTTTCGGTGTTTTTCAAGGAAATTCTTCAAAAATTTTATAGTATATACTTAAATATATGTATAAAATATTCTCAAAGTTTCAATAAAATATATTCATTTTTTATACTATAAAAAAATTCATGAAAATCATTGAGAAAACGCTGTCCTAACCCTATTTCCTCCCTCAATGGCTTATAACAATAGAACGAGTCGGAATTTTCATTTAAAATTTTGGGAACATATTTTTCAATAGTTTTACTAACAATTTATGAAATAAAAAAAAAATCGATTTTTTGAACCGTCTAACCCTATTAACCGTCTTACCCCCCTTAAGCAAATTTTGAATGGTACCTTTCAGGTGGACATTTTTCTTCTACAAAAGTAACAATCCTAATTGGCTGTGATGTTAAGCTGCCTACTAATTACCCCGATAAGCTTCCTGAGACTCGGTGGCTCTCTATAAGAAGATTTTTTTATCAATTAATCGTAAGATTTGAAAAATCGTAAAATTTTTCTCAAGCGATTAACGACGAATTCCGTAAATTCTGATAAATCAAATATTTTTTTCGTGATGCTTGGTCGTGGATTCACTCGTGTGTACACGTTGATCTTAACGAAAAATGACTGAAATGTCTCGGGGGGAAAAAGATCGAATACAGATGATAATTATCTTCTTTCAGTCAAAAAACTGATACAATATTTATTTTTTTTCATCTCAAATTCAAAGGCGAGTACTGGGTCGTTGGTGTGGATATCGAGCAATATGACGAGAGCCAGCCCGACAAGTATCTTCGGGGTCTCTGGCAAAAACAAACCGACGTTTCGGTACTGAAAGCCTACAAAAGTTATTTCAGTATCGTTGCATCGGCGCCGATTGGTTTTGACAATTTTACAAAACTCATTAACGAATATCGTCAGAAGCCACCGTTCAATTATCGAAATCCTCTCGCTAACGTCGGTGGCGTCGTTCAGGTGACTAGAGAACAATATTAAGATTACGAATGGAAGATAGAAATTCTCAAAGAAAAAAAAAAAACAAAAAAAATCCTGTTCTTTACATGTTCGTGGGTAATTTACGCAGATGTCTACAATTAAAAATAAAAAACGATTTCAAATACTTTCTCAACAGCATAATGAATAATTAGTCGAATGAAACAATGGCAAATTTTTATATTTTCACAATACTAACGGTTCATTAGTTTTCCGGGTAAAATTATTTTGCAACATTCTCCGTTCGTACGATGTCGCGTGGTGATAGCTTTTCGTTTACATGTCATTTTTATTTATTGTTACAAGGCAGATCGTGCCTGAGACAGCTTATCTGTATGACGCGGTTCATCTTTACGAGCGAGCGCTTCTCCTCGCTCTCGACGAAATGAGAGATCCACGAAATGGGACAGAAGTCATTGGCACGATGCATGGAGTTCATTACAGAAGTGCAATGGGGCAAGTAATATGTTTTCACGAATGCAGATGAATGAGGAAAGAAAATATACTAATACGATATTTAAAATTCTCGTTGAATTAGCAAATATCGTTGAAAAATCTTGCCACTTTTTTGACATTCATAATAAATCTATTATTATTATTATTATTATTATTATTATTAATATTATTATTGTTAACTTTCTCTGAAATATATAACAGGTACATGGTCTATATGGACAAAAATGGTGATGCTGAAGGCAATTACACACTTATAGCACTGGACGACAGTCCTGACAAAGTGCCCGGACTTTACCCCATTGCTCATTTTGTGGGAAAGGAGGAAAGCACGAATTTGCCAGTAAGACATAATAATTTGATTTTTCAATGTTCGATGTTTTTCCTTCTGACGTAATAATTGATTGTGATTTATCGAAAGGAATTTTCAATAAATCATTCAACGAATTTATATTATTAATCGTTGATGCAGTCTTTCTAACATTCAATGCATTGAATACTAGAAAGACTGCATCAACGATTAATAATATATTAAACCTTAAACGATTATATTAAGGGGGGGGGGGTAGGGTTTTAAAGGCGAAAAAAAAGCATATTTTTATGATTTTTTTGCGGCGACATGAGTAATATAATTCTATTAAATAGAATTACATATTATTGTACAACTATTGAAGTATCTCAGAAAAAATTTTCAATGAAAAATATTGATAAATAAGCCGGTGACGTTGAATCTTCAGAGGCGCCTTGAAAAAAAGTGGTTTTTCGGTGAACATTATAACTCGTTACCGGATCATCTGAAACAAAAAAATTGATATGCATTTTAAAGGTGATGTATTTCTCGAGGTAATCAGGAAGAGTTTTTTTTTTTTTTTTTTTTTTTTCTATTTTTTGCAGCACTTGGAAGTGAAAAACGCAATTTTAGCTCAAAAAATCGCGCTTAATTTGTTATTAAAAAATTGAAAAAATTGAAAAACAAAAACTCCTCCTGATTACCTGTTGATTTATGTGAAGAAGTAATGTTTAAATTTTCAAAAGGATCGGTTCAGTAGAGTTTGAGTTCTAATGTTCACAAACTTCAGAAATTACGTTTTCGGGAAAATCGATTTAAAGTTTTTTATACGTACCGAGCGGCTACCGAGCAGGTATAAAAATCAAGTATCACGGCCGGTCGTTTGAAACGCTGTAACTCCGTTAGTTTTACTCCGATTGACTTAAAATTTATACACAATATTCTCGACATATTGTTCATTCGGAAAAAAATATTTTTTAAAATGCAAAAAAAATAATTTTAATACCCTACCCCCCTCCCTTAAAAGATAAAATTTTTTGCTATTTTGATGTATATTTTATTTTACTAAAAAGAAGTTTTTCTTCATTACACCTTTTCGAATAGTTCCGCTTCTCAAGAATTTCTCAATTTAAACTTATATTATTAATCGTTGATGCAGTCTTTCCAGTATTCAATGCATTGAATACTAGAAAGACTGCATCAACGATTAATAATATAAGCTCGTTGAATGATTGATTCTAAATTCCTTTCGATAAATCACGATAAATTATTACGTCAATCACGATGAGTTATTAATGATTATGAATTATTCATAATTACTGGACAGTAACTATTAAATTTAATGCTAAACGAAATTCGTACAAAATGTATTTATCGGTATTCGTAAAAATACCGATTTGTACGATGTAACGAATTTCAGAGCAAATCCAAAATAATTTTTTCACTCTACTAACGGATTTTTTTTCGTTTTTTTTTTTGTTATATTTATTTGTGTGTCTTATTTTCAGAAACTTCGATTAACTAGGAAAATCTCGTGGATCGGTGATGGACCACCCGTCGCCGAACCTTACTGCGGATACCACGGGGAAAAGTGTAACTGTAAGTTTATTCGTCTTAAAAGTTATTAACACAAATATGTTTTTTGCTATTTCGATGTATATTTTATTTTACTAAAAAGAAGTTTTTCTTCGTTACACCTTTTCGAATAGTTCCGCTTCTCGAGAATTTCTCAATTTAAACTCATCAGAAAGTATAACGTAATCCGAGGGAATTTCAAATTAAACTTGCAGACCATTCGTTTTATTGCAAATTGTTTTTTTTTCTTTTTTTCTTGAGCGCACACCGGCGAGATAGTTGGTGGAATCGTTGGTGGACTTTTTCTCGTTCTCGCCGCAATTTCCCTCGTAATTTACCGAAATTGGCGTTACGAGCAGGAATTAGATTCTCTACTTTGGAAAGTCAATTACAAGGACATACAGATCAGAGGACCGAAGAACGAGACGAGCACGGGAGTTAATGAAAATAATCAGACCAAGAGCAATTTCAAGGTAAAATTATATCACGTTATCAAATTCGTTGAAAGGTTAATTTTCTTCGTTCCATTTTCATCTAGAATACAATTTTCGTTTTTTTTTTTTTTTAATTGAACGCATCGATAATTTTTATTTTACATTTAAAAAAGTTTCGATCGCAAATTTCCCCGCTACGAATTTTCATATTTTTTTCATTCTATTAACTGATAATCAAAATTTTTAATAATAGCACCACGTGAATTGGCAATTTTCCTCCGTTATAAATAATTTAACGTTTATTTCTCTCTCGCGTATGACAAATTGTAACGAACTCACACAGCCCATCAGAACTAGTCAAGTGTCATTGAGCTCTAATCCCGATGCGGATTTTCGTTATTCGATGATCTACACCGAAATTGGATTTTACAAGGGTAGAACATTCGCGGTGAAGAAGGTTCGAAAAAAATCGATCGAAATAACACGAGAAATGAAAAAGGAGCTTAAAATTGTACGTATTACGAATAATGATTTTTTCTCTTTCTATTCTTCAAACGACAATTACGTAATTTTTCATATCAGAATAAAATATCAATGAACATCTGAAAATACTTTTGAAATATCAATGAAAAAATGGCTCAATCGTGAAAAAAAATAAAATCAACTGACCGAACTTTATTTCGGGAGTTTATCGAATGTTTAAAAAAAAAATTGATGTATACTCTAATGTGATTAATTACGTAACGATTTTGTTGAATTTACATTGCCTTCTTTTTGTCCTCAATCGCGAAATAACTTTGTAGATGCGTGATCTGAGGCACGACAATCTGAACGCATTTATCGGTGCCTGTACGGAACCACCGAATATTTGCATCGTCGTGGAATATTGTCCACGTGGTAGTCTCAAGGTGAATATTTTTTTTTTTTCAAGAAAAAAAAAGTACTTCCTGTTCGAAAAGCGTGGAAAAAAAAATATCGTTGACTAAAAGAGACTCATCGATCTCGTAAAATGACTGGAGGAATTTTGTTTCGTAATTTATGGTGGTTTAATTTTTATCTTTTCATTCGTACGACAAATAGGATATTTTGGAAAATGAGGATATGAAGCTCGACAACATGTTCATGGCTTCACTCGTCGGCGATATCATCAGAGTAAGCTATTGAACGTTTCAGAAAATTATGATACTCTGCAAGTTCGATAAAACTTTAACGTTGTCGCAATGATTTATCACTTTCTAATATAACAATATCAAATGATTTTTGTCGTAAAAATAATACCGATCCGTGCGAGAATCGAGAAGAATATTGATATATACAGAAAACTTTCACGCACACAGGGAATGATTTATCTTCACGAGTCAATAATCAAGTATCATGGCTCACTGCGCGCTTCAAACTGTCTCGTTGACTCGCGATGGGTCGTAAAGCTCGCAGACTTTGGTCTTCGTGAGTTCAAACGAGATTCCGAGTGCGAACCCGACAATCTTATGAAAAAGTGTCAAGGTATTGATAAAAAAAATCGATCGATTTACTGAAAATTAAGGTAGTAGTCTGGTAACTTAAGCCGATTTTCATGTCTTTTTTGGTGGGCGTTTTTTTGTAGGTAAATACAAATGAATCGTTTTGGATATTTAGGATGTTTTTATTTACATATTAATGATACAAAAAAAAAATTTTTCGAAAAAATTTAATAGTTTATTATTATTATTATTATTGTTCGAAGTTGGCACCTCGAAAAAAAAGCGCGTGGGTGGCCCCGGTGATTTTGGCTCTTGATGTTATCCGAAATCAAAAATTCTTGATAATTCTTAATCTATAGACATGTCATTCTGGTCGGAACTACTGAAGTTAAATTTCATGGATAAATAACAAAATGGCGGACTTTGGAAAAAAAAGTCCTTTTATTTTAGCAAAGAAGGGGTTGTAAAATAAAAAGAAATTTAACTTCAGTAGTTCCGACCAGAATGACATGTCTATAGATTAAGAATTAGCAGGAATTTTTTATTTCAGATAACATCAATAATAATAACAATAATAAACTATTAAATTTTTTCAAAAAAATTTTTTTTCTTATCTTTAATATGTAAATAAAAACATCCTAAAGATCCAAAACGATTCATTTTTATTTTCCTACAAAAAAACGACCTCCAAAAAAGACATGAAAATCGGCTTAAGTTACCAGACTACTACCTTAAGTAATTCTTCTTTTTTACTAATTTTAGATAATTTCGAATCGTCTTATCGTTCATTTTTTTTCTTTATACCTGAGTTGTGTAATTTTTTCTTCACGATATTAACTCTATTTCGCTCAACACTCTTAAAATTCTTCATAATGAAAATATATCTCTGTCGATAAAAAAAAAAAATTAGGAGGAATAAAAATTATGGATTAAAATTGATTCTTCTGCTTCAGGTCTACTGTACAGAGCTCCCGAATTGCTAAGATCGACGCAAATTGACGAGCCATCCATTCGTGATTATCAAAAAGGCGACGTATACTCATTCTCCATTGTTCTTTACGAGTTGTACGGTCGACACGGACCATTTGGCTTCACGGAATTGAGCGTAACCGACATACTGCAAAAAATTATAACTCGAACTCCGGACGAACCACCTTTCAGGTACTATTAATTTTCTATTTAATTTAATCATGTTTTTACAAATAATATTTCTTCCCTTGCTTTGACAAAGAGGACAACTTTTAATGCATTTTTTTTTCTTCTCAAAAACATGCAAAAAAAAGTAGTCGAGCAATTTCGTCTTAATTTTCGCTGATTTTAAAATCAGACGAAATTAAGGCGAAATTCATTTCGTCCTAATTTAGAAGAAAATTAATTTCATCTTGAGGGCTCACGTACCGCTGCGCGCGCTGAAAACCGAGTAAATTTAAAAAATTATTATAAAGTTTATATGGTGAAAGAAAAATTAAATTGTTGATTTCACATTTTATATTAATTTTTCAATTATAAGAAAAAAAAAATATTTTTTTTTTCAACATTAACATTATCTTTTACGGGTATAAATGGACTACTGACAGAAACCATGGCGCCTTCTTGTCGACATCATAAATTCACAAAAAATTATCCAATCTGAAAAAATAAAAAAGAATCTAGTAAAATAATGTAGTAGTAATAGTCTGACGATGAGAGTATTTTTTTTCCTCAAAGATAAAGAAATTACAGTATTTCAAACTTTAGTATAGAGTGTAAGAAAAGAAAAAAAGTGTTATAGTAAAATAATTTATAAAAAATTCCAACCAACAAATTAAAAAAACCTCTCGTCAGACTATAGAGAAAATAATTATTAAGATTAAAAAAAAACAATAGTTAAAAAATATTAAAAATTGACTGAGCTATCGTACTGACACTGTCTAAAAACATAGGTTCGAGAAAAACGCATTTAAGGTAGTAGTCTGGAAACTCAAGCCGATTTTCAAGTGTTTTTTGGAGGGCGTTTTTTTGTAGGAAAATAAAAATCAATCGTTTTGGATATTTAGGATGTTTTTATTTACATATTAAAGATACAAAAAAAAATTTTGTTGAAAAAATTTAATAGTTTATTATTGTTATTATTATTGATCGAAGTTGGCACTTCGAAAAAAAAGCGCGTGGGTGGCCCCGGTGATTTTGGCTCTTGATGTTATCTGAAATAAAAAATTCTTGATAATTCTTAATCTGTAGACATGTCATTCTGGTCGGAACTACTGAAGTTAAATTTCATGGATAAATAACAAAATGGCGGACATTGGAAAAAAAGTCCTTTTATTTTAGCAAAGACGGGGTTGCAAAATAAAAAGTTAGGGGTGAAAAAATTTCTCGATAGTTCCGACGAGAACTATAAGTGTGTAGAGTAGCCTGTTAAAATTTGAAAGCAATCGGTTTGGTAGAAAAAAAGTTAGGACCCGGGCTGACCAGAAAAACACTGTTTTGAGAAAAACGCGTTTAAAATTCGAAAACTCATTATAACTCCGGAAGTATTTCGAATTTCGGTCTAAAATTTGCACAGTATATTCTCGAGACATTGTACTTTCAAATTGAGCAATAAAAAATGTTTCGATTTTTCAACCCAAGTTACCAGACTACTACCTTAAAGTTTCTGTCGAGGACCGCTGCAGTTAGCTAGGTAACCGTCCCAACCCGATGTCCGGTCACATTTATCGCTATAACTTTGTAACGGATTGGAATTTTCTTAAAAAATTTTTTTTTTAATTCTTAAAAGTATAAAGAATAGAAAAACTGTAAAAACATCGATTCCTCGAAGATTTCAGGGATATGTGAACCGTTTGTTTTCTAGAATTTTGAAAAATCCAAAAATTTTTGTACATCATTGCGCATTATGAATATGAAATTTCAAATATAATTTTCGGTATTCATAGGCCACCGCTCGAGCAGTTAGAAAATTGTTTCGACTTCGTTCGCGACTGCTTGGTGGATTGCTGGTCCGAAGATTCGGAATTACGTCCAGATTTTCGATTCGTTAGGAACAGACTGCGACCATTGAGAAAGGGAATGTAAATTGATTGTTTTCAACGGAATCTCAAAAATGTTCTACCTCATTCGTTATCCAATCGATCGGACTAATACTTCGTTTTCTATTAGGAAACCAAATATTTTCGACAATATGATAGCGATGATGGAAAAATATGCGAATAATCTTGAAGCACTTGTGGACGAGCGTACGGATCAGTTAACGGAGGAGAAGAAAAAAACGGGTATTTAAATAATCGTTAAAATTTCATTAATCCGTCCCGTGCGACGAAAACATTCCAAAGAACCATAATTCGCCATTGAACTTGCCAAAGACTGAAAGGTATATGTTCGCAAAGTTGATAACTAAATTTTAAGGCATCACTAATAGTAAATAAATTTTAGACGCACTTTTGTACGAGATGCTTCCGCGATGTGTCGCGGAGCAATTGAAACGTGGTCACAAAGTCGAGGCGGAGGGTTTTGATTGCGTGACCATATACTTCAGCGACATTGTCGGATTTACAGCAATGTCCGCTGAAAGTTCGCCACTCCAGGTGAAATAAATCCACCACAAAGACTTGCGAGGTCCGTTAAAAAAGTATCGCGAATTTTGAATTTTCGCGCGCTACGTATATTCGATTTTCGATTTTTTTTCGTTGCGTTAGGTTGGTACTCGTGTCCCTCACTTATGCTGAAAAATTCGGCCATTTTGAATGTTTAGTTAATCGTTGACAGCTGTTTTGGTTAGACGTGTTTTGGTTTGTCTTTGATTATTGCCTATTCCAAAAAATGGATCAAAGAATCTGTATGAAATTTTGTGTGAAAAACAAAATTAACTGCGCGGACGCATTTCGAATGTTGACTGTGGCATATGGTGAAGCTACCGTGGACCAAAGCAACGTTTATCGGTGGTACAAAATGTCCTCAGAGGGCCGAGAAGATGCGAACAACGAAATGCGTTCCGGACGCCCGAGCACATCGACAACAGACGAAAACATTGATGAAGCGAAGAAAATAATATTGGCCAATCGTCGAATCACCGTTAGAGAAGTTGCCGAGGAACTAAACATATCGATTGGCTCGTGCTATTCGATTTTTACCAATGATTTGGGCGTGAGACGGGTCGCCGCGAAATTCGTGCCAAAATTGCTCAATTTCGATGAAAAACACGTGTCGCGTTAACATTGCTAAGGAGCTGTTGGACTCGGTCCGCGACGACCCAAATTTGCTCCGGAGGGTCATAACTGGTGACGAATCATGGGTTTATGGTTACGACGTGGAAACCAAAGCTCATTCAGCGCAATGGAAGCTGCTTTTTTGGAACAGGCAAAAATCGAAGACAAGCGAAAACTCGTCTAACCAAAACAGCTGTCAACGATTAACAAAACATTCAAAATGGCCGATTTTTTCAGCATAAGTGAGGGACATGAGTACCAACCTAACGCCACAAAAAAAAATCGTAAATCGAATATGGGTAGCCCGCGGAAATTCAAAATTCGCGATACTTTTTTAACAGACCTCGTACTGATACATGTTACTTTACGTCGAAGACTGTTATTAATCATTTTTTTTTTGTTTCTCAATATTGACAGGTTGTCGATTTTCTAAATGATCTCTACACGTGTTTCGACTCGACGATAGAGAATTACGATGTATATAAAGTCGAGACGATAGGTGACGCATATATGGTCGTAAGTGTTGGTTTTACGTAAAACAAAATGTAACCGAAAGTAAAAGTGTTTGCTCGATGGTTCATCCTCTGTGAAGAATTTTTCCTTACAACGAAATTTCTCTCACCTCGCGAACGGCTTTTCGCGCGACAAATTTTCTCTCATATTCAGAGTAATATTTTGATTTACAGGTCAGCGGACTGCCGATTAGAAATGGAATTAATCACGCTGGCGAAATTGCCAGTATGTCGCTGTGCCTTCTCGACGCGATAAAGCAATTTAGCATTCGTCACAGACCTTTGGACAAATTGCAACTTCGCATAGGCCTACATTCGGGTCCGGTTTGCGCGGGCGTCGTTGGCTTGAAGATGCCACGTTATTGTCTCTTCGGCGATACCGTTAATACCGCGAGCAGAATGGAATCAACCGGATCACGTAAGAGCTTTAAAATTTTCGTTCATTTATTCAAACTTACCTGTTCCGCACCCTGTGACTTTTCCTTGAATTATACAAATTATTCCTTAAAAAAAACGTCAGTCCTTATATTCAACAGAGCTATAGTAGTCAAGTAGTTTTTATTCCTTCTATATCCTTTCAAGTTTTTACAATAGCCCTTTCCTTACATTTTCTCCCTTGCATATACGCAAATTTGTATCTTCCATGTTCTTCGACAACTGTCTCTATTTTTCACCGTCGTTCCTTCCTTTTTTCTTTCTAGTTTTCCACTCAAATTATATAAATTACTCAAGAAAAAAACGTCAGTCCTTATATTGAAAAGTGGAATAGTAGTCAAGTATTTTTTATTCCTTCTATACCCTTTCGGGTTTTTACAGTATTCCTTCCCTTACATTTTCTCCCTTGCATATACACATATTTGTATATTCCATATTCTTCTACAATTTTCGCTTTTTTTTCGCCGTCGTTCCTTTCTTTTTTCTTCCTAGTTTTCCACTCGAATTATCAAATTTACTACGAAAAAAACGTCAGTCCTTATATTCAACAGTGCTATAGTAGGCAAGTAGTTTTTATTCCTTCTATATCCTTTCAAGTTTTTACAATAGTCCTTCCCTTACATTTTCTCCCTTGCATATACGCAAAGATGTATCTTCCATATTCTTCTACAAATGTCTCTATTTTTCACTGTCGTTCCGTTCTTTTTTCTTCCTAGTTTTCCACTCAAATTATATAAATTACTCAAGAAAAAAACGTCAGTCCTTATATTCAAAAGTGGAATAGTAGTCAAGTAGTTTTTATTCTATACCCTTTCGGGTTTTTACAGTATTCCTTCCCTTACATTTTCTCCCTTGCATATACACATATTTGTATATTCCATATTCTTCTACAATTTTCGCTTTTTTTTCGCCGTCGTTCCTTTCTTTTTTTTTCCTAGTTTTCCACTCGAATTATAGAATTTACTACAAAAAAAAGTCAGTCCTTATATTCAACAGTGCTATAGTAGTCAAGTAGTTTTTATTCCTTCTATATCCTTTCAAGTTTTTACAATAGCCCTTCCCTTACATTTTCTCCCTTGTATATACGCAAATTTGTATCTTCCATATTCTTCTACAACTGTCTCTATTTTTCACCGTCGTTCCTTCCTTTTTTCTTTCTAGTTTTCCACTCAAATTATATAAATTACTCAAGAAAAAAACGTTAGTCCTTATATTCAAAAGTGGAATAGTAGTCAAGTAGTTTTTATTCCTTCTATATCCTTTCGGGTTTTTACAGTATTCCTTCCCTTACATTTTCATCCTTGCATATACACATATTTGTATATTCCATATTCTTTTACAATTTTCGCTTTTTTTCGCCGTCGTTCCTTCCTTTTTCTCTTCCTAGTTTTCCACTCGAATTATAGAATTTACTACGAAAAAAACGTCAGTCCTTATATTTAACAGTGGAATAGTAGTCAAGTAGTTTTTATTCCTTCTATATCCTTTCAAGTTTTTACAATAGCCCTTTCCTTACATTTTCTCCCTTGCATATACGCAAATTTGTATCTTCCATATTCTTCGACAACTGTCTCTATTTTTCACCGTCGTTCCTTCCTTTTTTCTTCCTAGTTTTCCACTCAAATTATATAAATTACTCAAGAAAAAAACGTTAGTCCTTATATTCAAAAGTGGAATAGTAGTCAAGTAGTTTTTATTCCTTCTATATCCTTTCGGGTTTTTACAGTATTCCTTCCCTTACATTTTCATCCTTGCATATACACATATTTGTATATTCCATATTCTTTTACAATTTTCGCTTTTTTTCGCCGTCGTTCCTTCCTTTTTCTCTTCCTAGTTTTCCACTCGAATTATAGAATTTACTACGAAAAAAACGTCAGTCCTTATATTTAACAGTGGAATAGTAGTCAAGTAGTTTTTATTCCTTCTATATCCTTTCAAGTTTTTACAATAGCCCTTTCCTTACATTTTCTCCCTTGCATATACGCAAATTTGGATCTTCCATATTCTTCGACAACTGTCTCTATTTTTCACCGTCGTTCCTTCCTTTTTTCTTTCTAGTTTTCCACTCAAATTATATAAATTACTCAAAAAAAAAACGTCAGTCCTTATATTCAAAAGTGGAATAGTAGTCAAGTAGTTTTTATTCCTTCTATATCCTTTCGGGTTTTTACAGTATTCCTTCCCTTACACTTTCTTCCTTGCATATACACATATTTGTATATTCCATATTCTTCTACAATTTTCGCTTTTTTTTCGCCGTCGTTCCTTTCTTTTTTCTTCCTAGTTTTCCACTCGAATTATCAAATTTACTACGAAAATAACGTCAGTCCTTATATTCAACAGTGCTATAGTAGTCAAGTAGTTTTTATTCCTTCTATATCCTTTCAAGTTTTTACAATAGTTCTTCCCTTACATTTTCTCCCTTGCATATACGCAAATTTGTATCTTCCATATTCTTCGACAACTGTCTCTATTTTTCACCGTCGTTCCTTTCTATTTTCTTCCTAGTTTTCCACTCAAGTTATATAAATTACTCAAGAAAAAAACGTCAGTCCTTATATTCAAAAGTGGAATAGTAGTCAAGTAGTTTTTATTCCTTCTATACTCTTTCGGGTTTTTACAGTATTCCTTCCCTTACATTTTCTCCCTTGCATATACACATATTTGTATATTCCATATTCTTCTACAATTTTCGCTTTTTTTTCGCCGTCGTTCCTTTCTTTTTTCTTCCTAGTTTTCCACTCGAATTATCAAATTTACTACGAAAAAAACGTCAGTCCTTATATTCAACAGTGGAATAGTAGTCAAGTAGTTTTTATTCCTTCTATATCCTTTCAAGTTTTTACAATAGTCCTTCCCTTACATTTTCTCCCTTGCATATACGCAAATTTGTATCTTCCATATTCTTCTACAACTGTCTCTATTTTTCACCGTCGTTCCTTCCTTTTTTCTTTCTAGTTTTCCACTCACATTATATAAATTACTCAAGAAAAAAACGTTAGTCCTTATATTGAAAAGTGGAATAGTAGTCAAGTAGTTTTTATCCCTCCTATACCCTTTCGGGTTTTTACAGTATTCCTTCCCTTGCATTTTCTCCCTTGCATATACACATATTTGTATATTCCGTATTCTTCTACAATTTTCGCTTTTTTTTCGCCGTCGTTCCTTCCTTTTTTTCTTCCTAGTTTTCCACTCGAATTATCAAATTTACTACGAAAAAAACGTCAGTCCTTATATTCAACAGTGCTATAGTAGTCAAGTAGTTTTTATTCCTTCTATATCCTTTCAAGTTTTTACAATAGCCCTTCCCTTACATTTTCTCCCTTGTATATAAGCAAATTTGTATCTTCCATATTCTTCGACAACTGTCTCTATTTTTCACTGTCGTTCCTTTCTTTTTTCTTCCTAGTTTTCCACTCAAATTGTATAAATTACTCAAGAAAAAAACGTCAGTCCTTATATTGAAAAGTGGAATAGTAGTCAAGTAGTTTTTATTCCTTCTATACCCTTTCGGGTTTTTACAGTATTCCTTCCCTTACATTTTCTCCCTTGCATATACACATATTTGTATATTCCATATTCTTTTACAATTTTCGCTTTTTTTTCGCCGTCGTTCCTTCCTTTTTTCTTCCTAGTTTTCCATTCAAATTATATAAATTACTCAAAAAAAAAACGTCAGTCTTTATATTGAAAAGTGGAATAGTAGTCAAGTAGTTTATATTCCTTCTATATCCTTTTGATTTTTTACAATATCCGTTCCCTTACATTTTTTCCCATGCATATACGCAAATTTGTATCATTCATAGTCTTCTACAACTGTCTCTATTTTTCACCGTCGTTCCTTTCTTTTTTCTTCCTACAATAATTTCCACAGAAATTATAAAAATTACTCCAAAAAAAGCGTCAGTCGTTATATTCAATAGTGCAATAGTAATCAAGTATTTTTTATTCCATGTACACCCTTTCGATATTTAACAATATCCCTTCCGTTACATTTACCCCCTTGCATATACACATATTTGTATCTTCCATATTCTTCTACAATTTTCTCTATTTTTCACCGTCGTTCCATCCTTTTTTCTTCCTATTTTCCCACTGTCTTCTTGAACGTTTCATTTCCCTCTTCTTTCGCCGGCAATCCGCTTCCCGTTGCCTCCCTTTCTTCATCTTGGTTCCTCTACCCTTAAATTTTATATTCCCTCCTCCTCATCGAGCTCTTCCGATTCGGTTTTCGTCTCCCCTTCCTCTACCGATAGCTCATCTTCACTCTCGCCCTCGTACTCATCGCGTTTTCACTATCATCGTCGTACGCACTTTCATTTTTCTCGTCCACTTCCCTTACCGCCGCCACTAATTCCACTTTCCTGTTTTTCCAGTCTCGATTCTCCCATTGGCCACTTTTTCCTGCCTCTGATCACTCGAATCACTAAATTTCCAAATTTCACACGACAAGGCCCCTCGTGCGTTACTTCCGTTATCGCGTATTCCTCTTCCCTTAAACTTTATATTTCTTTTCCTTCTCATCGAGCCATTCCGATTCGGTTTCCATTTGCTCTTCTTCTACCGGATACATCATCTTCCCTCTCGTCCTCGTACTCGATAGCGCTTTTTCGCTACTATCACCGTACTCGCTTCCATTTCCCCCTTTCGTTTCCTCCGACACATCCCTTATTGCCGCCACTAATTTCACTTTCCAATCAAACATTGCAATAGTACTTTTTTTTTTCTTGCAATAAGTACCAGAGTCTATCACGAAGCAGGTTCGTTGGTAATTCAATTATTTCAACGAGCGCGGAATTGAGAATAAATTTTGTTTCTCCTTTGTTAAATGTTCGCAGCATTGAAGATTCATTGCAGTCGAGAGACGAAACGTTTGTTGGAAAAGCTCGGAGGTTTTCGTCTCGTTGAGCGCGGCGTTGTTTCGATGAAGGGGAAAGGCGACAGACTGACGTATTGGCTGATCGGTGAGGATAGGGAATTGAAGCTTGCACGTTGGGAGGAAAGAATGTCAAGACGAAACGGTGTGTCGTCGATCAAGAAATATGAACAAGATCCATTGGTGCCGCGCAGTTCATTGAAGAACAAAACACTAACGCGTACGACATTTTTACGTTGCACGAGCGATTCGCCGAAACGTCTGAGATTCGCCAGTTCCGATCAACTGGACCAGAATGACTGTATGAAGAGCGAACATCTCGAATCGATCGAGGACAATAGTCCGTGCAAATTGAAGGCCATTATGTCGCCGAAAATCAAGTGTATCGAGGGCGCGAGATTATCGAGCAATTCTTGTCCGTGCGTCGAGAAACTTTGTGATTTAGAAATGTCCCGCGAGAACGAGGGTGAAAAGATAAGAGCACGAGAGATCGTCGATAAGTACGTTTATTCCGGTAAAAATTCGTGCTTTCTTCGAAACGGTTCTGTTGAATTGAATTTTCGTGCGCCAGAAATTTGCCGCGTCACCTGCAGGTCAGCACCTAACAGTCCGAGTCAAAGTACAAAACTTCTGGATTCTCAGAAACGTGAAACACAATCAACGGAAGAGATCGATGGCTGGGACATCACTCCGCTCATAGGAACGAACAATTCTCTCGGTTAATTTGCACCTCTTTCACAGTAGAATTACAATTCAATTACATTTACCGTACAGTATCGTGGGTGACCGTGAAAATAAGTCACCAAAGGTTTTTTTTTTTTTTTTCAGCAAAATAAAACAAAATCTAGAATGCCAAAAGTGATTGAGACTTTAATTTTCCAGAAATTAAAGTGCTCGACGGTTTTTTTTTACCCTAACATTTATTTTCTATTATTTTTCGTCGGACCATCGGTATTCTAATTCTGCTCCAAGTCAATTTTTTCTCCATAAAATTCTCGTCTTTCACGACGAAACTCAAAATTCATCTTATTTCCTTAGCAACTTTTCTGGAAATCTGATATTTGCAATTTTTCTCAATTCTAAAACGGAGCGAATGCATCAACGGAACTAAAGATAATTTTTTATCTCAAATACTATGTACTTATTGAGGAGGCGTGGGGGTGGTGATAGAAAAAAAATTACTTGAAATTTTATGAAATTGTTTGAATGTGATACAATTGTTCGAACGTGTATTGACAAATGAAAATAAACCCGTAATTCATTCCATTATTCTTTCAGTGAAAAAAAAATTATTCAAAAAGCTGACACCTAGGCTCGATTATTCGTGAACTTCGAGAGATACTAATTTTTCAATACTTCAGTGCCTCGTAAGCCACCCGTAAAGAAATTTCGGGTGGTGCAACAAGTATGCAACTTGGAATCTTCGTAAACCCGTAAAGAAATTTCCGGTTGTGCAACAAGTATGTAACTTGGGATATCTTTTACCGTGTAAAACTTTAATTATCAAAGTATCAAATGTGGAAAACTAAAAAGTAGAAAGCTCATACAAGTTGATATCCGAAAATTTTGTATTAATTTTGTATTCCCCGTGTAGAATTTCTTCGTTTGTCAAAGAAACATAATGCTTTTAGAAATTTCCCAAAGAATTGAATCGTAGAGACAATTTTCTAAAATGCTAATTTCCGAAGAACTGTATTTTTTTACTCTCATACGCTTCATCCTCAATGGTACAAAAATTTTTCTGTAAAAAATTTGCCGACAAATTAGTCGAATGAGGATCTTCTCCCATAAGTTTCATCGTAATATTCACTAGCAAGAAGTAAATATTTTTGAAATTAATAGTAATTTACGGGAAAGCTCCAATTAACAATGATCAAAAATGGTGACGTTCATTAATTTCATTGCCAACATTTAATTTCTCATAAAAATCAATTTCTCGTTTACATAAACTTTGCGAGCGAACTGACGACGAATGCTTAAAGTAGATTTAATTTTCACAAATCATTCTCGCGGATACGTGCTCACATTATTTTTTCACAGCAAAAAGTCCGTCGCGTCAAAGTTAATGAATTACACAGCGTTTATTAAGAAGTGATGTCATCATGAAAAATGATAAGTGTTGCAGAAGAAAAAAAGAAGAAACTTCGACAAGTAAAAATAATCGTGGGACACGTCACGAGTGTGAACGAGTGAATCCAATGAAAATATTGCATTGATATACATATATATATATTTTTTTTTTCTGTATATATCTATTGCAATACTGGCCAATTCCTTCTTATCAACGTGCATACATTGGCGTAAAGCGATGTACCAGCCAGCGAGTTCAACATCATTTGTGTACGTGTGGGTATAAAGCAACAGACGTTGTGTGTTATCTATCCCGAGTAAACACACTCCGGTTGAAGAGTACAGAGCGGAACGAGTCAAATGGAGGGATATAAAATGAGACACTATATAAGATGATTGCGTGCGATCACCTCGTGCTCCGAACGACAATTCTCTCCTCGTGCACTCGGCACAAGTATTAAAAATATTCGTGTAAGAAGATTTTTGTTTCTTTCTTTCGTTTTGACATTAAAATATTATATTTATTATATTTTGATAATCGAGGAAAAAGAGAAAAAAAAAACAAAGAAATTTGGCTGATCGGTATCGATGCTGTTGAAATTTTAATGCCGAAAATTTCCTTCAATCGGCGTCAATCCATAAAATCGAAAATTCAACAGTAATTTCAGCAATTTACTGATCTTTTTTTTACATTCATAATATTAATTTTATGGAATTTTTCGCGAAGCACATTAAAAATCACGCTATAAAGTTAAACGAGCGAAAAAATTATGCAAATTGTAACTTGCATTTTGCATACACATGCCTTCCTCTTCGAGGTAGACGAGAATTAAAAAAAAAAAGCCTCTTGCTCATAGAGGAAAATTCATGAATTAACGAAAAATCAGGATGTAACATGCAAATGTTTTTTGATTTGTACGATTTTTTCAAAAATAAATTAGCCTTATTTTTTTTTTTTTTTTCATTCTAGATGAAAATTTGGAAAGCCTATATTTATGAAATTTGTTCGTTTAATGCTGCTCAAACCTCGCAAGTGGAGTATAAAGTTTCTGCACGGAAACATAACCGAAAATCATGACTTTTCTTCGCGATCCAACAAACGGTAAGAACAACATTTTTCAAAATTCATAGTTAACGTCGAAAATAAGGTAAGAAGAAACATAAATTAAAAATACGTCGAAGTACAAATGTCCGATCTCTGATACGAGCACTAATTATAAACAAAAACGCGAAAAAACAATTTACACGTTTGTCGCAAATGCAAAAATATTCTTGACAGCATAAAAACTCTTGAATAGAAAAAAAAATAATCAAAATTCGATTTCACGAGATTTTTAATAGCGGGAACGAAGTCATATTAGAGACGATGCAACGTGAGTCAAAAAAAGAATTTCTTGAAATATACGACGTACAGGCGATCGAGTCTCGTGACATTGGCCGAACGTTCCAAAATCATATGACGATTCCCGAGGACTTTTCTGTCTCGTTGCATACCAGACGTACGAGAAATATAACGTTTTATCGACGAACAAAAGGGCGTAAACGACAGTCCCGGCGTGTGTTAAGGCGGGAAATAGGGTTAGACGGTCCAAAAAATCGATTTTTTTTTAATTTCATAAATTGTTAGTAAAACTATTGAAAAATATGTTCCCAAAATTTAAAATGAAAATTCCGACTCGATCTATTGTTATAAGCCATTAAGGGAGGAAATAAGGTTAGGACAGCGTTTCCTCAATGATTTTCATGAATTTTTTTATAGTATAAAAAATGAATATAATTTATTGAAACTTTGAGAATATTTTATACATATATTTAAGTATATACTATAAAATTTTTATACATATATTTAAGTTTATACTATAAAATATTAGCGATCCCATATTGCTCGTTTTTCTTGGTACTATTTTTTCCAAACGCGTTTTTCTGAAAACGACTTTTTTTGAACATGCGTACACGCTAGTTTGAAAAGTTTTCGATCAATCGTTTTGAAAATTGGCAGTTACTTTCTTCATAGTATTGCGCTCTATATGGACCTAAAATCGGAATATTATCATTATTTAAAATAATTTTTTTTTTGCAAATAAAGTTGTAAAAAATGGCAAAAAATCATGCTTTTTTGTTTTGACCCCTGTAAAAAATTCAATTTTCTATTTTTTTGATAGCATTTAGGTTCATATAGAAGAGAGACATATAATAAAAGTAAATTCCAACCTCGTTTGATTTCGGACGAAAATTGCGGCTTCCAGAATGTACGCAAAATGCTGAGTCTGATTTTGACCTGCAATATGGGGTCGCTAATATTTTATAGTATATGATTAAATATATGTATAAAATATTCTCAAAGTTTCAATAAATTATATTCACTTTTTATACTATAAAAAAATTCATGAAAATCATTGAGAAACCGCTGTCTTAACCCTATTTCCCCCCTTAAGGGAGGAAATAGGGTTAGACGGTTCTAAAAATCGATTTTTTTTTTATTTCATAAATTGTTAGTAAAATTATTGAAAAATATGTTCCCAAAATTTTAAATGAAAATTCCGACTCGTTCTATTGTTATAAGCCATTAAGGGAGGAAATAGGGTTAGGGCAGCGTTTTCTCAATGATTTTCATGAATTTTTTTATAGTATAAAAAATGAATATAATTTATTGAATCTTAGAGAATATTTTATACATATATTTAAGTATATACTATAAAATTTTTATACATATATTTAAGTATACACTATAAAATATTGCGACCCCATATTGCTTGTTTTTCTTGGTACTATTTTTTCAAATGCGTTTTTCTGTGAAAACGACTTTTTTTTTAACTTGCGTACACGCTAGTTTGAAAAGTTTTCAACCAATCGTTTTGAAAATTGGCAATTACTTTCTTCATAGTATTGCGCTCTATATGAACCTAAAGTCGGATCATTATTTTAAATAATTTTTTTTTACAAATAAAGTTGTAAAAAATGGCAAAAAAATCATGCTTTTTTGTTTTGGCCCCTGTACAAAATTCAATTTTCTATTTTTTTGATAGCATTTAGGTTCATATAGAAGAGAGATATATAATAAAAGTAAATTCCAACCTCGTTTGATTTCGGATGAAAATTGCGGCTTCGAGAATGTACGCAAAATGCCGAGTCTGATTTTGACCTGCAATATGGGGTCGCTAATATTTTATAGTATATACTTAAATATATGTATAAAATATTCTTAAAGTTTCAATAAATTATATTCACTTTTTAAACT
This sequence comes from Oxytorus armatus, assembly GCA_958009045.1. Classification (NCBI taxonomy): domain Eukaryota; kingdom Metazoa; phylum Arthropoda; class Insecta; order Hymenoptera; family Ichneumonidae; genus Oxytorus; species Oxytorus armatus. Next base: position 22,826,246 of record OY253752.1, read on the forward strand.
ATAAAAAAATTCATGAAAATCATTGAGAAAACGCTGCCCCAACCCTATTTCCCCCCTTACGGGAGGAAATAGGGTATTTCCCCCCTTAAGGGAAGAAATAGGGTTAGACGGTTCTAAAACCGATTTTTTTTTAATTTCATAAATTGTTAGTAAAACTATTGAAAAATATGTTCCCAAAATTTTAAATGAAAATTCCGACTCGTTCTATTGTTATAAGCCATTAAGGGAGGAAATAGGGTTAGGGCAGCGTTTTCTCAATGATTTTCGTAAATTTTTTTATAGTATAAAATATTAGCGACCCCATATTGCTTGTTTTTGTTGGTACTATTTTTTCAAACGCGTTTTTCTGAAAACGACTATTTTTTGAACTTGCGTACACGCTAGTTTGAAAAGTTTTCAACCAATCGTTTTGAAAATTGGCAGTTACTTTCTTCATAGTATTGCACTCTATATAAACCTAAAATCGGAATATTATCATTATTTCAAATAATTTTTTTTGCCAATAAAGTTGTAAAAAATGGCAAAAAATCATGCTTTTGTGTTTTGACCCCTGTGAAAAATTCAATTTTCAATTTTTTTTGATAGCATTTAGGTTCATATAGAAGAGAGACATATAATAAAAGTAAATTCCAACCCCGTTTGATTTCGGATGAAAATTGCGGCTTCCAGAATGTACGCAAAATGCTGAGTCTGATTGTGTTCTGCAATATGGGGTCGCTAATATTTTCGGTGTTTTTCAAGGAAATTCTTCAAAAATTTTATAGTATATACTCAAATATATGTATAAAATATTCTCAAAGTTTCAATAAATTATATTCACTTTTTATGCTATAAAAAAATTCATGAAAATCATTGAGAAAACGCTGTCCTAACCCTATTTCCCCCCTTAAATCAGCTAGTTATCGATGTTTCGTTAACCGAGCGATCTTTACACACAGTATGCCATCCGTGTTTCGCGAAGCCAAGCGGGCCAAAGAACAGTCAGCGCGTTATATACCGCGCTTTCAAAGCGCACGTAAACAGTGGCGCCCTCTGTGCGTCGATACTCGACACTAGGTGATCGAGAAAAATCATGTGTTGCGCTCAGTACGTCGCGATCCCCGCAACCGTACGGTTCATCGTTCCGCGCGCGCGAGCGCACGCACGCAACACCGATCGTCGTGTGGCCCAGTGTCTCATTTCGCTCGTTCATCAGGAAATCCCTGCGAGCTTTTCTTTTTTTTTTTCTTTTATATATACAAAATTCAGCACCTTGTCGCGTAAAACGTGACGTTTAATACCGACATTAAACCAACGAAAAACGTTATTGACGGCAAGAAAAGAGAACGAGTGTGCTTTTAAAAGTAATGTTCAAACCTAAAACCTTGCCGCGATCGTTGTTGACCTCTATCGATCGTAATGTTTCTTATTTTCGTTCGATTCATTGATCATCAACGAGATAAATAATCCCACGGATATAAGGGACAGAGTGGATCGTAAGGTCGAGCGAAAAAGTGTCGTTCGAGAAGGTAAAAGAGCAGAAAAAAAAACGGAGGGAAAAACACGGCTGCAACGTCGTAAACGCAGTTCCAAAGATCACTGGATCTACGGCACATAGTCTCCCGTGTCGCTCCGATGCAGATCCCTACTGTCGTCTCGCTGCACCGCACTTCTTGAACCAATCTCCATTTCCCCCCTCCCCGCCGCGTTTTTCTATCGTTCCCTTTTTTCTCCACTCGGTAATCGTCCGATTTGTCGTTTCTTTCCTCGACTAGAAATCCGTCTTGTGCGCGACGAGAGATGGCGAAGCGCCTATAACGTCGGAAGATTCGCGTACCATCGAGCGTAAAACGAGTATTCGATAGGTGGCGGAGTGGCGCGTTCGTTGTGTTTTGTGCGACGACGCGCGGGGGCGCAATTCGCACACGCTATAAACCGCTTGTTGTATACGACCCGCGGTCCGGTAAAACCGTCGAGGAATCGTAAGTGCTCCCGACGGTAAAAGCATTCGGAACGCGCGGAAGTGCTCCAACAGCGTGTTTGCCCGCGCACGTATTTGTGGTACGTGTGTCACACGCGCGTCCGTCGCGCGCGCGCGCTCTTGCGTGCGCGTATGTGCGTTTGTGTGGCGGCGGATCGCGAGTTAGTGCGCACGATAGCGCGCGCTCTCGGTGGCAACGTCGACGGCCGATTCTCTCGCTATCGGCGTTCGGGAGAAAAGAATTTAAACGAAAAAAAAAAAAAAAACCCCCGAAATTTATTCAAGTTCGTCGCGAAATCGGTGGTGTCATCGACTGTTTTTTTTTTTTCTCCTCACGATAATATCGTTCTTCTGCGTAATTCGTCGAACGTACAAAAAAAAACATTTACACGGTATAACGTGAAATTCGGTGCAAAAGACAAATGGGAAGCCAATGGTGAATTTTCGCGAACGGTATAAAAGTTTTGCAATTCTTATTTTTTCTTCTCTTTTGGCTTTTCACGTTGTAACGATAATTATTGATTCTCGTTGAAGAATGTTTAACCGAAGATAAGCGTGCGCGTCGTTGTATTTTTTTTTTATTACCACACAACTCTCAACGTTGTATAGTTTACGGGATATACTATATAAACGCGTGTGTGTGTGTGTTTTTTTTCATACGAACTATTCACGAAAACAATACCGCGCCCTTTGGTAACACGCCTCCTAACGTGCAGTTTTGTTTTGACTACGGTTCTTCGTGTTCTATTTTTTTCTTCTTTTTTTTCACGCTTCGACGTTCGGTGCTCGTTGACACAAGAGAGGCGGACAATGTCAATCCTATAGCCCACACAACTTTTTCCATACATCCGATAGGATTACCATGCTTAACACGGTCACGAGTCACAGGTAAATATACAGACGTACAGTTTTTTTTTTCTACTTTGCTTAGCTTTGCTTTACAACGAAAAATCGCTTTCATTCAAGGTAGATTGACGTGTTATCGTAAATATCAATTTGACGGTGTACATATACGAGGTCCGTTCAATAAGTATCGCGAATTTTGAATTTCCGCGGGCAACGTATATTCGATTTGCGATTTTTTTTTGTTGTGGCGTTAGATTGGTACTCGTGTCCCTCACTTATGCTGAACAAAATCGGCTATTTTGAATGTTTAGTTAATTGTTCGCAGCTGTTTTGGTTAGACGTGCTTTGGCTTGTCTTCGATTTTTGTCTATTCCAAAAAATGGATCGAAGAATCTGTATGAAATTTCGTGTGAAAAACAAAATTAAGTGCGCGGACGCATTCCGAGTGTTGACTGTGGCGTATGGTGAAGCTACCTTGGAACAAAGCAACGTTTATCGGTGGTGCAAAATGTTCTCAGAGGGCCGAGAAGATGCGAACAACGAAATGCGTTCCGGACGCCCAAGCACATCGGCAACAGACGAGAACATTGATAAAATGAAGAAAATAATATTGGCCAATCGTCGAATCACCGTAAGAGAAGTCGCCGAGGAACTAAACATATCGATTGGCACGTGCTATTTGATTTTTACCAATGATTTGGGCATGAGACGGGTCGCCGCGAAATTCGTGCCAACATTGCTCAATTTCGAAGAAAAACAGCGTCGCGTTAACATTGCTAAGGAGCTGTTGGACTCGGTCCGCGACGACCCAAATTTGCTCCGGAGGGTCATAACTGGTGACGAATCGTGGGTTTATGGTTATGACGTGGAAACGAAAGCTCAATAATCGCAATGGAAGCTGCTTTTTTGGAATTGGCGAAAATCAAAGACAAGCCAAAACGCGTCTAACCAAAACAGCTGTCAACAATTAACTAAACATTCAAAATGGCCGACTTTTTCAGCATAAGTGAGGGACATGAGTACCAACCTAACGCCAAAAAAAAATCGAAAATCGAATATACGTAGCCCGCGGAAATTCAAAATTCGCGATACTTTTTTAACAGACCTCGTATGTGTGAAATACGACACGTGCTACAGTGGGGAGTGCAGACGGATGTAATAGAGCAGTTTTATGGCTATAAAAGATTATTATTATTATTATTATTATTATTATTATTATTATTATTATTATTATTATTAGTATTACCCGACGTCTGTCTATAATTTTAAGGGTTCACATATCTCTGCGCGCGCTAAAAACTGAGTAAATTTGAAAAATGATTACAAAGGTTATATGGTGAAAAAAAAATTAAATTGTTGATTTCACATTTCTTATTAACTTTCAAACTATAAGGAAAAAAAATTAAAAAATTTTTTTTTTCCCAATATTAACATTATTTTTCACGGTTATCAATGGACTACCGATGAAAACCCTTGCGCCTCCTTGTCGACATCATAACTTCACCAAAAATTATCCAATCTGCAAAGATAAGAGAATAATCTCGTAAAATAATGTAGTAGTAATAGTCTGACGAAGGTTTTTTTTTTTTTTTTTTCAAAAATGAAGAAATTACAGTATTTCAAACTTTGGTATGGAATTAAAAAAAAAATAATAGTGGTTAATAATTTTTTTTTTTATTGTCCAACCAAAAAATTTGAAAAAAACCTCTCGTCAGACTATAGAGAAAATAATTATCAAGGTTAAAAAAAGAAAAAAGTTAAAAAATATCAAAAACTGACCGAGTTATCGTGCTGACACCGTCTAAAACACACATAGTTTGGAGACAAACGCGTTCAATAATGTTAATATTGATAAAAAAATATTTGAAAAATTTTTTTCTCATAGTTGAAAAGTTAATGAAAAGTGTGAAATCAACAATTTAATTTTTTTCTCACCATATAACCGTTGTAATGATTTTTCAAATTTACTCGGTTTTTTTCAGCGCGCGCAGGGTTATGTGAGTCCTCCGGGTCCTTTAGGCTCATACAATATTTTCAAACTGTTATATGCTTCGAAAAAAAATCCAAAAAAAATTCACGTATACTTTCGAAGGCTTTAGGAACGCGTGTGCCTAGAGTTACACGAGTCCGACTGTTGTTTTTCGTTTTTTTACGATTCGAACTTTGAGCCAACGTTTCGGAATAATGTTGGTGTGATGGAGACGTAAATAATAATAATAATAATTCAATAATAATAATTAAGCGATAACGCTTTTTACTCGAATAAATCAATGATATATAATGAAAGAACAAATTTTCAAAATTCAAACATTTACGCATTTCCCTCTAACAATTTTCCCTTCTTCAAAAGGTTTTTCTTTTGTAAAATGAATGAGCTTTCTAAAAGAGAAAAAAAAAAATTGACTGTTATATTTAATTTGCAGACTTATTGCTTTGGCATTCATGAATGCTCGATAATTCAAAGTAAACGTTAATTTGTGAACGAACATTTTTAACGTTTTTGAACAATTTTGTCTCGAAATAAAAGCTTTGAAAATATTTTAATAATGAAAAAATTCTAAATTCCATGCAATGTTTATGGTTTTATCGATTCTTAGCAAGAACATTGTCGTGGAAAACACTATAACTTATCCGGATGTAACATTTTGATTTTTTATTTTCTGTAAAAATGGTTGTTAGGTTTGACGAGACTTATTTCGAGATAATGGTCTCATCAAACCTTGAGACCGTTTTGTGGGGCTTTACACGTGTCCCGCGAAGCGGATACCGACTCCCCACATGCACGAGTAGCGCGTGTAAGAGCGTTTCGCGAAAGTTTCCATCTCATTGCTGATAACTCCACCAAACATCCGGTGCCCGAATTTTTTCGTTGTTTTCTTCTTCGTTCCGGATATAAATCCGCGATGACTCAGAAATGCGAAGCAAAAAAAAAAACATTGAAACATATCAATATAAAATACTTTAACAAACCGTAAATTTTAATACCAAATATCCCTACAGAGACTTTGCGAATAATCGAAAATTCCCGAAATTCAACACACCTCGAGCAATTTTTCGCGAAATTCAATAGCAAACAATATTCAATTAATGGTCCATTTATTTGTGCGGAAAATTTTAGTCCGATTGCTCGACAATTTCATGAATTATCCTCTCGCCGGACATTTTAGTATAAAAAGGAGAAAATTCAATAAACGCAAAATTTCGACAGTGAGAAAGAATTTATGTGAGTGTCGAAAAATTATGAAGCAATGAGCTTTCGATTTGCACCATTTTTTTTACATCGATGCAAGTATGTAGAATTCAGTTAGTAGTCTGGTAACTTAAGCCGATTTTCATGTCTTTTTTGGAGGGCGTTTTTTTGTAGGAAAATAAAAATGAATCGTTTTGGATATTTAGAATGTTTCTATTTACATATTAAAGATACAAACAAAAATTTTTTGAAAAAATTTAATAGTTTATTATTATTATTATTGATCGAAGTTGGCACCTCGAAAAAAAGCGCGTGGGTGGCCCCGGTGATTTTGGCTCTTGATGTTATCTGAAATAAAAAATTCTTGATAATTCTTAATCTATAGACATGTCATTCTGGTCGGAACTACTGAAGTTAAATTTTATGGATAAATAACAAAATGGCGGACTTTGGAAAAAAAAACTTTTTTCCAAAGTCCGCCATTTTGTTATTTATCAATGAAATTTAATTTCATGAATTTCTGAAGTTAAATTTCATGGATGAATAACAAAATAGCGGACTTTGGAAAAAAGTTTTTTTTTTTCAAAGTCCGCTATTTTGTTATTTATCCATGAAATTTAACTTCAGTAGTTCCGACCAGAATGACATGTCTATAGATTAAGAATTATCAAGAATTTTTTATTTCAGATAACATCAAGAGCCAAAATCACCGGGGCCATCCACGCGCTTTTTTTTCGAGGTGCCAACTTCGATCAATAATAATAATAATAATAAATTATTAAATTAAAAAAAAAAAAATTTTTTTTTGTATCTTTAATATGTAAATAAAAACATCCTAAATATCAAAAACGATTCATTTTATATTTTCCTACAAAAAAACGCCCTCCAAAAAAGATATGAAAATCGGCTTAAGTTACCAGACTACTACCTTAAGGGGTATGGCCACGGTAGTGGGTATAAAATCATGTGCCCATTTAACAATTTTTTTTTTGTATGAAAAACTGATTTATTTATAAAACTAATTAAACATCGATTTAGTATAAATATCAAGCTAGAATATCGAGGATAAAAAAAATTTTGTTTGTTTTTTTGTTATATAAAATAGCCGACTACTGCTATTTGTTTTTAGTATCTTTTTTTTTCGGGCGTGACATTTGGCACCTACAATTTTTGACCTGGAACAAAAAAAAAAAAATTCTCGTTAATCTACATCAGAATACCTAGATAAGTACGTACGGAATTTGAAAAATATTATTTTATTCGAATATTGTCGGCCGTTTGAACTTAAAAGATGAATTTCCAGTGAAAAATGTCGTATAAAACTACTCATAGAATGGAAAGTTTTAAATTAATCAAAACTTCCGTACGTACTTCTCAGCGAAATGCAACTAGAAATATAATAAAAAAATTTGAAGTCAAACGGGGAAAAATTGTCGAAGTTATTTATCACGCGGCGCGCTCGAGTACTTTATGGCCGCGCCAGAAGTAGACTTACGTTATGCGCACAAAGTCGGCGAAAAAAAATACTAACTACTATCTTAACTTAACTTATTTTTATGATGATAAAGCATCGTTTAAGCAAAAAAAAAACATCGATTTTTTGAAAATTCTACCGTGCCCATATCCCTTGAAGAATATTTGTTTAAATGACCAGAAAATCCGCTCGATGAATCTCTCGTGTGGAATTTTTAATACGACTTATTTTTTCGCAAAATATAAAACAGACTTTTTCCGACTGTTAATCGTGGAGGATTGGATACCTTGAAGGAGTGAGAGCGTTGTCGAGGGACTGCTCTCTGCCGGATGAGTAGCAAGCTGAACCGCTTCTCAGTTTACAAAACAATAAGTACGAAACTCAATCTCCGGTCTATCCTCGCACATCTTATGTACTACATTAACGCCAAACATGATAAAATGTTGGGCGAATGGTCGATTAAACAAAAATTATATTCGTAACTCATTCATTCTTCGTGACAATAACAATAACATTGATGTTTTCGCATCAATGTTCGAAGAAGAAGAAAAAAAAAATTATTCACAAAATTTATTTTTGGAGTAAATTTTCGAAAAAAATATCGAACAATAAAAATATCGGGACAATAGAGAAAATGATGTTTTTTTTTTAAATTAATAATTAATTCACAACAATTAATTATAATATTAATTGAATATTTCGATTCAATATTAATTATATGTCTGGAACATAAATCATTGCAAATTTCATTGGGATTCCCTCTTGCGCTCTAATGCAGTTTTCAGAGAAAACAGCTCTCGAAAAGCCACGACAGTTTATCTTTCCGACAGTGCGCGATATCGTATTATTTTATGAGCTGTATATACGATTCAAACAGCAAGTGCGGTACTCGAAAAAAATCAACAGGAATTGAACCCACGAGTCACACTTGATTATAGTATGTACGAAACAGTTTCAGCGGTTTTCATTGGCAAACTTTCAAAATAACAAATACCTCGAGTCATCCGTCTCTCTCTCTCTCTCTCTCTCTCTCTTCATACATATACATTTATTATGGAACTGGTCCAAAACAGATAACTAACTTAAAATCACACGAAAAAACAATTTTTTTTTCTGTGAAAAAGTGATTTATTTATAAAACTAATGACACATCTATTTAGTATAAATATCAAGCTAACAAAAAATATTTTCTTTTTGTTTTTTTATTATACAAAATGGCCGACTACTGCTATTTGCATTTGGTATTTTTTTTTTTTTGGGCATGACATTTGGCATCTACAATTTTTGACCTAGAACAAAAAAAAACAAAATTCTCGTTAATCTACATCGGAATACCTAGAGAAGTACGTACGGAATTTGAAAAATATTGTTTTATTCGAATATTGTAGGCATTTGAAATTAAAAGGTGAATTTCCGGTGAAAAATTTCGTTTAAAATTCCTCATGAAATGGAAAGTTTTTAATTAATCAGAAATTCCATACGTACTTATCTGCGAAATGCAATTGGAAATGTACTTGAAAAATTTGAAGTCAATCGGATAGAAATTGTCGTTATTTGCTTTTGGTATCTTTTTTTTTTTTTTTAGTCGCTCCACGGCGTGACATTTGGCAGCCACGATTTTTGACCTAGAACAAAAAAAAACAAAATTCTCGTTAATCTACATCGGAATACCTGGAGAAGTACGTACGGAATTTGAAAAATATTGTTTCATTCGAATATTGTAGGCATTTGAACTTAAAGGGTGAATTTCCACTGAAAAATTTCGTATAAAGATCCTCATAAAATGGAGAGTTTTTAATTCATCAAAAATTCCGTAGGTACTTCTCTGCGAAATGAAATTAGAAACATAATTGTAAAATTTGAAGTGAATTGGGTGAAAATTGTCAAAGTTATTTATCACGCGGCGCGCTCGGGTGCTCTATGGCCAACGTCAATACTTGCACGTTTCAACGTTTGTTCTTAACTTATTCAAAAAATTTTTTAACAAATACAAGAATTTCAGGTACGTCCTTATGTTTTTTTACAAATATAACTTTTAGGCATTTTTAACGCTGTGGAAATGTCGAAAAAAAAAAAAATTTGTTCACGTAAACAAAGCTTCAGGCTGTGAGGAACTAAAAAAAATTGACTCGTCCAAGAGGAAAAAACACATTCGTGCAGTTTAGTACCCCGAAGAAAAGAATCATCATTTTCGTTTGTTTTTCGTGATTTTTATCGACCATAAGACGCGCGGAGGTTTACGAAAATTTGTCAATCGCATTGAGACACATCACCCCGACACTCTCTCAAATTTTCCAGCTCGACAAATTTTTTTTTTTTTTTTCCTACAGCATGAAGTGTTCAATGATAATTTATTTAGAAAATGCCAATTAAGAATGACGATAGATCGGATCTTGACATTTTCAAGCGTCTATTAACTTATCGACGATAATTCTTTGAGAGTTTGTACACAGCGTTTTGTGCTCTCGCGAATGCCACTTGAGACACACTGTTCTCGAGGCTCGACCCGATCAAGCCTCGATTACATATCGTTTTGAACGTCTCTATGTTTGTCTGGATTATTTTCTCTGTGTATATACGACTGATCGAAATCGTCAGATATGGGTGTGCTTTGATCCAAGTATCTTTTTATTATTATTATTATTATTATTATTATTATTGTACTCGTCTAATCGACGAAGAGTCAATAGATCGAACAACTTGATTGTGTTATACGTTGGCACACGACCGATTGATTTAATCTATCTATCGTGAGTCAACAGGATGATTTGTCGAGACATTTCTCGTCATCAATTCCATTCTTGAATCTTATACTCTCGGGGACGCACCGGAGGCTATTATTGTGTAACTGTGATTGAAATTCGATTTTCTATCGTTGACCGTCCGATAAAAGGACAATTGAAAGATCAATTCAATTTGGTTGGGGGAACAAGTGTACTCCGATCAATGTCCATTAAAGAGAATAATGCGAATTAGCGATTATTTTACAAACGCTAAATGCAAATTTGTTGGAATAGACTAGCGAATAGATTTGCGAATTCTCACGAATTTGCAACTTTTCACAATTTTTTTTTTTTTTTTTACTTCTTTACACTTAACGTACCAAGCGGGGTCAAATGATCCCTTTCAAAATTTACTTTAATATCGTACATTAATTGTTATTTTCTTCGCTCATCTGACTTTCCGTAAATTTCTTTCATTATTTTATTAGAAATCAGAAGTTACGTTGCGAATTATTTCTTTTAACGGGGGTTAAGTTAATTTGGTGAAAATAGCGTATTTTTAAGAATTTTTTTAGACGAGATAATGCTGATTTATTTATTTACTTTCCACATAATAATACAATATCTGAACTATATTTTCCTAAATTTTCATTTTTGGTAGCACTTGGAAGACAAAAACGCGATTTTCGCTTTAAAAAATCGGCAAATTCGTTATTGTAAAATAAAAAATAATTATAAAAAAACAAAATTCCGCAGCGTTATCTGGTAATTTATGTGTAAAAATAGTGTACAAAATTATGATGTTGAAGTTTGCGTCGTTGGAATGCAACGAAAACAGATTTTTTTACATTATTAATCCACCTTACGATTGGATTATCGATGACAAAAATCGTTAAAACGTTTTTTTTGCAAGAAGCAAGAGCAATACTGAAAATGAACTTTGAAAAACTTATTTGCGTTGCGTTCCAACGATGCAAATTTCAACATCATACAAAATTTCGAAAGAATCGTCGCATTAGATATTGAGTTACAGCGTACACCGTCTTAAAAAATGACAAGTTTCCGAAAAAAAGCTTTAAAGTTTTGATAAGTTTCAGAAAAAGCGCTTTAATCCGGTCTGGAGCAGAGGACGCTCAAATGCTCGTAACTCCGTTAATTTTGCTCCGATCGACATGAAATTTTGACACAATATTCTTGAGATGTTACACATTCATTTAAACAAATTAAAAAAAAATGCAAAAAAAACCAGTTTAAATACCTTACCCCGCCCCTAAGAGAGTGCAAAAAAATCCGATTTTTTCACCCCTGTTAGTGGTGTTCCACCTTAAATTGATTTGTTCGAAAAATTTTACTCAATTCAATATATATTTCATTTAACCGAAAACAAAAGTATTTATCGCAATATTTATAAACGTCAAATGTAATTAAATGTTTGTATGAAAAATTATTGCAGGTGGCCGTTAGACGTTCTGGTTTCTGCAGCGTCGAAGAGTGATCCCGATCGGAACTGGCATGCTCGCCAAATAACGAATCAACATCCCCGAAGATCTTTCTGTTGAAGCAACCCTGCGATGTTGTTTAGGTAAGCAAAGAAAAAAAAAAAAAAAAAACAATATACTTCTGTTTGTTCCTCAATTAAAAATTGTCACAATTTAACAACGATACATTTTCCAGATTTAGTTCCTTCAACGTCAGGGGAATATAATTCCCCTGTTTTTTTTTCACATTTTTCAAGAATTTTTTTTTTTGGGAAAAAAAAGAGATATTCGAAAAATTTTTTTGGGTTTTGTTCCTTGTCTATTAATGTATCAAAAAATATTTTTTTCACATTTTTCACGCCGCATGGTGGCGCTGGAGAAGCTCTCGCGTCAGGTGCTGTCATCTCCGCGGCACGCAGCAGAACTCTCTTCAACGTCGATCTGAAAAAAAATACCGAGTGTTTTCGTTAATAATATGATACTTTGAAGAGAAGTACATAGGGATTTGGAAAAATATTGTTTTAAAAAAAATAGGCACGCCTTTGAAATTAAAGTTAATTTCAAAGGCGTGCCTATTTTTAAAAAAAAAAAGGTATTTTTTTTTGTAAAAAAATACCGAGTGTTTTCGTTAATAATATGATATTTTGAAGAGAAGTAGAAAATAGGCACGCCTTTGAAATTAACTTTAATTTCAAAGGCGTGCCTATTTTTCTTTAAACAATATTTTTCCAAATCCCTATGTACTTCTCTTCAAAATATCATATTATTAACGAAAACACTCGGTATTTTTTTTTCAGATCGACGTTGAAGAGAGTTCTGCTGCGTGCCGCGGAGATGACAGCACCTGACGCGAGAGCTTCCCCAGCGCCACCATGCGGCGTGAAAAATGTGAAAAAAATATTTTTTGATACATTAATAAACAAGGAACAAAACCCAAAAAAATTTTTCGAATATCTCTTTTTTTTCCAACAAAAAAAAATTCTTGAAAAATGTGAAAAAAATACAGGGGGTCACAGTGGTGTTCACCCTTAATACACCTGTGCAGCGTAACAATGTTTTTTTTGTTCATGGCGGTTCTTGAATATTTTGAAATTTACGAACCGGAGAAATATGTGCTCCTCCTGTAATTCGGTCGATTACGACCAAATTACAGCTGGATAATGGGTATCGGGGATCTTAGTTTTTTTTAATTTTTTTTTTATTACCATGGTTCTGGTTGAACAAACCTTATTGTCGCGTAACGTAATATACTGAAATAACGAATTGTGACGATTGAATTAGAGAAATTGTTTTTTTTATAGAATCGTGTTACGCGATGTATTTTTTATTTTATTTATATAACATGACGTAATAAAGTTTAGATACGGAACAGGCTGAATATATATTGTAAATTGGATCAAAGTGAAAAAAAAGAACCTCGACTGTATTTCAAAAAAATGTGCCAAATGAGCAAAGAAGCGAGAAAGAACGTCGAATTTTTTTTTTTGAGATTGCTCGTACACACACAATTTTTTTGTGATCAGTCTGGTTATCCTCCCTTCTTCTCGCGCGGTTTTCGATATTATAAATACGCGTTATCGCTCTCGCGTACTATTTTAACGCGTTATCTCGTTTCGCGCGTCCGCAGTTGGACGCGAAACAGGCCTAAAGAGTAACGAGGGAGTCTCGCACGTTTAATATTATTGCACTGTCGGAATTGACACCAGTGCGATTAGCCCCCGGAGACTATGGTCGTAAAAATTTTTTTACTCAATCCACCGAAAGTCGCAATTAAATACTTGATGATACATGTAATTTAGGTGAAATTGAGGCGGTGAGGCGTTACCAGATATGAACACTTTTCGTTCATTTTAATTTAAAAAAATTATTATTCTTTTTTTAATATAATTTATTTATTGTCAATTATTTTTTATTTTTTATATATTCATTAAGTGCTCACCAGTATTTGTGACTGCGTACGTTTATTATGTACTCCATAATGTAAATGATTATTTTTCCCGGTGCATTGCGTGCAAAAAATAATTACAAAAATGAAATGTAACGAGTAACGTAGTAATTACAGGTCGCTACTTTTATTCGTTACATTTGTTTTGTTTTCTTTATTCTTTTTTTTTTTCAATTTTCATTTTTCACGGAATGCGAAAGAAAAATAATCATTTACATTGTGGAGTACAGAGTAAAAGTATATGCAGCTACAAATACTGTTAGTCATATTTATGAAACAATTGATTACGTAAAGATTATTGCAAAAATGGTGCAAATTGAAACTTTCGTATTGCTCTCCTATAATTTTTACGAATTTTCCTCGATGAGCAAGAGACTTTTTCAACTTTGACTTGCTGATAGAGCGAGGGCACTTTGTGTACAAAAATAACGTTGAACGAATAATGAAAAAAAAAAGATGATTATTTCTGCTCGTTGCACAGTTGTGTGATATATGAAATTTTTTTCGAAAAATTATAACTGGTAAAGTCTCTTGGCGAGAAATATCAAAAATTCTTTGGAAAAAATTCACAATAACGGTTTTTTTTTTACATCTGCTGAAGGCCTTTTGTTCATTTTGACGAATTTGTTGCGCGATAATTAACATTTTTTTCACTCACAAACGAAAAGGGGCGTTAAAATTTGTTCGCGCAGTGTTAACAGTTTGATGAGATCGATGAAACTCATCAGTGGATATCTTTCAAACTTTCAATATCCAATTTGACGTAACATTTAATGAAATATATTAAAAAATCCGAAACTTTTTCATTTATTAACCTCTCAATTCTAATCTATCTTCGTATTAGCTGGACCACGTATAATGACGTTGTTTTTTTTTTTTTCACGAAATGCGAAAGAAAAATAATGATTTTCATTGTGGAGTACAGAGTAGTAGTACCTATATGCAGTTACAAATACTGTTGATCATTTTTGTAAAGTAATTGATTATGTAAAGATTATCGCAAAAGTGGTGAAACTGCCATATCGCTCTCTCATGATTTTCGCAAAGAGGGAGGCCACTTTGGGTACAAAAATAATCTTAAACAAATAATGAAAAAAACATACGATTATTTCTGCTTGTTGCACAGTTGTGTAATATGTGACATTATTCGAAAAATTATAACTAGTAAAGTCACTTGGCGAGAAATATCAAAAATTCTTTGGAAACAATTCACAATAACGTTTTTTTTTCACACCTGCTAAAGGACTTTTGACCATTTTGAAGAATTTGTTGGCGGTAATCACATTTTTTCACTCACAAACAAAAAGGGATGTTAAAATTTGTTCGCGCACTGCTAACCATTGGATGATATCGATGAAACTCATCAGTGGATATCTTTGAAACTTTCAATATCCGAATTGACGTAACATCTAATGAAATATATTAAAAAATCCGAAACTTTTTCATTTATTCACCCCTAATTAGCTGGACCACGTATAATTACGTTGTTTTTTTTTTCACGAAATGCAAAAGAAAATGATTCAATATCTAATTTGACGTAACATTTAATGAAATATTTTTAAAAATCCGAAACTTTATCATTTATTCACCCCTAAATTCTAATCTTTCCACGTATCAGCTGGACCACATATAAATACATATCCACTGCACATGTACCAGGGGTGTTAGTTGAAGTTTGCCGGTTTTACCAGTAGATGTCGCTAGCAATATGTATACATTTCTATGATTTGGCATGTATGTCATTTTTTTCTATTGACATTAACCTACAAAAATACGCAAGTCACATTCCGCCAAAATAATAGCGTCATATTTGTTTACCTCAGTGAATATGTCGAGTTTCGTTCCAAGTAAATCGCATTTGCGGCATTCGTTGCTTTCCTTATTTCATCAAAAGAAAAAAGCAGCTGAAGCTCACCGGTTGCTGGTAGAAACTTATGGTGAACATGCTCCAGTGATTAGAACATGTGAGACATGGTTTCGTCAATTTAAAAGTGGAGATTTCGATTTGACAGACAATGAACATCCTGGTGCAGCGAAAAAGTTTGAAGACGAGGAATTGCAGGCGTTATTGGATGTTGATCCAACCCAATCGCAACAAAAATTGGCAGAAACACTAAATGTGACTCGAGGAGCATTTTTCCAACGTTTAAAAGCCATGGGAAAGATCCAAAAGTATGAAAAATGGGGGCCAAACCAGCTGAACGATAGACAAATGGAAAATCGAAAAACCGTTTGTGAAATGCTGCTTCAACGATTCGAAAGGAAATCTTTTCTGCATCGAATTGTCACGGGGGACGAAAAGTGGATTTATTTTGAGAACCCGAAGCGAAAAAAATCATGGCTTTCACCTGGTGAAGCAGGCCCATCGACTGCAAGGCCAAATCGCCTTGGCCGTAAGACAATGCTCTGTGTTTGGTGGGACCAGTGTGGTGTGGTGTACTACGAGTCGTTAAAACCTGGTGAAACGGTGAACAAGGATCGCTACCTACAACAAATGATCAATTTGAATGATGCGTTGATCGAAAAACGGCCGGAATGGGCCCGAAGACATGGCAAAGTTATCTTGCAACATGATAACGCGCCGTCTCATACCGCTAAACTGGTGAAAGACACATTAAAAACACTTAATTGGGAAATATTATCACACCTGCCGTACTCTCCAGACCTCGCCCCGTCCGACTATCACATTTTCGCATCGATGGGACACTCCCTTGCAGAGCAGTGGTTCGCTAATTTTGAAGAAGTCGAAAAATGGCTCGTCGAATGGTTTACCTCGAAAGAGAAAAAGTTTTTTTGGGATGGTATCCATAATTTGCCTGAGAGATGGGCGAAATGTGTAGAAACCAATGGTCAATACTTGGAATAAAAAAATTTTGAGATTCCTCTCAAAATTAAGTGTTTTCTTTATCGAAAAAACCGGCAAGTTTCAACCAACACCCCTGGTAAAAGCCATGGGAAAGATCCAAAAGTATGAAAAATGGGTGCCACACCAGCTGAACGATAGACAAATGGAAAATCGAAAAACCGTTTGTGAAATGCTGCTTCAACGATTCGAAAGGAAATCTTTTCTGCATCGAATTGTCACGGGGGACGAAAAGTGGATTTATTTTGAGAACCCGAAGCGAAAAAAATCATGGCTTTCACCTGGTGAAGCCGGCCCATCGACTGCAAGGCCAAATCGCTTTGGCCGTAAGACAATGCTCTGTGTTTGGTGGGACCAGTGTGGTGTGGTGTACTACGAGTCGTTAAAACCTGGTGAAACGGTGAACAAGGATCGCTACCGACAACAAATGATCAATTTGAATTATGCGTTGATCGAAAAACGGCCGGAATGGGCCCGAAGACATGGCAAAGTTATCTTGCAACATGACAACGCGCCGTCTCATACCGCTAAACTGGTGGAAGACGCATTAAAAACACTTAATTGGGAAATATTATCACACCCGCCGTACTCTCCAGACCTCGCCCCGTCCGACTATCACCTTTTCGCATCGATGGGACACTCCCTTGCGGAGCAGTGCTTCGCTAATTTTGAAGAAGTCGAAAAATGGCTCGTCGAATGGTTTACCTCGAAAGAGAAAAAGTTTTTTTGGGATGCTATCCTTAATTCGCCTGAGAGATGGGCGAAATGTGTAGAAACCAATGGTCAATACTTTGAATATAAAAATTTTGAGATTCCCCCCAAAATTAAGTGTTTTCTTTATCGAAAAAACCGGCAAATTTCAACTAACACCCCTGGTAAATACGATGGATACGGAGACTTTCGTAGTTAGTTCATGTTGCCGGGTTTTAACATGACAGAAACGGACGGAGCGATGTTTGTTGTGGTCGGGCACCTGCTGAATACCGCATTCGCGGTTTCCAACGACGTCACTCATTAAGGCCAAACCCGAACTCTGCGAGCTTGTGGGTGGTTATAGCGCACCAGTAAAACGTTATAGTTATACGATTGTTTGGAAACATTACACCCCGTCGGTTTTAACGAGATACTATCGTGCCCGGCGAAGCCAGTACTCGCAGCGTTTTCATCTCGTTTAAAACATTTCGTAATACACAAACCGCGTACAACTTTACTTGAGAAATATGCTAATTCGTCGATGATGCATTTGCTCTCATATACCTCGTTGATCAGAGATGAGAATACAATTTTTTTTTCTTTTTAATTCCATACAAGGCGAAGGAAGATGGAGAAACGGAGTTTAACTCGATTAGGAATTTTCCTCTAAAAACTTTGTTGTGTTTAAGCCTCGTAGTTTTATGGTTTTAGTTCGTTCAAATTTATGAAAAATTATGCTACGTTGAAATCTTAATATTTTCACGTTTTTGGTATTTAAGGGTGACACAAGGGCTGAACGATTCTTTAGACTCTTTAAAGATTAAAACGACGCTTTAAGGGTTCAACGACTTTTTAACGATGCTGAAGTTTGCATAGTTGAAATGCAACGAAAATATATTTTTTTGTACCATTCGTCCCCGTTAAGGCTGGATTTTCGAAGACAAAAATCGTTAAAACGTTTTTTGGGGTTTCCTTTAAGGTCCTGGGCCTAAACCGACAAGAGAAGCTAGAGCAATACTGAAAATGAAAATTTAAAAACGTATTTTCGTTGCGTTCCAACGATGCAAACTTCAACATCGTACTTTTTAAGGGTTAGATGATCCTTTAGATGGTCTTTACATTTTGCTGGTGCCTCTTTTTTTTTTACTAGCACGATTCAATTATATTTTCTCCTGATATTGAAATTCCTAATCGAGAATCCCATTAGCGTTGTTTTGTGAAAAATATCATTTTTTTAGTGCATCAATTTAGAATAAACGTCCAAAAAAATGTTAACCTTAAACTATACGAAGAAAAAAATTCTTGCTGATGAACATTTTTTGTCTTTTTTTCTATTTAAATCCACACAAGGCGAATGAAAATGAAGAATTGGAGTTTAACTCGATTAGGGATTTCCTTCTAAAAACTTTGTTGTGTTTAATCCTCGCAGTTTTATGATTTTATTTCGTTAAAATTTATGAAAAATTATGCTACGTTGAAATCTTAATATTTTCACGTTTATGGTATTTAAGGGCGGCACAAGGGCTGAACGATTCTTTAGACTCTTTAAGGATTAAAACGACTTTTTAGGGATCAGACGATTCTTTAGATGGTCTTTACATTTTGCTGGTGCCTCTTTTTTTTTTTACTAGCACGATTCAATTATATTTTCTCCTGATATTGAAATTCCTGATCGAGAATCCCATTAGCGTTGTTTTGTGAAAAATATCATTTTTTTAGTGCATCAATTTAGAATAAACGTCCAAAAAATGCTAACCTTAAACTATACGAAGAAAAAAATTCTTGCTGATCAACATTTTTTGTCTTTTTTTCTATTTAAATCCACACAAGGCGAAGGAAAATGAAGAATTGGAGTTTAACTCGATTAGGAATTTTCTTCTAAAAACTTTTTTGTGTTTAATCCTCGTAGTTTTATGGTTTTATTTCGTTAAAATTTATGAAAAATTATGCTACGTTGAAATCTTAATATTTTCACGTTTATGGTATTTAAAGGTGACACAAGGGCTGAACGATTCTTTAGACTCTTTAAGGATTAAAACGACTTTTTAAGGATCAGACGATTCTTTAGATGTTCTTTAAATTTCGCTGTTGGCCTTTTTTTCTTACTAGCACGATTCAATTATATTTTCTCCTGATATTGAAATTCTTGATGGAGAATTCCATTAGCGTTATTTTCTGAAAAATATCATTTTTTTAGTGCATCAATCTGGGATAATGGTAAAAAAAAAGGTAACCTTAACACTAAACGTACCAAGCAAGCTCAAATGATCCCTTTCAAAATTTACTTTAATTTAAAATCGTACATTCATTGTTACTTCTTTCGCTCATCCGACTCTCTGTAAATTCGTTTGATTATTTTATTATAAATCAGAAGTTATGTTGCGAATTATTTCCTTTAATAAAAAAAGAATTTCTTTCTAAAAACCAACGCTTATTTCGTAAGGGGTCAGATGACCCTTTATGGTAAGAATAGGTACACGTAAAGTGCCGGTACGTTTAGTGTTAAACTATATGAAGAAATAAAAATCCTTGTTGATGAACACTTTGTTTTTTTTTTAAACCACTTATCACGATCTTTTAAAACATATTTTTTTGCCCCCCCCCCCCCCCCCACACGGTATTGTCCTTGAAGATTGATTGGTACGAAACAAAAAACAACAAAAAATGGACCAATTTTTTTTTCTTCTCATACACGTGTAGTCTTTGCTTCGCAATATGCGGCGTGCAGAAATTATTTTTCATCGTATAAACGAGCGAACGAGCTGAACGCAAATTCGTTTGGCCGCGAGGGAACTCGCGGACGACACACCGCAAGCCGAACTCGAGGTCGTAACATGCAATCTGGCGACTCTGCGAGATTTGTACTTTCGGTTATCGGGTTTCCGAGTTTCCGCTATACAACGCGTGATACTGGCAGGTAGTTCGGCATACTTGGTGTGTGGCATATGTGTGGCATATTTGTGTATGGAAACCTTGAGATTTTACGTCGGAACGTTCGATATTTTCGCTCGGCACCGTTAAACTTTTTTAACAAAATCGAGGTAACGAATGATCGATGGTTCAATGTCGAAATGACAATGACCTAATAACACAATTTTTTTTACTGAGCAAAGGTACGTCGAAAAATTTGTCAATCGGTAGAGTCTGTGTACTGTACGAAATAAAAAATTAATTCTACTTTGCAATTTCATATAATAGACAATAAAAATTGAGTCGCTTGTGTTATTTTGGAAAATTGTCATTTTAACGAATTTTTTTACCAATATCAGGGGTTGCTCGTTGAAAAAAAAAATGATTTTTCTACGTATGCTACATGGGTTTTCGTGTAATCCATGTATCATCCATAGAGAAGTCATTTTTTTTCACGACCAACCTGATATTTGTAGGAATTGGATACTTTCGCGAATTTCCTACAAAAAACAAGGGGTTGCTCATTAAAAAAAAAAGAATTTTATAGGTATTCTACGTGGGTTTTCGTATCCACGTATCATGCATAGGAAATTACATTTTTTTTTCCACGAGCAACCCGATATTTGTAGAAATTGCACAATTTCGCGAATTTTTTGCAACTATCAGGAGTTGCTCATTTAAAAAAAAACAGGAATTTTCTAGGTATGCTACGTGGGTTTTGGTATGATACACGTATCATGCATAGAGGTTGATACGTTGAAAAAAACTCGTTGAAAAAAAAAATGATTTTTCTACGTATGCTACATGGGTATTTATAGAAAATTCGTGAAAGTGTGCGAATATTCTGTAATTGTAAAATCGACGAGACAATAATTGAATCTTCGTAACACGGATCGGTAATTTTTTTCGTGACGAGGTAAAAGAATTTCTATTATCAACGAAAGCTAAAACTAAATTGTTTATTGGAACTACCCTAGTTAAACACGAATGTGGAAATTTGACAATGAGACCTATTGGCATCAAATATAACAATTCTCTGTCGACCTTAAAATGTCTAAATTTCAAATGCCCGGAACTTCGCTCCTGTTTAATCGATTTTGGGTTTTGAGGGGTTTTTTGAAATCGTCTCGAGTAGACTTAGAGAACGCTGTTCGACTTAACGGAGAACACCACTGTGACCCCCTGTTTTTTTTTTTCACATTTTTCAAGAATTTTTTTTTGTGGGAAAAAAAAGAGATATTCGAAAATTTTTTTTGGGTTTTGTTCCTCGTTTATTAATGTATCAAAAAACATTTTTTTCACATTTTTCACGCCGCATGGTGGCGCTGGGGAAGCTCTCGCGTCAGGTGCTGTCATTTCCGCGGCACGCAGCAGAACTCTCTTCAACGTCGATCTGAAAAAAAATACCGAGTGTTTTCGTTAATAATATGATATTTCGAAGAGAAGTACACAGGGATTTGGGAAAATATTGTTTTAAAAAAAATAGGCACGCCTTTGAAATTAAAGTTAATTTCAAAGGCGTGCCCATTTTTTTTTTAAACAATATGTGAAAAATGTGAAAAAAATGTTTTTTGATACATTAATAAACAAGGAGCAAAACCCAGAAACATTTTTCGAATATCTCTTTTTTTTCCCACAAAAAAAATTCTTGAAAAATGTGAAAAAAAACAGGGAGTCACAGTGGTGTTCTCCCTTAACCGGATATCTCAATTATTGTGGCCGCAATGTGACTTTGAAAGTCAGGGCAAAAAAAATGAGAATGGAGAAATTTGCAAAAATCGACGGTCCGACTTGAAAAATCGGTGAAAAATTGAAAAAAAAATCATAGCTCAATGAATGAAGCGGCAAATTAAAAGTTGAACGGTTACAAAAACAATGAGCACAGAGTGAGGTTCCAACCCCATGGGAAACCAACGTTACAGCGATTTTAGTGCAGCCACTTCTTTTTCACCAAAATGCAAACAAAATTCGAGTCTTAACGTTTTCTTTTAGAACGCCATATCGATGTCTTTCGACTCGCTGCTTACTAATTCGATAGCCATTTCCTTGAGAAACTCAAAATTCCATTGAAAATCGTCCAAAACGTAATTTTTTCGTTCTTCGCGTTTTTCCCAATGTTTCTTTCAGATTTCGACAAAAATTCGGCGATTATTCATAATCACCGAAAAATTTCCCATCGCATAAAATATCGAAACTTTGCAAAAAGCGAAAAAGAAAAATGTTTGTCATTTTTTGCTCACTTTTTAAGAAACCTTGAAATGTTGAAATTTTAATCCGGAGCACGAGTCTGCGATTCAACTGGGAACCCCAAGGGAATACTCATTTTGGGGCATCGCATTCCTAAGAAATTCCAATCGGGATTTTACTCAAAACCGAGATTCCCTAAGAATTTTCTGTACGAGTAGACTGTGGAAGAACTAGGGAAGTACTAAATAATATTAAAAAATATAAATAATAAATAATATTAAAAAAAATGTTTAGCAGCCATTACATTTTTTTTAAAAGGGTCCAAATTTTTTCCAACATTTTATACTTGGTCAGGACAATGAATCCGTTCTTGAAAAGGCCAAAGTAATAAATTCCATGTATAGGCTCGTAGTTTGCCGATATTACGAGCTTGAGGCTTCCCGCCCGAGATCTCACAAATTGGTTACGGAACAGAGTCGGGCCGATCAGCCAAGGAAGAAAGAAAGAAAGAAAGAAAAAAACATGATCGTCGTTCGGTCAGCAAATAAGGGCGTGACGACGAGAATGAGACGCTGGTTTACACGCTCCGTCATTTTCATTGCTGATCTAATTGCGTCATGGTACTCTGAATCCGCGCACGTGGCCATATGCGTGTCGTCCCCTCTTTTCCCTTCTATTGTCTCACACACGATTCTCCATGAAATCGATATATTCTTTCGTAACTTTCGTTTCCTCACCATCTGTCGAATTTCCTTTATTATCGGGTTTCATTATTATCCCACCAATGCGGACATAAAGATTAACCTTTTAACGACTATTTGTTTTACCCCAATTCATCTTATATTCCGTCGCATCGAAAATGGCGCTGTGCGCTGGTTAAATTGGGAAAAAGACGCTCTGTGCGTCTGTACACATTCACTTCTACAGTGGGTCAAAAAAGTATTCATACACCTTGTTTTTTTGCGATAAATTTAGAGACACGAGCGATACGCAAAGAAAGCCAATTTTATTTAATAGTACATCAGGTACAGAGATAAACTGCAAATGGAGAATTTTTTCCCAGGAATAATAGAAGAATTATGGAAAAAAAAACGAAAATTTTCGGGCCAAAAAAGTATTCGTACACTTACGATTGAGCTGCTAAACCTCGATATTCACTCACGGACGGTCTGACCTCTGCGTACAATGTAAACGAGTCTTCGTTTACACAATGGTTTTGACCTATTCCATGCGGTAGTAGATCTTCGAGCTCTGAACAGACACGATGGCAAAGAAAAGCGAAATATCAATATCCATGCGAGATAGAGTGATTTTTCTTCGGAAACGCGGTGAAAATTATCGAAAAATTAATAAAGAACAAAATCTAAGTTTCGCAACGGTGCAATATATAATTAAAAAAAAATACGAAAGAACAAACAGCACAGAAAATAAGCCACGAACCGGTCGACCGAGAATACTAACGGTACGAGAGTGTCGGAGTATCGTTACAGAGGCTACAAAAAAACCGTTCACAAGTGCTCGCGGTTTAGCGAATGATGTCGCGTCAACATCGGGGAAGAGCGTGTGTCCCCAGACTATTCGAAACTTTTCGCATTCTGCCCAAATATACGGCGGAACTGCCCGCAAAAAACCATTAATTAATAATATAAATCGAGAAAAACGTTTAGGTTTCGCAAAAACCTACGTAAAAAAATCTGTTGAATTTTGGAAACGTGTCGTATTCTCGGATAAATCGAAGTTTAACATCTTCGGGTCCGAAGGAAAAAAATTCGTCCGGCGGAAACCAAATACCGAGCTCCAGCAGAAAGATTTAATACCGACCGTAAAGCACGGCGGAGGAAGCGTCATGGTTTGGGGCTGTATGGGATATTATGGCGTTGGTAATCTGACTTTTATAGATGGTACAACGAATGCCCGGAAGTATATCGACGTGTTGCCCAGCAATTTGAAAGCGAGTGTAGATAAAATAGGCCTGGATGGAAATTTCTACTTCCAACAAGATAACGAACCGAAACATACTGCCATGAAAACGAGGGAATGGTTACTCTATAATGTCCGCAAACAATTGATTACACCACCACAATCTCCGGACATCAATCCTATTGAAAATTTATGGCACTTGGTGGATGTAGAAATTGGAAAAAGAAAAATAACAAACAAATCCGATCTCCAAAGAGTGCTTTTAGAAGAATGGACGAAAATAACAAAAGAAACAACGCAAAAGCTAGTAGAATCCGTGCCTAATAGACTCGAGGCGATAATTGAAGCATAAGGGATGCACACCAAATATTAGTTATAATTAACAACTATGATGATGTAGGTTTTCACTATAATCGTAAGTGTATGAATACTTTTTTTGCCCGAAAAATTTTCGTTTTTTGGCATAATTCTTCTATTATTCCTGGGAAAAAATTCTCCATTTGCAGTTTATCTCTGCACCTGATGTACTATTAAATAAAATTGGCTTTCTTTGCGTATCGCTTATGTCTATGAAGTTACCGCAAAAAAACAAGGCGTATGAATACTTTATTGACCCACTGTATATAAATTCGGTATATTTAAGGAGTTATAAAACAAGTCGTTTTTTTTATGAATTTTTTCTGAAAAGGTATTTTATTTGACAAATACAAGAAGTATTAATAAATGTAGTGGTAACTTTTAACTTTATGTCGGCATTTTTCATTTTCAAAAATATTGATTTACACTGCTCCTGTAGACGATCTCCTGGAGGTCCGCCAAAAAAAGGTGTCTGGCGGTGAGCACGATATCTCCGGTTTGAATTCTTTAAAATAAAAAAACCAAAAAGATTCTATTAGTGGATAGATGAATTTAGGTGTTTATCGAAGGAATAATCGAAATTTTGAATTTTGACAAAATGACGGCTCCAAAAAGGAAAAAATTCCAATTTTCGACCAATATTTTTTCGTTGAATTGTTTTTAAAAAAGTATAAATAATTATCGGAAATCCTATTCCTTCGATCAATACCTGAAGAATATATCTGAGAAAGTCGTGTTAAAGTTGCAGACCGATCGGTTGAGCTATTTTTGAGAAATCGCGCTCACCGACTTTGACAACAGTGTTTTGAGAAAAACGCGTTCAAAGTTTCATGTTGCTGCTTACTACGGCGGCCTAAAGACCGGGCCACCAGTATTTAAACGACGGAACAAGCAAAATATTAATTTTCAACCAAATGCGCAGCTTCTCAAAAAAAAATTTCGATTTTCCATAAAAATGTTTGCCTTAAATTGTGAAAATATATTTATAAAGCTTGTGTAAAAATTTGAGAAAAACGCATTTAAACTTTCAAAGTCATACTCAGACGCTCCGAGACGTCTTTACAAATATGCGTGTAATTTCGAGAATATTTGTCGGATTGAAATGAAATTTTCTGCGTATATTCTTAAATATATATACATTACGAAAATGAAGTAAAACATTTTTTTTTTTTGAAAATCCTGACTGCGTATAACCCTTTAACGTATAATATAAAATTCTTCCCTCTAGTCATTTTTCGATTTAACGAAAATTCAAGAGAAAGTCGTGATCTTTCTGTCCTCTTTTTTTCTTATTTTTGGATATGTTTCCTCAGAGAGACCGTATATTATAAACCACGCTTCGAGGCAATTCACTGACCCAGTTTTGTAAATGCGGCCTTTCCAATGTTTCGCCAATTAAGAAGTAAACAAAAAATTGAGATCAAATTATAATGAAAATTATACGGGCTCGAAGGGATCAGTGATGACATTTTCGTAAAATCGGGTCTGTCTCACACCGGATAAAATTCGATCAATTTTACGTTAAGTCAAAATTGGAATGATAGAAATAACGTTTTATCACCGAAAGTGTAATTATTGACTATTGTAACAAATTGATGTATCACGAAGAACGTGTCAGCGTTGAGGATTAGTTCGTAGAATTATTTTCAAGACTTTCGAAGTTAATCATCAATTCTTTAGTCGAGTCGTTAGATCGGTGACCATTTAGCTGTTTCGTGGCGTATCGAATCGCGTGGGGGATCGATTTTATTAAGAATGGATGTTCCATTTTTTGTTTACTCGTGGAAATTCCCTGGAAATTATTGAAAGGATCGGCTGCATTGATTATCGGGTTTTCACACAGTTTTACGGTACAAATTCCCTACGGTATGAGACGATTGGAGCCTGATGGGGTAGTTGGAGAATCGAGAAAAATGGGAAGGACAATAGGAGGATCGTAAAAGGGAGTCGGACCCCATATGTTAGAGATGCTAATAATAAAAATGGCTTTAGGACACACTGCGGCGTCCAACGATTGCAATAACGTAGGTTTATAGTCACGATTAATATTGTAATCGTTATGCCCCCCCCCCCAACGAGAGAATCAACATACCAATAGGAAAGTCGATCCGGAATGCGTCGTCCTGACGATGCATTTTTGCTCTGATTAATTGAGCAGCATCTGATTGCAAAATTTATTTGCTGCAATTTTCATTGAAGTTGCTTGAATTTCAGATTGTACAGGATTTTGAATTTAAAAAAAAAAACCCTCATCGCCATAACTTTCGTAAATTTTTAGCTATAGAGCGCAAACTTTAACTTTAGCTTCCTGTATGCGGAAGCCAAAATGAAGTAAAGCATACCCTTGTGTAAGACGATTGAAATTGCCTGAGGATTTGAGATTGTACAGGATTTTGGATTTGAAAAAAATCTCTGATCGCCATAACTTCCGTAAATTTTTAGCTATAGAGCGAAAACTTTAATTTTGGCTTCCTGTTTAGGGAAGCCAAAATGAAGTAAAGCATACCCTTGCATAAGACGATTGAAATTGCTTGAGGATTTCAGATTGTACGGGATTTTCAATTTAAAAAAAAAAACTCTCGTCGCCATAACTTCCGTAAATTTTTAGCTATAGAGCAAAAACTTTAATTTTGGCTTGTTGTATGCCGAAGCCAAAATGAAGTAAAGCAAACCCTTGTGTAAGACGATTGAAATTGCTTGAAGATTTCAGATTGTACAGGATTTTCAATTTAAAAAAAAACTCTCATCGCCATAACTTCCGTAAATTTTTAGCTATAGAGCGAAAACTTAAATTTTAGCTTCCTGTATGCGGAAGCCAAAATGAAGTAAAGCATACCCTTGCATAAGACGATTGAAATTGCTTGAGGATTTCAGATTGTACAGAATTTTGAATTAAAAAAAAAACTCTCATCGCCATAGCTTCCGTAAATTTTTAGCTATACAGCGAAAACTTTAATTTTGGCTTCCTCTATACGGAAACCAAAATGAACTAAAGCATACCCTTGCATAAGACGATTGAAATTGCTTGAGGATTCCAGATTGTACAAGATTTTGGATTAAAAAAAAATCTCTGATCGCCATAGCTTCCGTAAATTTTTAGCTATAGTGCGAAAACTTTAATTTTGGCTTCCAGTATGCGGAAGCCAAAATGAAGTAAAGCGTACCCTTGTGTAAGACGATTGAAACTGCTTGAGGATTTCAGATTGTACAGGATTTTTAATTTAAAAAAAAAAACTCTCATCGCCATAACTTCCATAAATTTTTAGATATAGAGCGAAAACTTTAATTTTGGCTTGTTGTATGCCGAAGCCAAAATGAAGTAAAGCAAACCCTTGTGTAAGACGATTGAAATTGCCTGAAGATTTGAGATTGTACAGGATTTTGGATTTGAAAAAAATCTCTAAACGCCATAGCTTCCGTAAATTTGTAGCTATACAGCGAAAACTTTAATTTTGGCTTCCTGTTTAGGGAAGCCAAAATGAAGTAAAGCATACCCTTGCATAAGACGATTGAAATTGCTTGAGGATTTCAGATTGCACAGGATTTTGAATTAAAAAAAAAACTCTCATCGCCATAACTTCCGTAAATTTTTAGCTATAGAGCGAAAACTTAAACTTTAGCTTCCTTTATGCGGAAGCCAAAATGAAGTAAAGCATACCCTTGCATAAGACGATTGGAATTGCTTGAGGATTTCAGATTGTACAGGATTTTGAATTTAAAAAAAAAACTCTCATCGCCATAACTTCCGTAAATTTTTAGATATAGAGCGAAAACTTTAATTTTGGCTTGTTGCATGCCGAAGCCGAAATGAAGTAAAGCAAACCCTTGTGTAAGACGATTGAAATTGCCTGAGGATTTGAGATTGTACAGGATTTTGGATTTGAAAAAAATCTCTGAACGCCATAGCTTCCGTAAATTTGTAGCTATACAGCGAAAACTTTAATTTTGGCTTCCTCTATACGGAAACCAAAATGAAGTAAAGCATACCCTTGCATAAGACGATTCAAATTGCCGGAGGATTCGAGATTGTACAGGATTTTGGATTTTAAAAAAAATCTCTGATCGCCATAGCTTCCGTAAATTTTTGGCTATAGAGCGAAAACTTTAATTTTGGCTTCCAATATGCGGAAGCCAAAATGAAGTAAAGCGTACCCTTGTGTAAGACGATTGAAATTGCTTGAGGATTTCAGATTGTACAGGATTTTTAATTAAAAACAAAAAAAAAACTCTCATCGCCATAACTTCCGTAAATTTTTAGATAAAGAGCGAAAAATTCAATTTTGGCTTGCTGTATGCCGAAGCCAAAAGGAAGTAAAGCACGCCCTTGTATAAGACGGTTGCAGCCACAATGGGGCAGTTACAAAATCGGGAAAAATGGTAAGAACAATAGGAGGACCGTAAAAGGGATAGGGACCCCATATATTACAGATGGCAATAAAAAAATGGCTTTAGGGCATACCGCGGCGTCCAACGATTCCAATAACGTTGGTTTATAGTCACGATTAATATTGTGATCGTCATGCCCCCCCCAACGAGAGAACCAACATACAAATATCATTTTTGCTCTGATTCCGTTATTAGCTGCAGTTTTCATTGAAATCGCTTGAGAATTTCGCATTGTACAGGATTTTGAATTGAAAAAAAAAAAACAATCTCCGATCGTCATAACGTCATTAAATTTATAGCTATAGAGCGAGAGAACTTTCATTCTGGCTTCCTCTATGCGAAGGCCAAAATGAAGTAAAAAGCACACCCATGCTAACGAAGGGAGTATTGCAAATTTTCGAAAGATCGAAGCCAATCAATATTTCAATTTGAGCACCATTATCAACGAATTAACGAACGACGTTTGTTTATTGTCACAATGGGGCAGTTACAAAATCGGGAAAAATGGTAAGAACAATAGGAGGACCGTAAAAGGGATAGGGACCCCATATATTACAAATGGCAATAAAAAAATGGCTTTAGGGCATACCGCGGCGTCCAACGATTCCAATAACGTTGGTTTATAGTCACGATTAATATTGTAATCGTCATGCCCCCCCCCCCAACGAGAGAACCAACATACAAATATCATTTTTGCTCTGATTCCGTTATTAGCTGCAATTTTCATTGAAATCGCTTGAGAATTTCGCATTGTACAGGATTTTGAATTGAAAAAAAAAAACAATCTCTGATCGTCATAACGTCATTAAATTTATAGCTATAGAGCGAGAGAACTTTCATTCTGGCTTCCTCTATGCGAAGGCCAAAATGAAGTAAAAAGCACACCCATGCTAACGAAGGGAGTATTGCAAATTTTCGAAAGATCGAAGCCAATCAATATTTCAATTTGAGCACCATTATCAACGAATTAACGAACGACGTTTGTTTATCGTCTTTTTTTTTCTATTTTTTGTCTCGATAGGTGAGCGAGAGGGAGGCGCTGACCGGTGGCGGCGGCGGCCATGCGACCCGGCCTGCCTTCACCGAGCCGCCGCAGGCCTCCCCGTCGCCAGCCACCGCAACAACGGCACCTAGTTAGCCCAGCTCAGAGGCAACGGCAACGGCAACGGCAACAATCCCTACCGATTATTCAAATCATCATTGTGATATTACTGTTCGTTGCTGCACCTTGCCGTGCGCACGTTGACACGCCGGTGTTATCGGTCGGTCTTTCGCGTCATACCGGCGAATCACTTCATCATCACGATCCAATTAGCCATCAGCAGTACGGTCAAACTTTCCTAGCGTCATCGTCGTCGTCGTCGTCGTCCGTTTCCTCGTCGTCCGTACCGTTGCCGGGCGTTTCATCGTTGTCGTTGGCCTCACCATCGAGTCAACGACCGGAAAAACATCGTGGCCCTCGTAATCTCACAATTGGCTATCTCACAGCGCTCAGGGGACCCTTAAAGGATCGACAGGGACTCGCTATCTCCGGAGCTTTCACAATGGCCCTCGATGAGGTAAGTTCACGGTCGAGACATTTTAATGGCCGTCGTCTGGTCTGGAGCGAGATTTTTTTGACGTCATTTCTAATGTGCAATAACGTTTGAACCGTTGATGTTGTCTTGATGGAAATTTACACGCGCATGTACTGATCCTTAGAGAATACTCGTACATCAAGGGTGAACACCACTGTGACCCCCTGTTTTTTTTCACATTTTTCAAGAATTTTTTTTTGTGGGAAAAAAAAGAGATATTCGAAAAATTTGTTTGGGTTTTGTTCCTTGTTCATTAATGTATCAAAAAACATTTTTTTCACATTTTTCACGCTGCATGGTGGCGCTGAGGAAGCTATCGCGTCAGGTGCCGTCATCTCCGCGGCACGCAGCAGAACTCTCTTCAACGTCGATCTGAAAAAAAAAAACCGAGTGTCTTCCTTAATAATATGATATTTTGAAGAGAAGTACATAGGGATTTAGAAAAATATTGTTTAAAAAAAAATAGGCACGCCTTTGAAATTAAAGTTAATTTCAAAGGCGTGCCTATTTTTTTTTAAACAATATTTTTCTAAATCCCTATGTTCTTCTCTTCAAAATATCATATTATTAAGGAAGACACTCGGTATTTTTTTTCAGATCGACGTTGAAGAGCGTTCTGCTGCGTGCCGCGGAGATGACAGCACCTGACGCGAGAGCTTCCCCAGCGCCACCATGCGGCGTGAAAAATGTGAAAAAAATGTTTTTTGATACATTAATAAACAAGGAACAAAACCCAAAAAAATTTTTCGAATATCTCTTCTTTTTCCCACAAAAAAACACAGTGGTTTTCATCCTTAAAAAAAAAAATTATTTCAAATGTTTTCATGTAGTTTTTTGCCTTGTTGCAACATGGTGCGCCGAAATCGGCGCCCACTCTCGACGATGTTGTATGCATCTGAAAAAAAAATATATATATATATTCTCAATCTGTATGAGTATTCCGAGCACTGGTAGCAGAATTGGTACTTAAAAAAATTTTTTCACAAAATGACGACCTGTTGAACTTTCATTAATGATATTTCATGCATTTTCGGGTATTCGACGAGTTATAAAATGTCGGCAAAATTATTGTTCGACTCAATTCTGCTACCGGTCCTCGGAAACAGGCTACCTAAGGTACGTGCAAAATTTGACCTCGATCGGTACATTAGTTATCGAGATATCGTGGGCGCCGATTTCAAAAATATAGTTCTGAGATAAACGCGTTCAAAGTTGCTTCCCGAACGCGCTACCTGAGCGCGCGGCTTGCTTAGAATTTTTATTTCTCGGCTAATTTTTGAAATATCAATAAACGGTTTTCAGGAGCGCATGAATAAAGGTCTATGGAAGAAGAAAATGCAAAAAATAAATAAAAAATCGATTTTTTCAAATTTATAGACCAGACGACGGCCTTAATGGCCCAATCGGGTTTACAGAAATTTTCGTAATGTACAAGTTTTATTTCTCCTTCAGATATACACTTTTCGCTATTTTTGTTTCGACGATAACAGCAACAAAAATATTGACGCGCACAATATCTCGAGAGAGAGAGAATTTAACAAGTGGATCTTTGTGAAATTTTCCGCAAAACCACCACCGTGACTGGACTGCCCCTCTAAATTGTTGCCTCCTATTAATATTGCCCAATTTCACCAATTGCCCCATCTCTGATTCGATTTTCATCGAGACTCAATCCCTCTCGTTTCACTCTAATAAACTTTCTTCTTTTTGTTTTGTTTTTTTTTTTTTTTCTTTCCTCCCCCGTCTCTCGCTCGAATCTTAATAATCCCCCTCACCCTTTCTATTTCTCTTTCTGCGCTTATTTCTCCTCTCGATTTACCTCTCTTAATGTCCTTACCTCGAACGGCGGAGGGCCCTCGCGGACGCGCCGGTCCGCCCACGCCCGAACCTCCCGCGAGAGCGTGAGAAGAAATCCGCCGGGACGGGCGAAACGCGATAATTCTCCGGAGGGCCAGCGACCGTGGTGGTGGTGGCAGAGACAGTCCCAGGCATCCGGTATTACATATATATCTGTATATATATGTGCGTATATAGCGTAACGTGTACACGTACACCGATAAGTACACCGTGAGAGTTGCACGCGAGCCAAACAGCGTTCATGTTCCCATGAATGTATTTTTTTCACTCTCCCTCCCGCCCTCAGGTTGTATCTATATATCACACTGCGATCGCAAATGTAATATTTTAAAAAATACAAAACCCTCAAACTCTGTCCAAGAGTCCAAAAAGTCGATATCTTCGGAGGGAGGATTTTTGTTGCTCTAGCGGTCTCGTGACTTGCCAGAAATGGTACAAATGTCACTTATCCAATTGATAAGTGACATTTATTTCTCTAGCAGTCTCGTGATTTGCCAGAAATGGTACCAATGTCCAATTGATAAGTGACATTTTTTCCTTTAGAAGTCTCGTGCTTTGCCACAAATGGTATAAATGTCACTTATCCAATTGATAAGTCACATTTTTTTCCTCTAGCAGTCTCGTGCTTTGCCCGCGAATGGTACGAATGTCACTAATCCAATTGATAAGTGACATTTTTTGCTCTAGCAATCTCGTGATTTGCCAGAAATGGTACAAATTTCACTAACCCAATTGATAAGTGACATTTTTTCCTCTAGTAGTATCGTTACTTGCCAGAAATGGTACAAATGTTATTCATCCAATTGATAAGTGACAGTTTTTGCTCTAGCAGTCTCGTGATTTTCCAGAAATGGTACAAATGTCCTAATCCAAGTGATAAGTGACATTTTTTCCTCTAGCAGTCTCATGATTTGCCGGAAATGGTACAAATGTCACTAATCCAATTGGTAAGTGACATTTTTCCCTCTAGCGGTCTCGTGATTTGCCAGAAATGGTACAAATGTCATTCATCCAATTGATAAGTGTCAGTTTTTGCTCTAGTAGTCTCGTGATTTTCCAGAAATGGTACAAATGTCCTAATCCAATTGATAAGTGACATTTTTCGCTCTAGCAGTATCGTGCTTCGCTAGAAATGGTACAAATATCACTTATCCAATTGATAAGTGACCGTTTTTGCTCTAGCAGTCTCGTGATTTGCCGGAAATGGTACAAATGTCACTAATCCAATTGATAAGTGACATTTTTTGCTCTAGCAGTCTCGTGCTTTGCCAGGAACGGTACAAATGTCACTTATTCAATTGATAAGTGACATTTTTTCCTCTAGCAGTCTCGTGATTTGCCATGAAATGATACAAACGTCACTAATCCAATTGATAAGTGACATTTTTGCCATTTGTAACTCGTGATTGTTTCTGTTAATTTTTTTTACAGTTTGAAACTCTCTTTTACCTCGATATTCCATGGTTTATTTGGCCCCGAAGCATTCTTACGAATATTTAATTTTTGACGATTTTCAAACCGCCCCTTTTCTCGTCAAATTGTCAGCTGGACCATTTTTTTCTTCCTCTACTTCTGCCTCTCATTCGATCAGGATGACCGCGAGCTTCGAAGAAAATAATGAAAGATTATTTTCATTGTTCTTTTCTTTTGTTATTGCTTCACCGTTGTTTTTCATTTATTTTCTTTGTCCTCGTCACTTTGTTCAGAAAGCTCACTTGTTTTCCTCTTAAGAATTGGCACTGTTGCGAGCGTTCCGCAACGTTGAGCTTATTTATAGTGACACTCTCGCTAAGGTCTGTACGCCAATCGTCAATGTTTATACATTATGCCACGGAATAATTGTCGAATTCATTCGTCGCTGCAATAGTGCCTTCCGGTGAAAATTGCCAACGAGAAGAAAAAATGAATCTTTTCGTCTAACGTGTGGTAAACTTTCCAAAGAAAACTTTCATGTCCGAAACATAATTGAAATTTGCGACGTATATATCGACTCCAATGAGACAAAATGGCTGTTTAACGAAAGAAAAAAAAAACAAAAAATAAATCATTTGTTTTCCTTGCAAAAATAAATCGGTCAAATATCCCAAATTTTCGATAAATTATTGTCGTTCTTTTTATCACTTTTCCGAAGAGAAATAGGCCCTTTATAAAAATAAAGTTTATCCATCATTATTCCGATCGAACGAGCTTCGAAGGGAGCTTAAGGTAGTAGTCTGGTAACTTAAGCCGATTTTCATGTCTTTTTTGGAGGGCGTTTTTTTTGTAGGAAAATAAAAATGAATCGTTTTGGATATTTAGGATGTTTTTATTTACATATTAAAGATACAAAAAAAAATTTTGTTTAAAAAATTTAATAGTTTATTATTATTATTATTATTGATCGAAGTTGGAACCTCGAAGTTGGCAGCCCGGGTCCTAACTTTTCTTTCTACCCCACCGATTGCTTTCAAATTTTAACAGGCTACTCTACATACTTATAGTTCTCGTCGGAACTACCGAGAAGTTTTTTCACCCCTAACTTTTTGTTTTACAACCCCTTCTTTGCTAAAGTCCTTTTATTTTAGCAAACAAGGGGTTGTAAAATGAAAAGTTAGGGGTGAAAAAATGTCTCGGTAGTTCCGACGAGAACTATAAGTGTGTAGGGTAGCCTGTTAAAGCTTTTTTGAAAAAATTTGAAAGCAATCGGTTCGGTAGAAAAAAAGTTAGGACACGGGCTGCCAACTTCGAGGTGCCAACTTCGATCAACAATAACAATGATAATAAACTATTACATTTTTTCAAACATTTTTTTTTTGTATCTTTAATATGTAAATAAAAACATCCTAAATATCCAAAACGATTCATGTTTATCTTCTACAAAAAAACGCCCTCCAAAAAAGACCTTTTAACCTTTCATTTGATGTTAACCTAAAACCACTTACGCTTGTAATTTGAGCGAATCGATTCCCTGAAAAAAATATTCAATTTTCGCAATTTTCTACATAAAATAACATTTTTTGCTCACAATCTAAATTTATGCATACAGATATAACATTTAGAAACAACAATAGAAAAACCATTTCCTTTTTTTTCTTCTTACATTTCGTACGATTGGCCAATAAGTTCGTCCATTGCCAGGAAAATTGTCTCACGAAGTTTAATTTCGCATTATCCTAGGAATGCCGACGATTTAAGGGTTAATATTAGATAAACGAATTCTGTTTATAGAAGAGAGAGTATTCGGTATGTGTAAACCTATTTGTGTCTCTGTGGCTGCGTGCATAAATGCATTTAACGTCAAGCCGTTACACGTAATATTTATAGGAGATGAATACCTGCACGCTTCAGGAGTGATAAGAATGAAGAGATAGAAAAGAGAAAAAAAAGGAAGAGAAAAAAAAACAGTACACGATCGCGAAGTACGCTTGCGCCCGTCTACCCATTTGAATTCTCGCTCGCAAACATCACCGATCGACTTTGACTTGCAAAGGAGACTTGCGAGGAATAACTATCGCAACAATTCTCGCTTCGCCAAAGCTTCACCGCGGGTAACACTCTCGCCACGTGAAGTTGAACTCAAGAATAATTGCAAACGGTTCTTTTTCCTACGTTACTTTTTTTTCTTACTTATTTTTATTATTTTATCATCATATTTTTATTTTTCAAGGAGTTATACGCAGTCAGGTGACCGAAAAAAAGCGTTTGTTTCAAGAAATTTTCCTGAAAAGACATTTTAATTTATTAACGTAAAAATTTATAAACGCATTGCGGTAACTTTTAATTTTATTTTCACATTTTTTATTTGTAAAAATAATCATTTTTAAAGCTGCCGTAGCGCCGATCTCCGAGAACTCCTCTAAAAAAAAAAGGCGTCTCGCGGTGAGCACGATATCTCTGAATTGAATCATTAAAAATGAAAAAAACAAAGAAGATTTCGTTAATATAAGGTATTATATAGTATTTAGTCGAAGGTATAAGCAAAATATTAATTTTTAAGAAAATGGCGGCTTCGTGAAAAAAAATTTCGATTTTCGATTAAAATTTTGGCCTTAAATCGTTTATAAAATTAACAAATATTTATCGGTGAGAAAAAACCTTCGATTAATCAGTAAAAAATATATTTATAAAGCTTCTGTACAAATTTGAAACTGATCGGTTTAGCCGTTCCCGAGGAATCTTCCTTACCGACTTTAAAAAGGTCACAGTTTTGCGAAAAAACGCATTCAAACTTTAAAAATCTACTTTCGAACGCTCCGAAACGTCTTTACAAATATGCGCGAAACTTCGAGGAATATTTGTCGGATTGACATGAAATTTTCTGTGTATATACTTAAATATATGTACATTAGAAAAATGATATTGAAAAAAAAATTTTTTTTTGTGTAAAATCCTGACTGCGTATAACCTATTAATTGAAACTACCGCGAATTTTCAACGATATTTATTGGCGATAAAATATTTTATCAAACTGCATATATATATATCGAGACATTCGTAAATATTTCGTTCAATTTTTGTCGTAAACATCTGCTGCCCGGCTTAACGGTATCCTTAATCTCTGTTCTTCGATGCGTAACGTCTGTCGTCTTTGTCCCAGTCGATACACATTTTCTTGAACGAATCGAGTATGGATTCAGCTTGCAGTTTTTTTTTTTTTTTTAATAATGCAAATCCGACCTATGAAATTTTCAACGCCATTTTGCGAAATTTTACTTCTATAATAAAACTGAAGAGTTTCTCTGTTTGTTCGTCTGTTTGTTTGAACGCGCTAATCTCCGGAAATACTAATCCGATTTGAAAAATTGTTTTTGCATTAGATAGCCCGTTTATTCAAGAAGGCTTTAACACTCCACAACTTTATGCTATGGCCCTAAGAAGCAGCGGTGGCGGCCCGTTGAATCGGAGGACGGAAATTTAACGCGGGTGAAACAGCGGGGGCACAGCTTATATTCGTGAAAATTTTTCGCATTTTTAATTTAAAAAAACGAAGTGCTTCGAATATTCAACTCTATCATCTTAAGGTAGTAGTCTGGTAACTTAAGCCGATTTTCATGTCTTTTTTGGAGGGCGTTTTTTTGTAGAAAAATAAAAATGAATCGTTTTTTATATTTAGGATGTTTTTATTTACATATTAAAGATACAAAAAGACATTTTTTGGAAAAAATTTAATAGTTGATTATTATTATTATTATTATTGATCGAAGTTGGCACCTGGAAAAAAAAGCGCGTGGGTGGCCCCGGTGATTTTGGCTCTTGATATTACCTGAAATCAAAAATTCTTGATAATTCTTAATCTATAGACATGTCATTCTGGTCGGAACTACTGAAGTTAAATTTCATGGATAAATAACAAAATGGCGGACTTTGGAAAAATAAGTCCTTTTATTTTAGCAAAGAAGGGGTCCGCCATTTTGTTATTTATCCATGAAATTTAACTTCAGTAGTTCCGACCAGAATGACATGTCTATAGATTAAGAATTATCAAGAATTTTTTATTTCAGATAACATCAAGAGCCAAAATCACCGGGGCCACACACGCGCTTTTTTTTTCGAGGTGCCAACTTCGATCAATAATAATAAAAATAATAAACGATTAAATTTGTTCAAACATTTTTTTTTTTGTATCTTTGATATGTAAATAAAAACATCCTAAATATCCAAAACGATTCATTTTTATTTTCCTACAAAAAAACGCCCTCCAAAAAAGACATGAAAATCCGCTTAAGTTACCAGACTACTACCTTAAATCAAAGAATTTATTGAATTTTACAATTCAATAATCACAATCTGTAAATTCATCGTTGATGAATAATGAATTACCGATTATTGGCGAACCCTACACGCTCGCGGTTAATTTTTCTCTGCAATAAATGCCTCGGGCGTAATGTAAAAAAATTCGCTGGTCCCGCGCGTCGTTCTTCGTACACACATATTTTCGCGTATCCAGCATCAACAGGCCGATGAGAACAGCCGATGCCGTTCTCACGGTCACTCGATGATCCGGTCCTCGCTCACATTGGGATTTTCCACTTACCGATAACCCACTTTACTCTCAGCCAATTTTATCGACGAATATATCGTGCGAAAACCAATGATCTTTTTATATTTTTCATTCATTCGCGCTCTGGCATCGATATTAATGAATTTGTGAAATAAAAATTCCTTAATATCGCTACTGCCACGAGCCCTCGAACTTTCTTGCCAGAATTTTCAGTATATCATTAAGGCCTTACATACGTCCAGCGGTACCGAAAACGTACCAAAAGAAAAACTGTTTTTAGGAGGTATAGAAATAGAAATTGATAAAAAAATTCTTACACATTGTTTATTACTGGGTTAAGTTTGTAAAAAAATTTATTCCGATTTTTTTTTTCAAAAATTACAACATGAAAAATCACATTTTTTGAAGCACTGTAAAAAAAAAGTTGCTCCACGGTCGGCAGTATTTCTTCCTCAAATGTTGACGGATCTGCAAAATGTAAAGAAATTCTTGTAAAATAAGGTAGTAGTTATAGTCTGTCGAGTCGGATTTTTGAAATTCGAAAAATTAAACAATTTACGGTAATTTAAAAAAAAATGTTAAGTTTGTGTCAAAAAAGTCACACTTTAATTGTTTTTATAAAATTTTCTAATTATAATTTTTAAAATCCGGCTCGACAGACTATAGAAAAAACAATTCCGAATATTAAAAAAAAAAAAATCATCACAAAATATTAAAAACCGTACGAGTTATCATGCCGACCGTGTCAGAAAAAGTAGTTTTGAGAAAAACGCGTTTAAAGTTTCAAGCGCGTTTCGCTCGAAGTCGCGTGCGGCTGGAGCAAGAACTTTATGAATTTTTTAAATTTATTTAGTTAACTTACGTCTAATCTCCCATTCCAGCTTCATATTGTACGCCTTCCTTGTCAGTAAAAAATTGTTGTTGTTTATTTTTTTCTAATCGACGAATTGTTCTGGCCTCTTTTGTTGCTTTGGTAGCGTTGATTCAGACCTTTGTCCTTTCGTCGGGCAGTCACATTATCTACAATAACTTTTGAACTATGGGGAATTTTTACAATCAGCTTACACAGAAATACGCCTAAGACTATAAGGAATAATAATCTGTAAACAAAAAAAAACGGTTTTTGAAAATTCTCGACGTATGTAAGGCCTTAAGCATCGCTTATTAGAGTGACGACCTTTTTTTTCATATTATTCTTTCATCAATTCTTAACGATATTTCATTGTTTAGAAAAATCGCAATGTTTTTGGTTTATCGATTGTTACACCGTATACGAGAAAGACATTTTCATTATTATTTTATTTTTTTCACCGTACGATCGAACAAATGGTAGAAAAATTGTTCGGGACCTCGTTGCCCCGTTCACTAATAGTCCGTTTTGCATGAATTATTTATTTTTCAATATTCGTTGTGTCGTGAACTTCGACGACGAGCGAATAATATTTACATTTCAGCGGCCAAAATTTTTATTGAATAAAATCATAGAGTATTTTGGCCTTTTTTGTTTTTTTTTTTTTTGTTAAATTCTTACATGCTTTTATTTGCCCCAGCACACTGATACACACGACCAGAAACCTAAACACATCCGCGTACTTACATAACTGTCATATTTGTTCTTTGTATTGGCATTCCAGCTAAATGAGTAAACTTACACTTTGAAAAACTCTGGTGCTGCATTACTGTTCGAGATCTTGGAGAAAAACAAGCTGACCGCTCTCGTGCATATATATATATGTATATATTCTTCTATTTACGTCCGTACACGCTATTTACACGGATAATTACACTTTGGAAAACTATTGGATTGATCTTTATATTGCTAGGAGAAAAAAACTCGAGTTGATCGCTGATTTCTATTTATATCGGCACGCGCTTTCGCCTCTACGTACGAGAAACCGGTTGTTCGAGCTGCGTAAAGAAGAGTTCGAATCCTTTTTGTATCTTTTTTTTTTTCGCCAAATTACATTCAATATCGTAATTTTTATTATTAACATTCTTCTACTACTGTTAACATTGTTCTAACATTTTTATGTGAGAATTTTTTTTATTCATTTTTGCGGAAGGATTTTGCACTTGAGAGTTTTCAGCAAATTTTCGGATTTTTCCTCTATGAGGACGGTGAAACATTCTTTTTTTTTTTTTTCAACGTTTTGCCTCGTTATCGTGATACTTCTGGATGAGTGAATAATAATGAAGATAGAATGAGGAAAAGTGAAATTGAGCAATACATGAGAAGTAGAGGTTACGAGCCAGGAATCTTTTGTCAATCCGTGACGAGATCTCGGATGTACCATTAACCCATCCTGCACAATTATAATCGAACAATTATATTATTACCGCATTATAGCTTCCGGCATGTAAAATGTCAACGTGCAACATTCCAAAATCTCCTGTTCTAGCATATTTCCATTAAACATTTGCGAAAAACATTTTTGAACTTTATTTTTGTTCTTCAACAATGGTCCATCATGATGAAATGGACAAAAAAATAAAATAAATGATAAAATGTTATTTAAAAAAAATGTTATCATTAGCGAAATCATTGATCAGTTATTTTCCGTTAAAATCCGAACAATTTAACTCGAGACGAAAATTGGTGTTTACAGATTAACAACGACTCCAGCATTTTGCCGAATGTGAGATTGGTCATGCGTTGGAACGACACGAGGGGCGAGATCGTCGACTCAACGAGAGCGATGATCGACATGATTTGCGACGGAGTTGCCGCCTTTTTTGGTCCAGAAGGAACGTGTTACGTCGAGGCCATTGTATCTCAATCTCGAAACATACCGATGATCAGCTACGTAAGTTACATCATTTACATTTGCGTTTAGGTAGTTTGGTATCGTTTAGGTACCTATTTCTGAAGATAATATCGAAACTTCGTTACTCGTGCTTTTGGTTCGATTAACCCGATCTTGGGTTAAATATATTAGTTCGTACGGTTCGATGAATGTACGATAAATTCTCGATTCACGAATTCCTCTGCGACGAATTAATGATACTCGTATTATGAAGAGGGACGAACAGAGGTAATTGATGAATTTATTTTCTTGATTAGAAATTTTTTTACGATGAATTTCTAATTTTCTTTTAATAGCACAAAAGGAGAATGAAATTTGACAAAATTATTATAATGGTTTTACGGTGAAAAAAAAATTAAATTGTTGATTTTACATTTTTTATTAACTTTTCGACTATAAGAACAAAAATGAAAGAAAAATTTCTTTTCAATATTAACATTCCTTTTTTACGGATATAAATGGATTACTGATGAAAACCATGGCGTCTCCTTGTCGACATCACAACTTCACCGAAAATTATTCAATCTGCAAAAATAAAAAAGAATTTCAAACTTTAGTGTGCAATTTAAAAAAAAACATTAGTGTTTAATAATTCATAAAAAATTGTCCAACCGAAGAATTAAAAAAACCTCTCGTCAGACTGTAGGGAAAATAATTATCAAGCTTAAAAAAAAAAAAAGTTGTCATTCTAAAAATTAACTGAGTTCTTGACACTGTCTAAAAACGTTGTTTCGAGAAAAACGCGTTTAAAGTTTCTGATAGGTACAACGTCCCAACCCGATGTCCGGTCACATTCATTGCTATAACTTTGTAACGGATTGGAATTTTCATAAGAGTTTCTTTTTTAAACAATCTCAAAAGTATAAAGAATAGAAATTTGTAAAAAAAAAATTTTTCGAAAATTTCAGGCTCACGTGAACCCTCAAGGGTTGAGTACTATTGGGTTTTTTGCATCGCGAATTATTATGTTGTGAAAACAACATTTTTTTCTTTGACGATAAAGAATATTTTCTAAATTCAATCTATAATTTCTCTCCTGAGGGTACCGTTTATTGTGCAGGAGAAAAAAAAGCGTGGATTTCGTGCCACAAAAACTGTTTAAGTGGGATGTTTTTTACTATTAGTGCTTTTTTACGTGGCCATTTGTTGCTATTTTGCCTTTTCACACTTTCGGAGGGGCAGGGCGCGATTAACCCGATCTTGGGTTAAATATATTAGTTCGTATGGTTCGATGAATATACGATAAATTCTCGATTCACGAATTCCTCTGCGACGAATTAACGATACTCGTATTATGAAGAGGGACGAACAGAGGTAATTGATGAATTTATTTTCTTAATTAGAAATTTTTTTACGATGAATTTCTAATTTTCTTTTAATAGCACAAAAGGAGAATTAAATTTGACAAAATTATTATAATGGTTTTATGGTGAAAAAAAAATTAAATTGTTGATTTCACATTTTTTATTAACTTTTCGACTATAAGAACAAAAATGAAAGAAAAATTTCTTTTCAATATTAACATTCCTTTTTTACGGATATAAATGGATTACTGATGAAAACCATGGCGTCTCCTTGTCGACATCACAACTTCACCGAAAATTATTCAATCTGCAAAAATAAAAAAGAATTTCA
The DNA here is from genome assembly GCA_958009045.1 of Oxytorus armatus. Classification (NCBI taxonomy): domain Eukaryota; kingdom Metazoa; phylum Arthropoda; class Insecta; order Hymenoptera; family Ichneumonidae; genus Oxytorus; species Oxytorus armatus. The sequence continues at coordinate 22,869,031 of OY253752.1, forward strand.
AACTTTAGTGTGCAATTTAAAAAAAAACATTAGTGTTTAATAATTCATAAAAAATTGTCCAACCGAAGAATTAAAAAAACCTCTCGTCAGACTGTAGGGAAAATAATTATCAAGCTTAAAAAAAAAAAAAGTTGTCATTCTAAAAATTAACTGAGTTCTTGACACTGTCTAAAAACGTTGTTTCGAGAAAAACGCGTTTAAAGTTTCTGATAGGTACAACGTCCCAACCCGATGTCCGGTCACATTCATTGCTATAACTTTGTAACGGATTGGAATTTTCATAAGAGTTTCTTTTTTAAACAATCTCAAAAGTATAAAGAATAGAAATTTGTAAAAAAAAAATTTTTCGAAAATTTCAGGCTCACGTGAACCCTCAAGGGTTGAGTACTATTGGGTTTTTTGCATCGCGAATTATTATGTTGTGAAAACAACATTTTTTTCTTTGACGATAAAGAATATTTTCTAAATTCAATCTATAATTTCTCTCCTGAGGGTACCGTTTATTGTGCAGGAGAAAAAAAAGCGTGGATTTCGTGCCACAAAAACTGTTTAAGTGGGATGTTTTTTACTATTAGTGCTTTTTTACGTGGCCATTTGTTGCTATTTTGCCTTTTCACACTTTCGGAGGGGCAGGGCGCGATTAACCCGATCTTGGGTTAAATATATTAGTTCGTATGGTTCGATGAATATACGATAAATTCTCGATTCACGAATTCCTCTGCGACGAATTAACGATACTCGTATTATGAAGAGGGACGAACAGAGGTAATTGATGAATTTATTTTCTTGATTAGAAATTTTTTTACGATGAATTTCTAATTTTCTTTTAATAGCACAAAAGGAGAATGAAATTTGACAAAATTATTATAATGGTTTTATGGTGAAAAATAAATAAATTGTTGATTTCACATTTTTTATTAACTTTTCGACTATAAGAACAAAAATGAAAGAAAAATTTCTTCTCAATATTAACATTCCTTTTTTACGGATATAAATGGATTACTGATGAAAACCATGGCGTCTCCTTGTCGACATCACAACTTCACCGAAAATTATTCAATCTGCAAAACTAAAAAAGAATTTCAAACTTTAGTGTGCAATTTAAAAAAAAAACATTAGTGTTTAATAATTTATAAAAAATTGTCCAACCGAAGAATTAAAAAAACCTCTCGTCAGACTATAGGGAAAATAATTATCAAGCTTAAAAAAAAAAAGTTGACATTCTAAAAATTAACTGAGTTCTTGACACTGTCTAAAAACGTTGTTTCGAGAAAAACGCGTTTAAAGTTTCTGATAGGTACAACGTCCCAACCCGATGTCCGGTCACATTCATTGCTATAACTTTGTAACGGATTGGAATTTTCATAAGAGTTTCTTTTTTAAACAATCTCAAAAGTATAAAGAATAGAAATTTGTAAAAAAAAAATTTGTCGAAAATTTCAGGCTCACGTGAACCCTCAAGGGTTGAGTACTATTGGGTTTTTGGCATCGCGAATTATTATGTTGTGAAAACAACATTTTTTTCTTTGACGATAAAGAATATTTTCTAAATTCAATCTATAATTTCTCTCCTGAGGGTACCATTTATTGTGCAGGAGAAAAAAAAGCGTTGATTTCGTGCCACAAAAATTGTTTAAGTGGGATTGTTTTTACTATTAGTGCTTTTTTACGTGGCCATTTGTTGCTATTTTGCCTTTTAACACTTTCGGAGGGGCAGGGTGGGTAAAAAACAAGTCGTTGAACGGTAAATATAATTGTGAATGAGATTGGACGATTTAAAAAAAACTCATACAAGTGCTTCCCCTTAAGATTAATGTCCCTATTACCGATCATACTGCAATTACCGATCGGAACTCTTCACCAATCACCATATAGTTGTCTCTTCCCCACCGCTCGATAAACAGCTAATGACTAAGCTGTATATACGCTGGATCCGGTAATAAGACCCATCTTCCCTGTTTTTCTCTATACAACACGTCTCACGGAGTGAGAGGTTTTCCTCAGACGATCGGGGCAATAGGTGCATTTACCTTACCGGATACTTTGTAATGCGACGCTACACGCTCGTAAAATCTGTTTACCATTTTCGCCATTATCAGTCGCTCGATCCGTCGTTTTTTATTTTTAACTCGGTTTCATCGTATTTACCGTGTGTCGGTGATGAGCAACTCTCGTTACTTTGTAGAAAAAAAGCATTCTTTCTTTTTTTTTTTTTTTTTTTTTTTTTTCTATAACTTCGATAATATTTTATTTCCCGTATAACCCTTCGAGTTTTATTTTTTACCGTTAAACAATTAGCCCTAAATTTTCTTTATACTATCGTTAATTTATTTATTATTCATCACTTTATAGTACCCGAAAATCTACATTAATATTTTTACAGTGCATTTGATGAAAAAAAATGAAATAATGGTACGAGTAACGTGGAAAAGTAAAGATCGTTACTTTTCTCCGTTAAAATGGAAAAATGATACGACCATTTTTTCATTTTTTTCTGTAACGTGAACGTTTTGATGAAAAAAAAAAAAAAATGCTACGAGTAACGGAGAAAAGTAACTATCGTTACTTTTCTTTTCTTTTTTCCGTTACTCGTACCATTTTTTTCATCAAATACACTGAAAAAATATTAATGTAGATTGTGGAGTAGTATAAAATGATGAATAGTAAATAAATTATCGATAGTATAAAGAAAATTAACGGGCTAATTGTTTAACGATCGAAAATAAATCATTGAATGAAAAAAATGAAGAAATGGTACGAGTAACGGGGAAACGTAACTATCGTTACTTTTCTACGTTACTCGTACCAATTGTTTTTCATCAAATGCACTGTAAAAGTAAAAATGAAAAAAATAGTACGATTAACGTAAAAAAAGTGACGATCGTTACTTGTCTGCATTTGTTTTTTTTTTCTTTAGGATCTATTTCATTAAATAAATAAATAAATCGTCTACATTATGGAGTAAAGAAAAAAGATAAACCGTAAACAAATACGCCAGGTGACTTTTTTTCAAAATAATTCATAACGAAATGATGAAAAAAAAATGAACAAAAGATCTTTTATTGAGATTAATGAAAGACACTAATCACTGACTTCTATCTTTGAACTGTTTGTTTTTTTAATTTTTTTTTAAATAACTAAAAATTACGAGAAAATTTACGATTTTACGATCGTCATTCTCCGCGAATAACTCTTTATTATAATAATTCGTATGAAGATATTGAAAAAAAAAAAAAACTATACGAGTATACAAGGATTAAAGTGAATGGCTGTGGGTAACCGAACCCAAATGACTTGGCCATCGTCGCTCGAGCTAAGGGACGCGGACGAATATTATTCTATCGACGAGACACGATTTGCATGAAAACTGCTGATTCCCCTGACCTTCGCAGGCTATTTATATAGTAACCGGTGGCTGTGCCGATGCCACACGTGGTTAACAGACTATACATTTGCAAATATATACCCCGAAGGCTTATCTCCTTACCTACACGTATTGAAATATTCAAGTAGTTCAATTAAAAAAAAAAAAAAAAAAAGAAAGAAAATTATTCCGCGGTCAAACCAACTGGTATTTATAACGATACAGCGCGCAAACTATTACTTATTTCTGGGCTATTAGCTTCTCGCGCGCAGATACTAATACGAAAGTCGATGCTGATACTAATGGACGATGATGAAAATTGCTTATTTTCGACTATTTTACCAAATTCCATTGTATTTTACTATCTTCGTCATCATCAGACGTCAATCTTTTACGATCGTGACTAATTCTTCACGTTACTGATAGATTCTTGTCGTAAAAAAAAAAAAAAAAATAACAATCGTATGGGAAATTCTGAAACGAACGTTCGTTGAAAATCCTTCTACGATTCTGTAAACAAATATTCACATAAGAATTTGGAAAAATAAATAAAATGGTGCAATTTAAAAATTGCATATTACTTCATAATTTTTGCGAATTCATATTTTACCAAATTCCATTGTATTTTAATATCTTCGTCATCATCAGACGTCAATCTTTTACGATCGTGACTAATTCTTTACGTTACTGATAGATTCTTGTCGAAAAAAAAAGAAAAACAACAATCGTATGGGAAATTCTGAAACGAACGTTCGTTGAAAATCGTTCTACGATTCTGTAAACAAATATTCACATAAGAATTTGGAAAAATAAATAAAATGGTGCAATTTAAAAATTGCATATTACTTCATAATTTTTGCGAATTCATATTTTACCAAATTCTATTGTATTTTATTATCTTTGTCATCATCAGACGTCAATCTTTTACGATCGTGATTAATTCTTTACGTTACTGATAGATTCTTGTCGAAAAAAAAAAAAAAAAAAAAACAACAATCGTATTGGAAATTCTGAAACGAACGTTCGTTGAAAATCCTTCTACGATTCTGTAAACAAATATTCACATAAGAATTTGGAAAAATAAATTAAATGGTGCAATTTAAAAATTGCATGTTACTTCATAATTTTTGCGAATTCATATTTTACCAAATTCCATTGTATTTTAATATCTTCGTCATCATCAGACGTCAATATTTTACGATCGTGACTAATTCTTTACGTTACTGATAGATTCTTGTCGAAAAAAAAAAACAACAATCGTATGGGAAATTCTGAAACGAACGTTCGTTGAAAATCCTTCTACGATTCTGTAAACAAATATTCACATAAGAATTTGGAAAAATAAATAAAATGGTGCAATTTAAAAATTGCATATTACTTCATAATTTTTGCGAATTCATATTTTACCAAATTCCATTGTATTTTATTATCTTCGTCATCATCAGACGTCAATCTTTTAAGATCGTGACTAATTCTTTACGTTACTGATAGATTCTTGTCGAAAAAAAAAAGAAAAACAACAATCGTATGGGAAATTCTGAAACCAACGTTCGTTGAAAATCCTTCTACGATTCTGTCAACAAATATTCACATAAGAATTTGGAAAAATAAATAAAATTGTACAATTTAAAAATTGCATATTACTTCATAATTTTTGCGAATTCATATTTTACCAAATTCTATTGTATTTTATTATCTTTGTCATCATCAGACGTCAATCTTCTACGATCGTGACTACTTCTTTACGCTACTGATAAATTCTTGTCGAAAAAAAAAAACAACAATCGTATGGGAAATTCTGAAACGAACGTTCGTTGAAAATCCTTCTACGATTCTGTAAACAAATATTCACATAAGAATTTGGAAAAATAAATAAAATGGTGCAATTTAAAAATTGCATATTACTTCATAATTTTTGCGAATTCATATTTTACCAAATTCTATTGTATTTTATTATCTTTGTCATCATCAGACGTCAATCTTTTACGATCGTGATTAATTCTTTACGTTACTGATAGATTCTTGTCGAAAAAAAAAAAAAAAAAAAAACAACAATCGTATTGGAAATTCTGAAACGAACGTTCGTTGAAAATCCTTCTACGATTCTGTAAACAAATATTCACATAAGAATTTGGAAAAATAAATTAAATGGTGCAATTTAAAAATTGCATGTTACTTCATAATTTTTGCGAATTCATATTTTACCAAATTCCATTGTATTTTAATATCTTCGTCATCATCAGACGTCAATATTTTACGATCGTGACTAATTCTTTACGTTACTGATAGATTCTTGTCGAAAAAAAAAAAAAAAAACAGTCGTATGGGAAATTCTGAAACGAACGTTCGTTGAAAATCCTTCTACGATTCTATAAACAAATATTCACATAAGAATTTGGAAAAATAAATTAAATGGTGCAATTTAAAAATTGCATATTACTTCATAATTTTTGCGAATTCATATTTTACCAAATTCCATTGTATTTTATTATCTTCGTCATCATCAGACGTCAATCTTTTACGATCGTGACTAATTCTTTACGCTACTGATAAATTCTTGTCGAAAAAAAAAAACAACAATCGTATGGGAAATTCTGAAACGAACGTTCGTTGAAAATCCTTCTACGATTCTGTAAACAAATATTCACATAAGAATTTGGAAAAATAAATAAAATGGTGCAATTTAAAAATTGCATATTACTTCATAATTTTTGCGAATTCATATTTTACCAAATTCCATTGTATTTTATTATCTTCGTCATCATCAGACGTCAATCTTTTAAGATCGTGACTAATTCTTTACGTTACTGATAGATTCTTGTCGAAAAAAAAAAGAAAAACAACAATCGTATGGGAAATTCTGAAACCAACGTTCGTTGAAAATCCTTCTACGATTCTGTCAACAAATATTCACATAAGAATTTGGAAAAATAAATAAAATTGTACAATTTAAAAATTGCATATTACTTCATAATTTTTGCGAATTCATATTTTACCAAATTCTATTGTATTTTATTATCTTTGTCATCATCAGACGTCAATCTTCTACGATCGTGACTAATTCTTTACGCTACTGATAAATTCTTGTCGAAAAAAAAAAACAACAATCGTATGGGAAATTCTGAAACGAACGTTCGTTGAAAATCCTTCTACGATTCTGTAAACAAATATTCACATAAGAATTTGGAAAAATAAATAAAATGGTGCAATTTAAAAATTGCATATTACTTCATAATTTTTGCGAATTCATATTTTACCAAATTCCATTGTATTTTATTATCGTCGTCATCATCAGACGTCAATCTTTTACGATCGTGACTAATTCTTTACGTTACTGATAGATTCTTGTCGGAAAAAAAAAAAAAACAACAATCGTATGGGAAATTCTGAAACGAACGTTCGTTGAAAATCCTTCTACGATTCTGTAAACAAATATTCACATAAGAATTTGGAAAAATAAATTAAATGGTGCAATTTAAAAATTGCATATTACTTCATCAATTTTGCGAATTCATATTTTACCAAATTCCATTGTATTTTATTATCTTCGTCATCATCAGACGTCAATCTTTTACGATCGTGATTAATTCTTTACGTTACTGATAGATTCTTGTCGAAAAAAAAAAAAAAAAAAAAACAACAATCGTATGGGAAATTCTGAAACGAACGTTCGTTGAAAATCCTTCTACGATTCTGTAAACAAATATTCACATAAGAATTTGGAAAAATAAATTAAATGGTGCAATTTAAAAATTGCATGTTACTTCATAATTTTTGCGAATTCATATTTTACCAAATTCCATTGTATTTTAATATCTTCGTCATCATCAGACGTCAATATTTTACGATCGTGACTAATTCTTTACGTTACTGATAGATTCTTGTCGAAAAAAAAAAAAAAAAACAGTCGTATGGGAAATTCTGAAACGAACGTTCGTTGAAAATCCTTCTACGATTCTATAAACAAATATTCACATAAGAATTTGGAAAAATAAATTAAATGGTGCAATTTAAAAATTGCATATTACTTCATAATTTTTGCGAATTCATATTTTACCAAATTCTATTGTATTTTATTATCTTTGTCATCATCAGACGTCAATCTTTTACGATCGTGATTAATTCTTTACGTTACTGATAGATTCTTGTCGAAAAAAAAAAAAAAAAAAAAACAACAATCGTATTGGAAATTCTGAAACGAACGTTCGTTGAAAATCCTTCTACGATTCTGTAAACAAATATTCACATAAGAATTTGGAAAAATAAATTAAATGGTGCAATTTAAAAATTGCATGTTACTTCATAATTTTTGCGAATTCATATTTTACCAAATTCCATTGTATTTTAATATCTTCGTCATCATCAGACGTCAATATTTTACGATCGTGACTAATTCTTTACGTTACTGATAGATTCTTGTCGAAAAAAAAAAAAAAAAACAGTCGTATGGGAAATTCTGAAACGAACGTTCGTTGAAAATCCTTCTACGATTCTATAAACAAATATTCACATAAGAATTTGGAAAAATAAATTAAATGGTGCAATTTAAAAATTGCATATTACTTCATAATTTTTGCGAATTCATATTTTACCAAATTCCATTGTATTTTATTATCTTCGTCATCATCAGACGTCAATCTTTTACGATCGTGACTAATTCTTTACGCTACTGATAAATTCTTGTCGAAAAAAAAAAACAACAATCGTATGGGAAATTCTGAAACGAACGTTCGTTGAAAATCCTTCTACGATTCTGTAAACAAATATTCACATAAGAATTTGGAAAAATAAATAAAATGGTGCAATTTAAAAATTGCATATTACTTCATAATTTTTGCGAATTCATATTTTACCAAATTCCATTGTATTTTATTATCTTCGTCATCATCAGACGTCAATCTTTTAAGATCGTGACTAATTCTTTACGTTACTGATAGATTCTTGTCGAAAAAAAAAAGAAAAACAACAATCGTATGGGAAATTCTGAAACCAACGTTCGTTGAAAATCCTTCTACGATTCTGTCAACAAATATTCACATAAGAATTTGGAAAAATAAATAAAATTGTACAATTTAAAAATTGCATATTACTTCATAATTTTTGCGAATTCATATTTTACCAAATTCTATTGTATTTTATTATCTTTGTCATCATCAGACGTCAATCTTCTACGATCGTGACTAATTCTTTACGCTACTGATAAATTCTTGTCGAAAAAAAAAAACAACAATCGTATGGGAAATTCTGAAACGAACGTTCGTTGAAAATCCTTCTACGATTCTGTAAACAAATATTCACATAAGAATTTGGAAAAATAAATAAAATGGTGCAATTTAAAAATTGCATATTACTTCATAATTTTTGCGAATTCATATTTTACCAAATTCCATTGTATTTTATTATCGTCGTCATCATCAGACGTCAATCTTTTACGATCGTGACTAATTCTTTACGTTACTGATAGATTCTTGTCGGAAAAAAAAAAAAACAACAATCGTATGGGAAATTCTGAAACGAACGTTCGTTGAAAATCCTTCTACGATTCTGTAAACAAATATTCACATAAGAATTTGGAAAAATAAATTAAATGGTGCAATTTAAAAATTGCATATTACTTCATCAATTTTGCGAATTCATATTTTACCAAATTCCATTGTATTTTATTATCTTCGTCATCATCAGACGTCAATCTTTTACGATCGTGATTAATTCTTTACGTTACTGATAGATTCTTGTCGAAAAAAAAAAAAAAAAAAAAACAACAATCGTATGGGAAATTCTGAAACGAACGTTCGTTGAAAATCCTTCTACGATTCTGTAAACAAATATTCACATAAGAATTTGGAAAAATAAATTAAATGGTGCAATTTAAAAATTGCATGTTACTTCATAATTTTTGCGAATTCATATTTTACCAAATTCCATTGTATTTTAATATCTTCGTCATCATCAGACGTCAATATTTTACGATCGTGACTAATTCTTTACGTTACTGATAGATTCTTGTCGAAAAAAAAAAAAAAAAACAGTCGTATGGGAAATTCTGAAACGAACGTTCGTTGAAAATCCTTCTACGATTCTATAAACAAATATTCACATAAGAATTTGGAAAAATAAATTAAATGGTGCAATTTAAAAATTGCATATTACTTCATAATTTTTGCGAATTCATATTTTACCAAATTCCATTGTATTTTATTATCTTCGTCATCATCAGACGTCAATCTTTTACGATCGTGACTAATTCTTTACGCTACTGATAAATTCTTGTCGAAAAAAAAAAACAACAATCGTATGGGAAATTCTGAAACGAACGTTCGTTGAAAATCCTTCTACGATTCTGTAAACAAATATTCACATAAGAATTTGGAAAAATAAATAAAATGGTGCAATTTAAAAATTGCATATTACTTCATAATTTTTGCGAATTCATATTTTACCAAATTCCATTGTATTTTATTATCTTCGTCATCATCAGACGTCAATCTTTTAAGATCGTGACTAATTCTTTACGTTACTGATAGATTCTTGTCGAAAAAAAAAAGAAAAACAACAATCGTATGGGAAATTCTGAAACCAAAGTTCGTTGAAAATCCTTCTACGATTCTGTCAACAAATATTCACATAAGAATTTGGAAAAATAAATAAAATTGTACAATTTAAAAATTGCATATTACTTCATAATTTTTGCGAATTCATATTTTACCAAATTCTATTGTATTTTATTATCTTTGTCATCATCAGACGTCAATCTTCTACGATCGTGACTAATTCTTTACGCTACTGATAAATTCTTGTCGAAAAAAAAAAACAACAATCGTATGGGAAATTCTGAAACGAACGTTCGTTGAAAATCCTTCTACGATTCTGTAAACAAATATTCACATAAGAATTTGGAAAAATAAATAAAATGGTGCAATTTAAAAATTGCATATTACTTCATAATTTTTGCGAATTCATATTTTACCAAATTCCATTGTATTTTATTATCTTCGTCATCATCAGACGTCAATCTTTTACGATCGTGACTAATTCTTTACGTTACTGATAGATTCTTGTCGAAAAAAAAAAAAAATAAATAATCGTAGGGGAAATTCTGAAACGAACGTTCGTTGAAAATCCTTCTACGATTCTGTAAACAAATATTCACATAAGAATTTGGAAAAATAAATTAAATGGTGCAATTTAAAAATTGCATATTACTTCATCAATTTTGCGAATTCATATTTTACCAAATTCCATTGTATTTTATTATCTTCGTCATCATCAGACGTCAATCTTTTACGATCGTGATTAATTCTTTACGTTACTGATAGATTCTTGTCGAAAAAAAAAAAAAAAAAAAACAACAATCGTATGGGAAATTCTGAAACGAACGTTCGTTGAAAATCCTTCTACGATTCTGTAAACAAATATTCACATAAGAATTTGGAAAAATAAATTAAATGGTGCAATTTAAAAATTGCATGTTACTTCATAATTTTTGCGAATTCATATTTTACCAAATTCCATTGTATTTTAATATCTTCGTCATCATCAGACGTCAATATTTTACGATCGTGACTAATTCTTTACGTTACTGATAGATTCTTGTCGAAAAAAAAAAAAAAAAAAACAGTCGTATGGGAAATTCTGAAACGAACGTTCGTTGAAAATCCTTCTACGATTCTATAAACAAATATTCACATAAGAATTTGGAAAAATAAATAAAATGGTGCAATTTAAAAATTGCATATTACTTCATAATTTTTGCGAATTCATATTTTACCAAATTCCATTGTATTTTATTATCTTCGTCATCATCAGACGTCAATCTTTTACGATCGTGACTAATTCTTTACGTTACTGATAGATTCTTGTCGAAAAAAAAAAAAAATAAATAATCGTAGGGGAAATTCTGAAACGAACGTTCGTTGAAAATCCTTCTACGATTCTGTAAACAAATATTCACATAAGAATTTGGAAAAATAAATTAAATGGTGCAATTTAAAAATTGCATATTACTTCATCAATTTTGCGAATTCATATTTTACCAAATTCCATTGTATTTTATTATCTTCGTCATCATCAGACGTCAATCTTTTACGATCGTGACTAATTCTTTACGTTACTGATAGATTCTTGTCGAAAAAAAAATAAAATAAATAATCGTAGGGGAAATTCTGAAACGAACGTTCGTTGAAAATCCTTCTACGATTCTGTAAACAAATATTCACATAAGAATTTGGAAAAATAAATTAAATGGTGCAATTTAAAAATTGCATATTACTTCATCAATTTTGCGAATTCATATTTTACCAAATTCCATTGTATTTTATTATCTTCGTCATCATCAGACGTCAATCTTTTACGATCGTGATTAATTCTTTACGTTACTGATAGATTCTTGTCGAAAAAAAAAAAAAAAAAAAAACAACAATCGTATGGGAAATTCTGAAACGAACGTTCGTTGAAAATCCTTCTACGATTCTGTAAACAAATATTCACATAAGAATTTGGAAAAATAAATTAAATGGTGCAATTTAAAAATTGCATATTACTTCATAATTTTTGCGAATTCATATTTTACCAAATTCCATTGTATTTTAATATCTTCGTCATCATCAGACGTCAATATTTTACGATCGTGACTAATTCTTTACGTTACTGATAGATTCTTGTCGAAAAAAAAAAAAAAAAAAAAAATAATCGTAGGGGAAATTCTGAAACGAACGTTCGTTGAAAATCCTTCTACGATTCTGTAAACAAATATTCACATAAGAATTAGGAAAAATAAATAAAATGGTGCAATTTAAAAATTGCATATTACTTCATAATTTTTGCGAATTCATATTTTACCAAATTCCATTGTATTTTATTATCTTCGTCATCATCAGACGTCAATCTTTTACGATCGTGACTAATTCTTTACGTTACTGATAGATTCTTGTCGAAAAAAAAAAAAAAAAAAAAAACAATCGTAGGGGAAATTCTGAAACGAACGTTCGTTGAAAATCCTTCTACGATTCTGTCAACAAATATTCACATAAGAATTTGAAAAAAATTAATTAAATGGTGCAATTTATCAATTGCATATTACTTCATAATTTTTGCGAATTCATTAATTTTCCTCAAAGAAACTCTTTCAATTTCGGTTTTCACCATAAAAAAAGCATTGTCGAGGAAATGAAAATGCTGAAGAACTCAAACTGCGCCGGAATTTTTTTTCTTTTTTTTCTCTTGTTAAAAAATTATAGAAATTTCATTGCAAAATTAGTGAAGCTTCAAGAAGAGAGCGTTTCGAACAATCTCTCGTTGGGAATTTTCGGAACGACTTTTATTTTACTTTCTTTTTTTTTTTTCGTAACGAGCACGATTATTTAAAATAGCTGTCGTTCCGTTGAGTCCGTAACACAACGAGAGCAAATAAACGTCTTGACGACAGATACGCGACAAGTTAAGAGAGCAAAAGTACTCGTAAACAAGCTGATTGCGAGCACTTTTTTTTTTCTCATTACGGAGATAGATAAAATCTGTTTTTTTTTTCCGCCGAAGGAAAAATTTAACTCTTGGAATATTTTGTGTGTGAACGCACGTGTATATGTGGTATATTAATAGCGAGAAATATTTAGCGTTTGAGAGAGAGAGAGCGAACGTTCTCTCTTCGTGGAGATAACATCTTTCTTTCTCGCGGGTAGATAGATAGACGGGGGAGGGTGTTTGCCACTGATGTCCAACAGTGCGCGTGTACGCGACAAGCGTGTATAGCCGGTTTCAGGCTAAAATACGTCCAATTAACCCTCATTTCAACGAGCAATGTTACACATCTTTGCTTGCGCGAGTATAACAACGCTTATTCATTAAGCTAATAAGAACGAGGGCTATGAAACGAACGAGACACTGAGAGGGCGATGGTTTTATTTAGGTTTTTTTTTCTTCTTCCTGACGGATTCCTCGCCACTTACCCTAGTGTTATATATTTTTTTTTTTATTAGCATAAGAGACTCGATCGACTTGATTCACATAGAAATACGTATTATTATAGATTATTTTTGTATCCTGGACATTTTCATTTCGTACGCGACACTCGCCGGCGTGATTAAAAAATCAATATGCCCGCCCGGAAGTGACTTTTTGTACGTTAAGGATATATGCTAGTTAGATCATTTTCTACGTTTTGAGGCTGTAATTCCCCAGATTTTATAGAGAGTGAAGAAAAATGTTTCTCTTTATAAATCGAATAGTAACTTATTTTTATGATGATAAAGTATCGTTTAAGCAAAAAGAAAACAATGATTTTTCGAAAATTCTACCCGACATCTCTTAAAAAGAATATTTGCCCTGTAGGGGAAGTTGTAAACAATTAGTTTAGGATTTCATGGACGCCGATCCGTTCAGCAGTTTATTCCCAATTGCACGGAGAATTTTTGCAATAGAGCAAGAAATTCAAACTCCTTCTTACAAGAACATGGGACAGTTACAGGACTCTGCCTGGTTTTCATTTTTAACATATTTTCGTGAATCCCTTGTATACATTCTTTCGTCCCATTCTCTTTCACGTTAAAATGGCACTTTCAAGCCGCCATGACACTTTAGGCCACAATCGTTAAATCCACTGATGCTTTTAATTCAATATCAACAACCGTACCACCATAAAATTTTCTACGCGCCCATCTATCGCAAATAGAGACTGTAAATTTTCGTCGTTTCGAGTTTTTCCAAAAGCATCGCGTTGATCTCGCCAACGCAAAAATACTTATATATTTACTGTATAACGAGGGCGACGAGGCACTCTGAGCTAATCGTCTTAATTTGTCGCTGCTACAAGCGGCGTTAAACTTAATGTCACGCTCTAAATATAGACGAGAAGACCATACGCCGAAATGATCCCTCGCGGGGATCGGCAACGTCAAGACAATCTTTGTCCGCTGGATTACCAGCGCGAGACGGTATAAATCCGAATTTCTTACGTCTTCAAGTTTAAAGTTCTTTTCTTGTTTCTTTTTTTTTTCTTTTCACTAACGACAATACTAGGAGCGCTTCTACGAACATTTTTTTTTTTACATTTTTTCCCACTCTTTTATTTGTTTTCCGTTCTTTGTGCCAGTGTGAATGCCTCGTAGTGTCTTTGAGTTTAACAAAATGCCCAAAGACACGAGACGTTCAAATATCGATACTATAAAGGGGAAACACGCCACTGTGAATCGGCTCGAAGAAGGTCTATTTTCACGAATTTTTTTTTTTTCGCTACTTGATGAATTATTTCAGGATTGGGAGAATGATATGTTTTTAAGGACACTTCGAAGGTGGTTTATAAAAATTTTCATCAAAAAATAATAAAAATTGTGACAGTTATGATTTTTATAAAAATTTTCCACGCCAACATTTTCCGGCATGGTTCATCTGAAAAATAGAACAAAAATATTTTCTTAATCTGCATAAATGTAGTTTTTGTTGAGCAGGACCGGTTTTTTTTTCTTCATGTTAATTAAATTTTTAATCAATTATGTGAGAAGAAAAAAAAAATTTTAACATGCCGTCATTTTGCGAAAAATTGATTAAAAAGAAAAAAAAAGCGGCTCTGTTTAATGAAAACTACATTTATGCAGATTAAGAAAATATTATTGTTTTATTTTTCAGATGAACCGTGCCACAGATAGGGATTCCACCGTTAAAAGAAACATTTTACGGAAAAGTTTTAGAAAAAATTATAACCGTCATAATTTTTATAATTTTTTAATGAAATTTTTTATAAAACAACTTCAAAGTCTCCTTAAAAACACACAATTTTTCCAATCCCGAAATAATTCATAAAGTGGCAAACAAAAATTCGTGAAAAAGAACTTTTTTTGAGCTCGTTCACGGTGGGGTTCCCTCTTAAGAGGGAGATAGAAAAAAAAAAAAAAAAGAACCGATCGGATTTAAAAGAAAGAACTTGTAAATGCGGATCGACAGATTCGTTTGATTTTCGTGGGCAAAAGTTTGACCTTTGTACAAACGTTGACTACGTTTGGCCACCGCGGAGACGATGATCAAGCCTCGAATTAATCTGCGTCATCGATGGCCATCCGCTTTATGAACGACCACCCGTAGGTCGATCGGCCACTCGTTATTGATAGCTGGGACGTTTTACTTGCTCTTGATAATCGCCTCTCTTTCATTCACACCTTTGCATCTCTCGTTTCTTTTTTTCTCCTCTTTTTCTCAATGCCAAATGCCATTTTTCCTCGATCTTTCTGTTTGAAAACATCACTACATTAAGGGAGACCATTAGTGTGACTTGCCGGAAAAAAAAACGTGATTTTCGGGAATTTATCGAAAGGAAAGTAGTATCGCATCGAATGTTTTGAAATTCTTAGGATATATTTGTGTATAAATTATGTATATATAGTCATTTTTGTTTTGTATGAAAATATACTACTTTCAGCGACTTATGGGCCATCTCCCGAGACTCAAAAAAAAAGTTCGCCCACTGCTGCAGTGATTGCGGCCTTCAGAGTGCCAGAAATAAAAAAAAACCAAAAAAAGACCGTTAAACTAGAAGGTATTTACCTGTACGATGACGGAGGATTGTGAAGAAAAATTAAAAGCCAACAAAATAGCGGTATTTTGAACAAAAAAAAACGTTCCAAATTACGCTTAAAAATTTGATGGTCTTTTGAATGGCGAATTGACATTTTTTTTATCCAATCGAAAAACTGCAGGGTCATTGTACGAAGAAACAAATACTAAATACGCTAAAACAAAATTCAAGCCGATCGGATGATTTGTGTTCGAGTTACGGTGGGTCAAAAAAGTATTCATACACCTTATTTTTTTCCGATAACTTTATAGACATAAGCGATACGCAAAGAAAGCCAATTTTATTTGATAGTGCATCGGGTACAGATATAAACTGGAAATGGAGAATTTTTTCCCAGGAATAATAGAAGAATTATGCAAAAAAAAAACGAAAATTTTCGGGCCAAAAAAGTATTCGTACACTTACGATTGAGCTGCTAAACCTCGATATTCACTCACGGACGGTCTGACCTCTGCGTACAATGTAAACAAGTCTTCGTTTACACAATGGTTTTGACCTATTCGATGCGGTAGTAGATCTTCAAGCTCTGAACGGACATGACGGCAAAGAAAAGCGAAATATCAATATCCATGCGAGATAGAGGGATTTTTCTTCGGAAACGCGGTGAAAGTTATTGAAAAATTAGTGAAGAACTATATCTAAGTTTCGCAACAGTGCAATATATAACAAAAAAAAAAACGAAAAAACAAACAGCAGAGATAATAAGCCACGAACCGGTCGACCGAGAATACTAACAATACGAGAGCCTCGGAGTATCGTTACAGAGGCTACAAAAAAAAACCGTTCACAAGTGCTCGCAGTTTAGCGAATGATGTCGCGTCAACATCGGGGAAGAGCGTGTGTCCCCAGACTATTCGAAACGTTTTGCATTCTGCCCAAATATACGGCGGAACTGCCCGCAAAAAAACATTAATTAATAATATAAATCGAGAAAAACGTTTAGGTTTCGCAAAAACCTACGTAAAAAAATCTATAGAATTTTGGAAACGTGTCGTATTCTCAGATGAATCCAAGTTTAACATCTTCGGGTCCGATGGAAAGAAATTCGTATGGCGGAAACCAAATACCGAGCTCCAGCGGAAAAATTTAAGGGGGGGTAGGGTTTTAAAATTATTTTTTTTGCATTTTTTTTTAAATTTTTTTTCTGAATGATCAATATGTCGAGAATATTGTGTATAAATTTTAAGTCAATCGGAGTAAAACTAACGGAGTTACAGCGTTTCAAACGACCGGCCGTGATACCTGATTTTCACGTATAAAAAACTTTAAATCGATTTTCCCGAAAACGTCATTTTTGAAGTTTGTGAACATTAGAACTCAAAATCTACTGAACCGATCCTTTTAAAAATGTAAACATTACTTCTTCGCATAAATCAACAGGTAATCAGGAGGATTTTTTTTTTTTTTTCAATTTTTTCAATTTTTTAATAACAAATTAAGCGCGATTTTTTGAGCTAAAATTGCGTTTTTTACTTCCAAGTGCTGCAAAAAATAGAAAAAAAAAAAAAAAACTCTTCCTGATTACCTCGAGAAATACATCACCTTTAAAATGCATATCAATTTTTTTGTTTGAGATGATCCGGTAACGAGTTATAATGTTCACCGCAAAACCACTTTTTTTCAAGGTGCCTCTGGAGATTCAACGTCACCGGCTTATTTATCAATATTTTTCATTGAAATTTTTTTCTGAGATACTTCAATAGTTGTACAATAATATGTAATTCTATTTAATAAAATTATATTACTCATGTCGCCGCGAAAAAATCATAAAAATATGTTTTTTTTTCGCCTTTAAAACCCTACCCCGCCGTTAATACCGACTGTAAAGCACGGCGGAGGAAGCCTCATGGTTTGGGGCTGTATGGGATATTATGGCGTTGATAATTTGGCTTTTATAGATGGTACAATGAATGCCCAGAAGTATATCGAAGTGTTGCGCAGCAATTTGAACGCAAGTGTAGATAAAATGGGCCTGGATGGAAATTTTTACTTCCAACAAGATAACGACCCGAAACATACTGCCATGAAAACGAGGGAATGGTCACTCTATAATGTCCGCAAACAATTGATTACACCACCACAATCTCCGGACATCAATCCTATTGAAAATTTATGGCACTTGGTGGATGTAGAAATTATAAAAAGAAAAATAACAAACAAATCCGATCTCCAAAGAGTGCTTTTAGAAGAATGGACGATAATAGCAAAAGAAACAACGCAAAAGCTAGTAGAATCCATGCCTAAGAGACTCGAGACGATAACTGAAGCAAAAGGGATGCACACGAAATATTAGTTATAATTAACAACTATGATGATGTAGGTTATCACTGTAATCGTAAGTGTATGAATACTTTTTTTGCCCGAAAATTTTCGTTTTTTTGGCATAATTCTTCGATTATTCCTGAGAAAAAATTTTCCATTTGCAGTTTATCTCTGCACCTGATGTACTATTAAATAAAATTGGCTTTCTTTGCGTATCGCTTATGTCTATAAAGTTATCGCAAAAAAATAAGGTGTATGAATACTTTTTTGACCCACTGTAGAACTGCCGCAAATTTGAAAAATGTCGTTGAACGATTAAAATATTGATTTCAATGTTATAAATCGATAAATATACCCAGATCTAATTTGGTATTATTCTTGAAGGTTATAGACTATCGAGAAATGCAAAGAGAAAATGGATTTTTTTAAAGTCTCACACTAGTGGTCCCCCTTAACGTTAAACATTTTTTTTAATCAAAAAGTATTTAGTTTCAATTTCTCCTTGGTTCTTATTCGCGCGTGAATTTCCGACTCCGTTATTAATTTCCCAGTGAAACGTTCCGTTTGCTGAAATGATTTTTTTTTTTTTTTTTTTTTTTTGTAAATCCGAGGAAGCGGGCTATGAGGAATATTTATCGTTTGGAAATCAGAGTAATTTTAATTGTAATGGATTTTTAAGGTAATAAAACACGTTTAACACTGAATATTATTTAATGTCTGAGTGAAATCTTGGAGAATCTTTCGAGAAATCCGCACAAACTAGCGACTATTAACGGCTCGCCTTTATTACAAACTTTTCTCGAGGAAAACAAGGAATTATCTTACGGGCACTTGCAATAAACTGGACAAAATTCATTTGAACTCGTACATTATTTGTCTTTTTCTATGTTTACTATCCGTTAGACCGAGGAAACGATAATTGACGTATTTTGCTCGCGAAAACGAGCCATAATAAAGAATTTTTTTTTTTTCTTTTCTTGCTTTTCTTCGGAGACGAACTCGCTCTGTGTACCAAAAAAATTAGGTGAAAGCAATGTTAAAGTTACAAACTCCAATTGTAGATCATTTTAGAAAATTATCTTTTTCATCAACCATCAAAGTTCCACTCTTTCACGATCTTTATGAACTTGTTGAAAAATAGAAAATAAAGAAAAAAAAAAAACAAATCGTACATAACATCCCAAAGGAGCGTGTGTTTCTTAGATCATTCAACAAAACCAAAAAAACCTAAAAGAATATTTTGATCATAATCTAAAATATTGTCGGAGTTTCGATTTTTCTTTCGATTTTTCCAACTGCCAATCGCGGAAGCCCTTTCGAATAAACACAAGAATCAGTTCGTTGATTTTTTAAATATCCAAGATCGAAAAAAAAAACAAGGAAAAACGTAGAAGATGCTCATTATCAGAGAATTTAGAAGATTTAGTGAAGGAGGAAAAAAAAAAGGACACGGTAAGAATGAAAATTTAAGAGAGCGAGAGAGAGGGAAGGGGAGAAAGTGAATCTAAGAGAAATAATCCCACGCTGTCCGTTGCGCGGTTATGAGTCGACCACCCCGGTTCTGGCGCTTTTACTCTCGCACGTCATTCTTACCTCTTTCACTTTCGTTCTTCCTTTTTTTTCCCTTCCCTTTCGTTGCCTTTTTATTCATCTTCTTCTTCCTCGTTCTCTTCGCTTTTATCTTTGTCTTTATTTTGCTCTCATTTACGTCTCTCATTCTACCTCGCTCGCTCATCACGGTTCAATGTATACGTATACACGGACTCTTGGCATTCGGGTTCTCTCCTCCCCCCCCCCCTGCTTACCCTCTCATACGCGCTGTCCACTCTTTCTGTTCGCCTTCTTATATTCCTTACCGAGAATTCGAGGATAACGGCGCCCCGTTCGGGCTCTCTCGCGCTAACTGGCGGTGTTTATCTCGGATATATTTAGAACGATCGAGCGCGCACGCTCAACGGAGAACGACCGGTTGGACCGATCTTCCGAGAGGATCCCACGGTGTCCAGTAAGGTGCTGGACATCCACCCCCCACCCCGGCTCTCCCTACCTTTCTTCCGCTTGCCCCGCGATCCTCGACTTAACAATTTTACCCGCGCCACTGCGAAACCAGCGGGAGGAATCACTAGCGGTAGCATCGCGCCCCAGCATCCCACTATAATATCCGAATGTACCAAATCCCGAGGCGTATCGCTCTTTCGGCCATCCATGGCCCGTAAGCATTTTTTTCACGGCACGTATCGTCAAATGTAGCTCACCATTCTATACGGTTAATGCTTCCGTTTTGTCTATGTTCACTTAATTACCTGAATGCCATGAAGTTTCTGGAATTTTTTGGAAAATCTCTTTTATTGAATAATTGAACTTTGTCGAAACGCGAAAGTGAGACGTTGCATAATTGTACGTTTTTAGCTCGGAAAACTTTTGACAATGGATCGAGCGCTAGACGAAATTTAGATTTTGAACTGAAAGTTTTATTCTTAGTACCTAGCGAATGCTTTTTTTATTTTATAGTGTTCTTTCATCCTGTATTATATTTTTGGTAGAAATTTTACCTGAGGACACTCGGGAATAGACTTATTCTAATATTCAAACTTCAATGTTTATTTTTAGGACGATTTAGAAATGTATTTTTCATTCTATATGGTAAATGCTTCTGTTTCTTCTGGAATTTCTGGAATTTATTGGAAAACGTCTTTTATTGGATAATTTAACTTTGCCGAAACGCGAACATGAGACGTTGAATAATTGGACATTTTAGCTTGGAGAACTTTTCAGCAAAGATCGAGAGCTAGAGAAAATTTAGATTTCAAACTAAATTTTTCATGTTTAGTATCCGATTATTGTTTTTTGTTTGTTTTTGTGTCTTTTCATCCTATATTACATTTTTGGTAGAAATTTTACCTGAGGACACTCGGGAATAGACTTATTCTAATATTCAAACTTGAATGTTTATTTTTAGGACGATTTAGAAATGTATTTCCTATTCTATACGGTAAATGCTTCTGTTTCTTCCATGCTCTCTTAATTACCTTAATACCGTGAAATTTCTGGAGTTTATTGGAAAACGTCTTTTATTGGATAATTTAACTTAGCCGAAACGCGAAAATGAAACGTTGCATAATTGCACATTTTAGCTTGGAGAACTTTTCAGCAAAGATCGAGAGCTAGAGAAAATTTAGATTTCAAACTAAATTTTTCATGTTTAGTATCCGATTATTGTTTTTTTGTTTGTTTTTGTGTCTTTTCATCCTATATTACATTTTTGGTAGAAATTTGACCTGAGGACACTCGGGAATAGACTTATTGTAATATTCAAACTTGAATGTTTATTTTTAGGACGATTTAGAAATGTATTTCCCATTCTATACGGTAAATGCTTCTGTTTCTTCCATGCTCTCTTAATTACCTTAATACCGTGAAATTTCTGGAGTTTATTGGAAAACGTCTTTTATTGGATAATTTAACTTAGCCGAAACGCGAAAATGAAACGTTGCATAATTGCACATTTTAGCTTGGAGAACTTTTCAGCAAAGATCGAGAGCTAGAGAAAATTGAGATTTCAAACTAAATTTTTCATGTTTAGTATCCGATTATTGTTTTTTGTTTGTTTTTGTGTCTTTTCATCCTATATTACATTTTTGGTAGAAATTTTACCTGAGGACACTCGGGAATAGACTTATTCTAATATTCAAACTTGAATGTTTATTTTTAGGACGATTTAGAAATGTATTTCCCATTCTATACGGTAAATGCTTCTGTTTCTTTCATGCTCTCTTAATTACCTTAATACCGTGAAATTTCTGGAGTTTATTGGAAAACGTCTTTTATTGGATAATTTAACTTAGCCGAAACGCGAAAATGAAACGTTGCATAATTGCACATTTTAGCTTGGAGAACTTTTCAGCAAAGATCGAGAGCTAGAGAAAATTGAGATTTCAAACTAAATTTTTCATGTTTAGTATCCGATTATTGTTTTTTGTTTGTTTTTGTGTCTTTTCATCCTATATTACATTTTTGGTAGAAATTTTACCTGAGGACACTCGGGAATAGACTTATTCTAATATTCAAACTTGAATGTTTATTTTTAGGACGATTTAGAAATGTATTTCCCATTCTATACGGTAAATGCTTCTGTTTCTTTCATGCTCTCTTAATTACCTCAATACCGTGAAATTTCTGAAATTTATTGAAAAATGTCTTTTATTGGATAATTTAACTTAGCCGAAACGTGAACATGAGACGTTGCATAATTGGACATTTTAGCTTGGAGAACTTTTCAGCAAAGATCGAGAGCTAGACAAAATTTAGATTTCAAACTACATTTTTCATGTTTAGTATCCGATTATTGTTTTTTGTTTGTTTTTGTGTCTTTTCATCCTATATTACATTTTTGGTAGAAATTTTACCTGAGGACACTCGGGAATAGACTTATTCTAATATTCAAACTTGAATGTTTATTTTTAGGACGATTTAGAAATGTATTTCCCATTCTATACGGTAAATGCTTCCGTTTCTTCCATGCTCTCTTAATTACCTTAATACCGTGAAATTTCTGGAATTCATAGGAAAACGTCTTTTGTTGGATAATTTAACTTAGCCAAAACGCGAACATGAGACGTTGCATAATTGGACATTTTAGCTTGGAGAACTTTTCAGCAAAGATCGAGAGCTAGAGAAAATTGAGATTTCAAACTAAATTTTTCATGTTTAGTATCCGATTATTGTTTTTTGTTTGTTTTTGTGTCTTTTCATCCTATATTACATTTTTGGTAGAAATTTTACCTGAGGACACTCGGGAATAGACTTATTCTAATATTCAAACTTGAATGTTTATTTTTAGGACGATTTAGAAATGTATTTCCCATTCTATACGGTAAATGCTTCCGTTTCTTCCATGCTCTCTTAATTACCTTAATACCGTGAAATTTCTGGAATTCATAGGAAAACGTCTTTTGTTGGATAATTTAACTTAGCCAAAACGCGAACATGAGACGTTGCATAATTGGACATTTTAGCTTGGAGAACTTTTCAGCAAAGATCGAGAGCTAGAGAAAATTGAGATTTCAAACTAAATTTTTCATGTTTAGTATCCGATTATTGTTTTTTGTTTGTTTTTGTGTCTTTTCATCCTATATTACATTTTTGGTAGAAATTTTACCTGAGGACACTCGGGAATAGACTTATTCTAATATTCAAACTTGAATGTTTATTTTTAGGACGATTTAGAAATGTATTTCCTATTCTATACGGTAAATGCTTCTGTTTCTTCCATGCTCTCTTAATTACCTTAATACCGTGAAATTTCTGGAGTTTATTGGAAAACGTCTTTTATTGGATAATTTAACTTTGCCGAAACGTGAACATGAGACGTTGCATAATTGGACATTTTAGCTTGGAGAACTTTTCAGCAAAGATCGAGAGCTAGACAAAATTTAGATTTCAAACTACATTTTTCATGTTTAGTATCCGATTATTGTTTTTTGTTTGTTTTTGTGTCTTTTCATCCTATATTACATTTTTGGTAGAAATTTTACCTGAGGACACTCGGGAATAGACTTATTCTAATATTCAAACTTGAATGTTTATTTTTAGGACGATTTAGAAATGTATTTCCCATTCTATACGGTAAATGCTTCCGTTTCTTCCATGCTCTCTTAATTACCTTAATACCGTGAAATTTCTGGAATTCATAGGAAAACGTCTTTTGTTGGATAATTTAACTTAGCCAAAACGCGAACATGAGACGTTGCATAATTGGACATTTTAGCTTGGAGAACTTTTCAGCAAAGATCGAGAGCTAGACAAAATTTAGATTTCAAACTACATTTTTCATGTTTAGTATCCGATTATTGTTTTTTGTTTGTTTTTGTGTCTTTTCATCCTATATTACATTTTTGGTAGAAATTTTACCTGAGGACACTCGGGAATAGACTTATTCTAATATTCAAACTTGAATGTTTATTTTTAGGACGATTTAGAAATGTATTTCCCATTCTATACGGTAAATGCTTCCGTTTCTTCCATGCTCTCTTAATTACCTTAATACCGTGAAATTTCTGGAATTCATAGGAAAACGTCTTTTGTTGGATAATTTAACTTAGCCAAAACGCGAACATGAGACGTTGCATAATTGGACATTTTAGCTTGGAGAACTTTTCAGCAAAGATCGAGAGCTAGAGAAAATTGAGATTTCAAACTAAATTTTTCATGTTTAGTATCCGATTATTGTTTTTTGTTTGTTTTTGTGTCTTTTCATCCTATATTACATTTTTGGTAGAAATTTTACCTGAGGACACTCGGGAATAGACTTATTCTAATATTCAAACTTGAATGTTTATTTTTAGGACGATTTAGAAATGTATTTCCTATTCTATACGGTAAATGCTTCTGTTTCTTCCATGCTCTCTTAATTACCTTAATACCGTGAAATTTCTGGAGTTTATTGGAAAACGTCTTTTATTGGATAATTTAACTTTGCCGAAACGTGAACATGAGACGTTGCATAATTGGACATTTTAGCTTGGAGAACTTTTCAACAAAGATCGAGAGCTAGACAAAATTTAGATTTCAAACTAAATTTTTCATGTTTAGTATCCGATTATTGTTTTTTTGTTTGTTTTTGTGTCTTTTCATCCTATATTACATTTTTGGTAGAAATTTTACCTGAGGACACTCGGGAATAGACTTATTCTAATATTCAAACTTGAATGTTTATTTTTAGGACGATTTAGAAATGTATTTCCCATTCTATACGGTAAATGCTTCCGTTTCTTCCATGCTCTCTTAATTACCTTAATACCGTGAAATTTCTGGAATTCATAGGAAAACGTCTTTTGTTGGATAATTTAACTTAGCCAAAACGCGAACATGAGACGTTGCATAATTGGACATTTTAGCTTGGAGAACTTTTCAGCAAAGATCGAGAGCTAGAGAAAATTGAGATTTCGAACTAAATTTTTCATGTTTAGTATCCGATTATTGTTTTTTGTTTGTTTTTGTGTCTTTTCATCCTATATTACATTTTTGGTAGAAATTTTACCTGAGGACACTCGGGAATAGACTTATTCTAATATTCAAACTTGAATGTTTATTTTTAGGACGATTTAGAAATGTATTTCCTATTCTATACGGTAAATGCTTCTGTTTCTTCCATGCTCTCTTAATTACCTTAATACCGTGAAATTTCTGGAGTTTATTGGAAAACGTCTTTTATTGGATAATTTAACTTTGCCGAAACGTGAACATGAGACGTTGCATAATTGGACATTTTAGCTTGGAGAACTTTTCAGCAAAGATCGAGAGCTAGACAAAATTTAGATTTCAAACTACATTTTTCATGTTTAGTATCCGATTATTGTTTTTTGTTTGTTTTTGTGTCTTTTCATCCTATATTACATTTTTGGTAGAAATTTTACCTGAGGACACTCGGGAATAGACTTATTCTAATATTCAAACTTGAATGTTTATTTTTAGGACGATTTAGAAATGTATTTCCCATTCTATACGGTAAATGCTTCCGTTTCTTCCATGCTCTCTTAATTACCTTAATACCGTGAAATTTCTGGAATTCATAGGAAAACGTCTTTTGTTGGATAATTTAACTTAGCCAAAACGCGAACATGAGACGTTGCATAATTGGACATTTTAGCTTGGAGAACTTTTCAGCAAAGATCGAGAGCTAGAGAAAATTGAGATTTCGAACTAAATTTTTCATGTTTAGTATCCGATTATTGTTTTTTGTTTGTTTTTGTGTCTTTTCATCCTATATTACATTTTTGGTAGAAATTTTACCTGAGGACACTCGGAAATAGACTTATTCTAATATTCAAACTTGAATGTTTATTTTTAGGACGATTTAGAAATGTATTTCCTATTCTATACGGTAAATGCTTCTGTTTCTTCCATGCTCTCTTAATTACCTTAATACCGTGAAATTTCTGGAGTTTATTGGAAAACGTCTTTTATTGGATAATTTAACTTTGCCGAAACGTGAACATGAGACGTTGCATAATTGGACATTTTAGCTTGGAGAACTTTTCAACAAAGATCGAGAGCTAGACAAAATTTAGATTTCAAACTAAATTTTTCATGTTTAGTATCCGATTATTGTTTTTTTGTTTGTTTTTGTGTCTTTTCATCCTATATTACATTTTTGGTAGAAATTTTACCTGAGGACACTCGGGAATAGACTTATTCTAATATTCAAACTTGAATGTTTATTTTTAGGACGATTTAGAAATGTATTTCCCATTCTATACGGTAAATGCTTCTGTTTCTTCCATGCTCTCTTAATTACCTTAATTACGTGAAATTTCTGGAATTTATTGGAAAACGTCTTTTATTGGATAATTTAACTTAGCCGAAACGCGAAAATGAAACGTTGCATAATTGCACATTTTAGCTTGGAGAATTTTTCAGCAAAGATCGAGAGCTAGAGAAAATTTAGATTTCAAACTAAATTTTTCATGTTTAGTATCCGATTATTGTTTTTTGTTTGTTTTTGTGTCTTTTCATCCTATATTACATTTTTGGTAGAAATTTTACCTGAGGACACTCGGGAGTAGACTTATTCTAATATTCAAACTTGAATGTTCATTTTAGGACGATTTAGAAATGTATTTTCCATTCTATACGGTAAATGCTTCTGTTTCTTCCATGCTCTCTTAATTACCTTAATACCGTGAAATTTCTGGAATTTATTGGAAAACGTCTTTTATTGGATAATTTAACTTAGCCGAAACGCGAACATGAGACGTTGCACAATTGTACATTTGTGCTCGTAAAACTTTTGAGAAAGGATCGAGAGCTAGACAAAATTCACATTTCAAACTGAAATCTTCATTTTTAGTATCTAGTTAGTGTTTTTTTTTTAGTGCCCTTTCATCCTATATTACATTTTTGCTAAAAATGTAATCCAAGGAGACCCAGAGATAGACAAATTCTAACGTCCAAATCGACATTTTCCTTCTTAGCATCTCGTCAGTGTTTTTTGGTGCCTTTTCACCCTACATCATAACTTTGCAAGAACATTTGCAACGGAAGACTCAGAGATAGAGAAATTTCAATGTCGAAACGTGAATTTCTATTTTTAGCATCTCGTTAGTGTTTTTTTAGTGTCCGTTTATCCCACATCAAGTTTGTAGTCGAAATTTAGCCTAACGAGATGCAGAGATAGGCAAATTCTAATGTCCAAACTTGAATTTTCATTTCCACCATTTAATTAGTTTTTTTTTTTACACGGTCGGCCAATCCGCTTGAACTTTGCTGCTTATTGCACGACTCACGAGCAACAACCGTCTCCAATGTACGGGCAAGTTTTCCTCAAGTGGACTCAATCCAAATTTGTCGTCGTGGTCATGATTTCGAACATCAAAACAAAACTCGTTCCAACACTCCACCATTTCCCTACCTGACTGTAAACACTAAATAAAACCTTAAAAGAATATGGCGAACCAATGAAAATAAAGGATCGATCGGAGACCAACTGAAAACTTCTGGATACCACTACGGATCAATTTGTTGGCATCGCATATTCCGTATAACGAAGGAATATCCCACAGATCTCATATTGCACTCGTGCATACGTTTCAAGATTGGTTTAAGTGCTCGATAGCGCGAGAGCGTGTTCACGATTCTCTCAAACCCGTGGCTAAAACACACGAGGAATATATGGCGGCGCTAGCGGGGCCCGTTAACTACCCGTGTTTATCGGCAGCTATATTTAGCTCCCGGCCTATTGCTAGCCGGGTGACCGAAGAGCCGAACCGCGCGCGCGGGCGAAGCCACCGCGATGAGGAATCCGCGCCCGCGCCCCGCTTGACTCTTCCTCTCTCACTCTGTCTCTCTGTCACTTATTGTACCGTTAACTCATATACAGGACAATCTTTATTTATTCACAAGAGGAAACATATTTTTGCCACGAGTATTTCCTACGTCTCCTCGTTTATGTGTCCGTGCAGTCAAGCCAATCGTAGATCATTCTCGATTTTTTAATATCCAAGCGCTAGCCAGTTTAACTGGTAGTCAGTTTCGATCATCTCCCCCCCGTTCCTGCCATCATTTATATGCTCGATCAAAGGATCCGCAAGTCGTAAAAGACGATGTGGCTTTTTTTTTGTCTCTAAACTAATTTTCCTCGTCAAAGTGCCATTTTGAATTACGAGCAGAAGGACCAAAGTGCGCGAATTATTGGGAATTGTCATTTAGCAGCCTGACCTCTCTCGGCCAAATTTCAAACTACTCTCTCCCAGTCGATGCCCGATTATTAATGCGCGATTGTGTCACGCTTCTAATCATAATTAACGATATACTGGTCTGTTACAGCAACTGTGTGACAAATAAAAATCGTGAGAACATGAACGACGTTCGGTCCGAGATGTATGAGATTTTCAGGCCACGCTTAAGATCAAAAACCGTTTTACTCGTGTTTACAAACAAGAGGCGCGACTGAAATTGCATTATTGCTTGAAAAACGAACGATTTATAAATAAAACATTATGTCGTGCGTTAGAGCGATGTTATGAGTGATAATTTATTGTTCGAAGTCATTTATTTGGCCGCGGTGTGGCGGATAATATTTTTATGATTTTAAGTTTAAACCTGGCACGCCATGTAGGATTCGCCGTATCTTTATGGCAATAATGCACTCCGTCCGCATCCAATTCTCGCAATTGATTCTGTCCACGGACAAACATCAACGGTAATAATTTTGATTATTAGATCGTACTAAAAACATTGCATTACGCGAAAAAAAAAAAAAAAAAACGATAATCGAGGGTTTACTACCGTCTCTTATGCTAACTAGCGCGCTCGCTGGACTCGTGCTGACTGGGAATGAGCGGCCATATTGAATCGAACCACGCCTCCGTGGTAATTACGAACGGGATTGAATTTATCGACGTTACTTTAAGAGGATTTTTTGAGTCAACAAAATGACTTATTCAAAATCGTTATAACTTTGTTGCTCACAAAGTTAAAACGAACAAATTAGCTAAGTGTACTGTTTGCGGTAGCAAAAAGAATGTTTTTCTTCCGGGCCCGTACCGGTTATTTAATTGGCCCGAACTTTGGCCCGAACTTTGGCCCGGACTTTGGCTCTGACTTTGGACCAGACTTTGGCCCGGACTTTGGCCCAGATCTGGCAAACTTCTGGCTTACTACTGGCATCAACGGTCGTACCAATACTGGTTATTTCATTGGTCCGGATCTTGGCAAACGATTTTGCCGACGGTGCAAATTACATCTCAGCGAGAAATGGCAAATTAAATAGATATCGAATCGACGTCTCTTAGACACTTTTGGCGTCCAGTGGACGCCGATCCAATGTCTATTCAAATTCTATTTCTCTCTGGGAGTAATTTATATTTATTTTTACCACGTTACCAGATGTTTCACAAGCGGCACACGTACATCCAAAGGATGTACTTTGGACGTAAGAACGTTCTTCGGATGTTTTTACAACGTCCTTTGGATATCTGTGTTGTCTAGGTTGTTTATGCATAAATGTTTGACAATTAAATGCACTTGATATATACTAAGTACTCGGAGTAGTTTTTATTAATAAGAGACTAAGTATATATACAGGTCTATAATACGTACTTAAATGTTTATAGAACAGTTTTTATAAAATATAGGCTATATGAAGCAAATATTACACTAAAAAATATTGTATTAATCGTGCAATTTCAAGTTCAGGACAAATTATAATTGTACAATTTGGTTGTTTGCAAAATAATGGACTTTTCATCAGAATAACCTAATCTACAATTACATTACAGAACGAAAATGTTAAAGTGAAATACTCTCAGTATTGGCATTTTCTATAGCCCAGTACTAAGCCTGTATCGAAGCCAGAGCTTGGCCGTATTTTATAGCCTATTTTGGCCCAGATCTCTGGTTATTATATCGGTCCGTAGTGCGGCCAGATTGACAACCAGTACCGGCACAAGACGATATTTTATACTGGCACAAAGCTCGGCCGGATTGTCAGCCAGTACTGAAACAATACTGGCTGACAAAGTTTG
The DNA here is from genome assembly GCA_958009045.1 of Oxytorus armatus. Taxonomy (NCBI): domain Eukaryota; kingdom Metazoa; phylum Arthropoda; class Insecta; order Hymenoptera; family Ichneumonidae; genus Oxytorus; species Oxytorus armatus. The sequence continues at coordinate 22,899,242 of OY253752.1, forward strand.
GCCGCCAATACTGGCCCAAAGTTTGACCAGTAGAATTCAACCAGTACTGGCATAAGACTGTATTTTATACTGGCCCGCAGTATGGCCCATAGTATGGCCAGATAGTCAGCCAGTACGGGGCCAGTACTGGCGGCCAAAGTTTGGCCGCCAATATTGGCCCAAAGCTTGGCCAATAGAATTATACTCGCAATTTCTACGTGGGTGAAAGACATTTTGATTTTGTTTCGTTTTTTTTTTTTACTTTCCTCGAAATTCTGCGCTTGATTCGAAAAAAATACTTCTCGACAGATCGAAGTGCGTGAAAGAGTTTTAAACTCTTCGTTACAATCGCCCCTACGACTAGGGGCTAGATCAAGGGCTCACATACCGCTGCGGGCGCTGACACCAAGTAAATTTTGAAAAATTAATATAAAGCATATATGGTGAAAAAAAAATGTAATTGTTGCTTTGACATTTTTTATTAACTATTCAGGCATAAGAAAAAAAAATTTAAAAATTGTTTGCTTTCAATATTAACATTATTTTTTACGGGTATAAATGGACTACTAATGAAAATCATGGGGGTCTCCTTGTCGACATCATAACTTTGCCAAAAATGAGCCAATCTGCAAAAATAAAAAAGAATCTAGTAAAATAATGTAGTAGTAATAGTCTGACGGAGGGAATTTCTTTTTTTTTTTTCCTTTTTTTTTTCTTCAAAAATAAAGAAATTACAATATTTCAAACTTTAGTATACAATTTTAAACAAAAAATTAGTGTCTAATAATTTATAAAAAATTGTCCAACAAAAAAATTTTTAAAACCTCTCATCAGACTATAGAGAAAGTAATTATCAAGATTAGAGAAAAGTTATCAAGTTTCGAGAAAAACGCGTTTGAAGTTTCTGGTAGGTACAACGTGAACTTACGGCTAGTCTCCCATTTATCGTTATAACTTTGTAACGTAGTGGAACTTTCTTAAAAGTTTTTGTTTGAAAAAATTCTTAAATGAATAAAGAATAAAAAATCGATTTTTTGAAAATTTCAGGGGTACGTGAGCCCTTACCGGAGAACACCACGGTGACCCCCTGTTTTTTTTCACATTTTTCAAGAATTTTTTTTTGTGAGAAAAAAAAGAGATATTCGAAAAAATTTTTTGAGCTTTGTTCCTTGTTTATTAATGTATCAAAAAACATTTTTTTCACTCGCGTCAGGTGCTGTCATCTCCGCAGTGGTTCGCGGCACGCAGCAGAACTCTCTTCAACGTCGATCTGAAAAAAATACCGAGTGTTTTCGTTAATAATATGATATTTTGAAGAGAAGTACACAGGGATTTGGAAAAATATTGTTTGAAAAAAATAAGCACGCCTTTGAAATTAAAGTTAATTTCAAAGGCGTGCCTATTTTTTTTAAAACAATATTTTTCCAAATCCCTGTGTACTTCTCTTCAAAATATCATATTATTAACGAAAACACTCGGTATTTTTTTTCAGATCGACGTTGAAGAGAGTTCTGCTGCGTGCCGCGGAAATGACAGCACCTGACGCAAGAGCTTCCCCAGCGCCACCATGCGGCGTGAAAAATGTGAAAAAAATGTTTTTTGATACATTAATAAACAAGGAACAAAACCCAAAAAATTTTTTCGAATATCTCTTTTTTTTCCTACAAAAAAAAATTCTTGAAAAATGTGAAAAAAAACAGGGGGTCACAGTGGTGTTCTCCCTTAAAGCTGGAAACATTAAACGGGAGAAAAATAAATAAATTCTGTTTTGCGTAAAATTCATCAATGTCTTTGGGATCAGAGATGAAAATTGAATGACTCATTTTTCTTAACCGAAAAAAAAAAAAAAAATTGTTTTTACTATCAAGTTTTATTTTCCCCTCGAAACTTGCAATATTTTTCTATTTAATTCGTTCGTCCCTGATGCGCGCTGCGATTCACACTGTCGCAAGTATCTAAAAAGCCCGAATGTCCATAACACTGCACTAAAAATCAGAAAATTACTTGGACGAACTCTAAAAAATAACGATAAAAAAAAATCCGGTTTCAACATCCTAACCTCGTTCTTACATGATAGCAAAATTAACAAATCGCGCGACAGGACACTCGGGCGTTTTTGAAATTTTTACGCGAATTTGAAATTTTTATACAACACGGATAAGATAATGGAAAAAAAAAAAAAAAGAAAAAAAAGAATGCTGGTTATACAAAGTGATGGAAATAAATCGTCGAGAAAAAGGAGCGCGTTCATATGTGAGATTGGCAATACCCGGGGGATAACGAGTTGAGCAACAAAAGAAGGAGAAGATGAAGAAGAAGAAGAAGAAGAAGAAGAAAGAAAGAAAGAGCGAAGAAGATTTGCCGAAATCAAAGATCGGCCTGGACCCCCGGGTCACCCCACCCCGTGTAACCCCCGCTTGCCCTCGCGAACCGCGGTTCCCACGTGGTTCTTTGCACGCCCACGTTATCTCGTTCCGTTTCGAATCGAGTATTGCTAGCGTGTTCCCCTTGGCTCTCTCTCTCCCTCTCTTTCTCTTTCTTTTTCTCGCTCTCCCTCTCTTTCGTTCTCTCTCTTTCTCGGTAGGGTCAGGGTCGCGGTCCCACGGAGGAACCACCGCGCCCGTCGAGACCGCACGCAACAACCCTGGCGATGCTGCCGGTATTTTTTTTCTTTTTTTTTTTTCGTACTACCGGTACCGCGAGATCGTGTATATAAAAAAAAGAAAGAATTAATACACTGAGTAAGGAGTTTATTTAATGTCAATGGCATTGTTCGATAATCGAGAAAGGGGTTGTGCAGATATTGCTAAATTTCGTTCGAGCTTAATTTAATTGGAAAAAAAAAAAACGGCAATAAAGTTTGATAACGATTTTGAAAGAAAAAACTATAGCGATAATGATTGAGGAGTTATGAGCAGTCAGGAGACCGAAAAGAAGCGATTTTTCAAGAATTTTTCCTGGATAGACATTTACGTTAAATTTATTAACGTACACATTTATATACACATTGTGGTAACTTTTAACTTTATTTTCATATTTTTTGTTTGTAAAAATAATGATTTTTAATGCTACTATAGCCGATCTCCGGGAACTCCGCTAAAAAAAGGCGCCTTTGTGAACACGATATCTCTGGATTCAGTCATTTAAAATGAAAAAAAAAACAAAAAAGATTTCATTAAGGTAGTAGTCTGGTAACTTTAGCCGATTTTCATGTCTTTTTTGGAGGGCGTTTTTTTGTAGGAAAATAAAAATGAATCGTTTTGGATATTTAGGATGTTTTTATTTGCATATTGAAAATACAAAAAAATTTTTTTTTGACAAAATTTAATAGTTCATTGTTATTATTATTATTGATCGAAGTTGGCAGCTCGAAAAAAAAGCGCGTGGGTGGCCCCGGTGATTTTGGCTCTTGATGTTATCTGAAATAAAAAATTCTTGATAATTCTTAATCTGTAGACATGTCATTCTGGTCGGAACTACTAAAGTTAAATTTCATGGATAAATAACAGAATGGATAAAGGTAAATGGACAAATGGAAAATGGATAAACAGAATGGATAATCAATTGGAAAAAAAAGTTTTTTTTCCAAAGTCCGCCATTTTGTCATTTATCCATGAAATTTAACTTCAGTAGTTCCGACCAGAATGACATGTCTATAGATTAAGAATTATCAAGATTTTTTTATTTCAGATAACATCAAGAGCCAAAATCACCGGGGCCACCCACGCGCTTTTTTTTCGAGGTGCCAACTTCGATCAATAATAATAATAATAATAAACTATTAAATTTTTTCAAAAAAATTTTTTTTTTGTATCTTTAATATGTAAATAAAAACATCCTAAATATCCAAAACGATTCATTTTTATTTTTCTACAAAAAAACGCCCTCCAAAAAGGACATGAAAATCGGCTTAAGTTACCAGACTACTTTATATGAGGTATAATCTAGTATTTAATCGAAGGAATAAACAAGTTATTAATTTAAAAAAAAAATGGTGGCTTCGCAAAAAAAAAATTCGATTTTCGATAAAAAGTTTGGCCTTAAATTGTTTATGAAATGGAAAATGTTTATCGGCGAGAAAAAACCTTCGGTCAATCACTAAAAAATATATTTATAAAGCTCGTGTGAAAATTTGAAACTGATCGGTTTAGCCGTTTCCGTGGAATCATGCTCGCCGACTTTAAAACACACAGTTTTGAGAAAAACCCATTTAAACTTTCAAAATCTACTCTCAAACGCTTCGAGACGTCTTTAGAAATATGCGTGTAACTTCGAGGAATATTTATCGGATTGACATGAAATTTTCTGCGTATATACTTAAATATGTGTACATTACGATAATGAAATTAAAAAAAAAATTTCTTCAGATCCTGACTGCGTATGACCCCTTGAACCATTATTCCTTCGGATCCAATGAAAAAATCGTTATCGTTTAATAACACTGATGTAAAATATTTAAATTCTCACTGACATACCGATATCCAGATAAAAGTAAATGTTCGAAAGAATCTGCACCAACTCATATATCCGCTCGAAATGAAAGACCGTTGAAAATGGCAATTCAAAATATTAGCTTCAGGGTAAATGTATCGCCCTGTGGCTACTGTACCATTTATCGCCATTTTTCATTATTAACACATTTCTATCGTTGCTCTTCCGCATTCTCGTACAATGGATATGTTTCGATAATAGCCATATAAATTCTACGAAATTATTCGCTCGATGCTTTTCGTATTTCTATTTTTCCATTGCCCAGAGTTTTGTGCTTTAGAACGTGCGGTGGACAAAAACGGCAACAAATGGCAACAAGCCAACTAGTGCAATCAATAGTGAGCGCATTAAAAATAAAGGACATTTTTTTTTTTTTAATTAGGTTCAGTATCACGTCCTGAATGTGAATTAACAAAATGGTTACAAATTAAGGGAGCGGAAGTGCCGCCATTTTGAGGAAAACCGTATTGGCCAATATCTCCGTTACCGTGCACTTTAGGCGAAAAATGGTAATAACCTTTCTTGTAGATAATTGAATTTCCTATCTTTTTTCTAAATATTTTTTTTTTGTATCAGTTATCGTTTACGGCTTATACGATTGTTAAAATTTATTTATTCACTTTTTGACCTGTATCTCTCCTAATAATTGTTTAAACAACAAAATGCTAATAACTTATCTTTTAAATCCATAAATTTCCCACACCTTTTTTTTTTAACTTTTTTGTCTCAAGTTAATATTCTCAAAGTTATAACGCGTTTTTATTAGCTTTGCACCCAGTGGCGCAACATTGAACGCGTTATAACTTTGAGAATATTAATTTTAGACAAAAAAGTTTTCAATAAAAGTTGTGGAAAATATATGGATTTAAAAGATAAGTTACTAGCATTTTATTGCTTAAACAATTATTAGGAGAGATACAGGTCAAAAAGTTAATAAATAAATTTAAACAGTCGTATAAGTCGTAAACGGTAAGTGATACAAAAAAAATTATTTAGAAAAAAAGATGGGAAACTCAATTATCTACAAGAAAGGTTATTACCATTTTTGGCCTAAAGTGCACGGTAACGGAGATATTGGCCAATACGGTTTTCCTCAAAATGGCGGCATTTCCGCTCCCTTAATTTGTAACCATTTTGTTAATTCACATTCAGTACGTGATACTGAACCTTATTAAAAAAAAAAATTGTCTATTTTTTTTAGTGCTATGGGGACAAGAGTAACGGGCTCCCTATTGATTGTACTAAACCACCATAGACCATCCCAACCGCGATAAGTAAGATGTACCATTTGTTGCCAAACTTGGCAACAAATGGTACATTTAACCTATCGTTAAAGATCAATAATGTCACGCCTCGTTTTTTGTCAACACACACTTTTTTTCTTTTTTTAGCTTTTTCTCTGTTGTTTATTATTGTTGTTTAAAGGTTTCGATAAAAATCACACGCTGCCGCATCATCTTTGTAACGACTCTAATCGTTTTATAATAAAATTAACATTAGCAACGAGCCAAGTTTAACATTATTATACTTTATTCACAATAATCAACAACAACAAAAAAGATAATGATAATATAATGTTATACTTTATTTCAATTTTCCTCTCCCTCATTTACTGTATTCATGTACAAAGAATTAATTGAGATTTCAATATATATCTGTATACATATATATATATATATATATATATATCTATTATCCATTTTTTTCATCTGTAGCGTATTTGGACTTTCAAGGCAAGATACCTGGATTTCGATAACGGCACATACAACGCATAATGAAAAGATAATGCCCCTACGTAATCGCGCGTTACCCACTGAACCATAACGTTGGCTCACGGTTTGTTTGATAACCTCCATATATTCTTTATAAACCCTCGCACTCTGTCTGCGTATATATATATATATATATATATATATATATATATATATATATAGCAGCTGTTGCTGCTACTAAATTGACGCTCTAACATTATATATCTATATATATATATATATATATATATATATATATATAGATATATAATGTTAGAGCGTCAATTTAGTAGCAGCAACAGCGGGCATTCATAAAGACGTGGGAAGCGTTGAAAAGTTTCAGATTATATAGACCCACGCTAAATTATATCACCAATAGAAAATTTATTCCATACACATTTTTATGACACGAATTCAAGATGAAAAAAAAATTAAAAACAAAAATGGTAATATAAGTGTTTCAATCTTTTCGAGATCGATTCTCGAAAATGGTCCTTACTTCCCTCAATTTTCATTGCCAATTTTTTTCAATCGCATGAAAAATAATCCAACCGTCTGATTTTTTTGCAGTACTATATTCGCGAAGTTAAAAAACAAAAATACGAGCCGACAATTTATGCAGATGAAAGAGCTTGTATTTTTTTAAATTGTTTTTCTCTCAAACGTGGAACTGGATAAATTATATAACCAATAGAAAATTTATTCCATGTACATTTGTATGACACGAATTCAAGATGAAAAAAAATGAAAAACAAAAATGGTAATATAAGTGTTTTAATCTTTTCGAGATCGATTATCGAAAATGGTTCTTACTTCCCTCAATTTTCATTGCCAATTTTTTTCAATCGCATGAAAAATAATCCAACCGTCTGATTTTTTTGCAGTACTATAATCGCGAAGTTAAAAAACAAAAATACGAGCCGACAATTTATGCAGATGAAAGAGCTTGTATTTTTTTAAATTGTTTTTCTCTCAAACGTGGAACTGGATAAATTATATAACCAATAGAAAATTTATTCCATGTACATTTTTATGACACGAATTCAAGATGAAAAAAAGCAAAAACAAAAATGGTAATATAAGTGTTTCAATCTTTTCGAGATTGATTATCGAAATTGCTCCTTACTTCCCTCAATTTTCATTGCCAATTTTTTTCAATCGCATGAAAAATAATCCAACCGTCTGATTTTTTTGCAGTACTATATTCACGAAGTTGAAAAACAAAAATACGAGCCGACAATTTATGCAGATGAAAGAGCTTGTATTTTTTTAAATTGTTTTTCTCTCAAACGTGGAACTGGATAAATTATATAACCAATAGAAAATTTATTCCATGTACATTTTCATGACACGAATTCAAGATGAAAAAAAAAGCAAAAACAAAAATGATAATATAAGTGTTTCAATCTTTTCGAGATCGATTCTCGAAAATGGTTCTCACTTCCCTCAATTTTCATTACCGATTTTTTTCAATCGCATGAAAAATAATCCAACCGTCTCATTTTTTTGCAGTACTATATTCGGGAAGTTAAAAAACAAAAAATACGAGTCGACAATGAATTTTATGCAGATGAAAAAACTTTATTTTTTTTTTATTGTTTTTCTCACAAACGTGGAACTGGATAAATTATATAACCAATAGAAAATTTATTCCATGTACATTTTTATGACACGGATTCGAGATGACAAAAACAAAAACGGAAATGATTTATAGGTTTTTATTTTCGAGATCGATTCTCGAAAATGTTCCTTACCCCCGTCAATTTTCATTGCCAATTTTTCCAATCATCTGATTGTCTTGCAGTGCTATATTCACGAAGTAAGAAAAACAACGAGTCGAGAGTGGATCTTATGCAGATGGAATAGATTTGAAAAAAGAAAATTTTCTCACGAACGTGGAACTGAATTAATTTAATTAACTGCTCGGAATTTTACAAGCACTTCTAGTACTCAGTAAATAATGATTCGAAGATTTTTTATATTTGATCAATCTAAAATTATTCTTTGTTTTTCCATCAAAAGTTCCTCCTTTTTTAAATCCACCGTTTAGACGATGTGAAATTTTCATTTAGACGTTACCCCCCCGTTTCTTGGATCTAGGTTCTCTCGAACATCTGTCGGTTTTTGTGTAGGCGAGATCTTACAAAACAGCGAACGGACAGTTACATTCGCTTGCCTCCCCCCCAAAAAAAATCAAGAGACCTTAAATAGAAAAATATTATATTTTTCCTTGAATTTAATTTTCAACATGCTCGCTACTCAGAATCCGGATCTTTATTCGTTCATTGTATCGTAATAGCGTTTGCAATAGACGCGAAAGCGTGGAATAACGCGAAGGCGAGTTATATGGATGCACTATATCTCTGTCTCTCTCTTTCTCTTCTCTCTCTTCTCTCTCTCTTGTTCTCTCAAAACGCCTCGCCGATAGCTTGGCCACCTGGCACTCGTCCCACCTACGTGAAAGTTCGAATCTATGTGCAACATCGCCAGTCTCGACACACTCCCGACCCTGTCCCTCAACTCGATTCTCGAATCACGCCACACACGCATCAAAAATCCCAACGGGACACACGTAAACACCACTTTGTTTTATATATATATATTTATATATATATGAAAAGACCATATTCAATAGACTAGTATAAGCCATGACCTATCCAATTAATGATAATCAGTCTATGGGAGAAACAAGGGCTCAAATTTTATCCACGAGAAAGTCAAAATATTTACAGCGAAAAAGAGACGATAATGAAAAAAGATTTTCAAGGAAATTACAAATTTTATTATGTCGTTGAAGTAACGAACGTTCTGGCAAAAAAAAAAAATTAAATGTGCTTAACTTGGGAAAAGTTACTCCTCAATTGCACGGCGAGTATACATTCGTACAAAAATCACATGATTTTGAAAAAAAATTCTTGCTAGCATTCCCAGCTTGTGTCCTGTTATTTGATTATTCGAGGAGACTGATGGGAGTCTCTAATATGTAAAAAAAAATATAAAGGAAAAATATTCAGGAAAGAAACCTTGATGGATACCGGTCAGAACGACCGTATTCTGTTCGGGCGTTCATCAATATTCCTTTTCGAAATATTATGGTTCATATTTTTTTAACATAACAGAGAGTCCTATCAGTGTTCTCGAAAAAAAAAAGAAAAAAACAGGACGCGAGCTTGAAAAACGAGAAACAATTTTTTTTCAACAAAATTAAGCCAAAGCCCTGATTTTATCGCCTCTTGAGCCTATCAACAACACTAAATCATGAGATTTTTCTACCAATATATGTTCCCGTTTATTTAAAGTGTAAATTTTCTCTAATTAACCGCATTCAATTTTTTTGCCATAACGTTCGTAACTTCAATCACATATTTTATTAACTAAGAGTACGAAACATAAATGAATGAGAGGGAGAGAGAGAAAAAAATTAATGAAGCTATCGTGTCGTTTTTATTTTCTGAAAAATCACTCGACCAATTGAATAGCAGTCCATTCATAGGGATACTAATCGAGAAAAAAACTTTGATAAGGATAATTTTTCAAATCTTTGCCGTTTCATTTTCAATGATACTACGACTATTACTTCCTGGTTAAGTGTGTATCTTCAAAAGTCAAAATAGTTACAGCGGAAAAGGGACGATAATGAAAATAGATTTTTAAGGAAATTACAAATTTTCTTAATCTGGAATTTGGACACCGGGGAATTTGAAAAACGGGAAACCCGAAAAACTGGAAAGTGGAAAATCAGAACATTGGGAAATCTGGGGAATGGAAATTTGGAATCTCGTAAACTGGAGGTGCAGAAATCTGGAAATGTGGAAGCTTGGAGTGGGGCAAGCGGAAGAAATTGGGAAATCTGGAAACTGAAACTTGGAAAGGGGTAATGTGAAAAGTGAACACCTGGAAATTGGAAATGGGGAAGTTGGAAATTGGGGAACGGGAAACTATGAATCTGGAATCTGAAAACTGTAAATATGGAATTTGAGAACTGGAAAAAGTGAAAATTGGAAAATTGGCAAATCTGGAGAGTGCAAAAGTGGAAACTCAAAAACTAGAGGTGCGGAAATCTGGAAATTGAAAAATTGGAAATCTGGAAAAGAGTAATTAGGGGGAAGTGTTGGAGTTTCAAAACAGGAAATAAATTCGAAAATCCGAAACCTGGAATCGGGAACTTGGAAATGGGGAAGCTGGAAATTTGGAATTTGGACACGGGAAACCTGGAAAACTCGAAGGAATCTCGTAATCCGAAGGTGCGGAAACCTGAAAATTGGAAGAGTGTAAATAGATATGTAAGAGAGGGATATGTACAGGGAGGGGCACTGTAAAAACGCGAAAGGGTGTACATGGACTAAACTACTGCTAATACAAATTTTCTTAAGTAAAAATACGAAAAATAAATTTATGAGAGAGAGAACAAATAAAGTTATGGTCTCGTTTGTATTTTCTGAAAAATCACTCGACCAATTGAATAACATTCCATTCGTAGGGACACTAATCGAGAAAAAAAACCCCGATAAGGATATTTTTTCAAATCTTTGCTGTTTCATTTTCAACTATCACTACGACTACATTGCTTCCTAGCTAAATCAGTATCTTTAAAAAATGATTTTTAGACAGTCACAACTCGATAAGCGTCATTAACGTTGAATTGTAATTTAAAGATTTATTAATTTTTTTCGACAAATTCTAAAATACATCGGATATATGTCGCTGTCCCATTTGCAAAAAAAATGGCCGGATGTGTGCGATGAGGTTGAAAAAAAAAAATAAATAAATAAATAAAATTCTAAACTCCGGAATGGCTTAACCGATTGGAATTTTTTCACGGATGTTGTTCAATAAAAAAAAAAACTATCGGACGCTTAACTCCCATCATGTTTAACTGCCTGTTTCCAAAACAGAAGTAGCTCAACGAGAGTCGAACGCCATGGGAGTGTTACACGAAGGCAATTAAGCATAATGGGACTTAAGGCCCCGTGAGTATACTATATTTTTCGAGACATGACGTGTACACTGGATCTTCGAGGTAACATTTGAGTTTTCAGAGTTTTCTGGGCTTTCAAAAAAATCTAAAAAAATTCTGGTTTACTTCTTTAAGTGCTCTACTACATGGCCCAGAGGTTGCCAAAGTCCAAAGTTTGAAGACGTTGTTAATTTTAAAAAATGACAAATAGACAGAGAAATATAAGTTTGAAATTTTCTGTTCCATTTAAAAACCCAGTGTACACGAGCGGGGTTAAGCATGATGGGAATTATGAATGAGACTTGAGACACATTGGGACTTAAATTTCATACGGTTAAAACGTTCCCAATTTCCATGCGTTAAAATTAGATATTTTCTTATTACGTTATGGAAAGTTTTTTTTTCGACGCGTTGCGAAAGAGTAAGAAAAGCATTGTCGTGACAGAAGGTGATGGGGGGGACCTTCTGTTACACACAATTTACCGTCGACAAATTTTTCCGCGACGCCCGCGCTTGTTAGTCGTCTGAGAGAGCAAGAGAAGCCCCCCTCTCCTCTCGCTCTTCTATCGCAAAGCACAAAACGTCACATATGTGTGTGCATTATTCTATTTGGCGGTTTCGTCATTCAAGGATATATAAGCGCTTATAGCGCGCCCGCGACTATCGCTATTTGTCCGCGTTCTATAAATAGTCTTCGCTGTTGATTTACGAATAAATGAAAGCCGACGCTCGTGCACACCGTGAAGCCGCAACTCCCCTCTACTTCATTCCCCCTTCGAATCACCCCCCTACTCAATCCGCCCAACCAACCGCGGTCGCCATCCGGAGTTCAGGCCGTTGTATTTCTCTTCCTCCTCTTATTCTCAATCGTTTTAGTACTCTCTTCCCTTCGTCTTTCGCAGCATCGCTCTTCGTGTTCATCTGTGCATACAGGGTGACCCAGGAAAAAAAAAAACCGATGATCATGAAGAACGGGGCCGGTTGTTTGTTTTTATTTTCTCGAGGGTATTTGAAAAAGAATAAACACCGACGGTCACGTTTTTGGTCGTACGAACGTGAAGTAAACAAGGATTCATAAGGTAGTAGTCTCGTAACTTAAGCCGATTTTCATGTCTTTTTTGGAGGGCGTTCTTTCGTAGGAAAATAAAAAATGAATCGTTTTGGATATTTAGGATGTTTTTATTTACATATTAAGGATACAAAAAGAAATTTTGTTGAAAAAATTTTATAGTTTATTATTATTATTATTATTGATCGAAGTTGGCAGCCCGGGTCCTAACTTTTTTTCTATCGGAACGATTGCTTTCAAATTTTAACAGGCTACTCTACACACTTATAGTTCTCGTCGGAACCACCGAGAAATTTTTTCACCCCTAACTTTTTATTTTACAACTCCTTCTTTGCTAAAATAAAAGGACTTTAGCAGAGAAGGGGTTGTAAAATAAAAAATTAGGGGTGAAAAAATTTCTCGGTTGTTCCGACGAGAACTATAAGTGCGTAGAGTAGCCTGTTAAGATTCGAAAGCAATCGGTTTGGTAGAAAAAAAGTTAGGACCCGGGCTGCCAACTTTGAGGTGTCAACTTCGATCAATAATAATAATAATAATAATGAACTATAACATTTTTTCAACAAAATTTTTTTTTGTATCTTTAATATGTAAATAAAAACATCCTAAATATCCAAAACGATTCATTTTTATTTTCCTACAAAAAAACGCCCTCCAAAAAAGACATGAAAATCGGCTTAATTTACCAGACTAGTACCTTAAGAGCAATCCCTACTTTTATTGAAGTCAAGCGCAGTCTATAATTGTACCGTCATCGAGTTTTTTTTTTTTATTATTTTCACACGAGAATCATCGAGTATACAGTTGTCGCGAGCCGATCGACAAATCATTTCCCGTTTGGACTGGTGAAACGCGCAATTGAGATCAAAAGAAGAAGAAGACTTTGGGAAAAACAAACGTATTTTTACGATCCTTAAGGCGTTAGTCTGGTCTAGAGCGAGATTTTTGACGTCATTTCTAATGTGCAATAACTTTAAAACCGTTGAAGTTGTCTTGATGAAAATTTACACGTGCATTTATTGATCCTTAGAGAATACTTGTACATAAAAAAAAAAAATTATTTTAAACATTTTCATGTAGTTTTTTGCCTTGTTGAAACATGGTGCGCCGAAAGCCGCCTCAATCGGCGCCCACTCTGGACGATGTTGTATGCATCTGAAAAAAAAATATATATATATATTCTCAATCTGAATGAGTATTCCGAGCACTGGTAGCAGAATTGGTACTTAAAAAAATTTTTTGACAAAATGGCGGCCTGTTGAACTTTTATTAATGATATTTCATACATTTTCGGGTATTCGACGAGTTATAAAATGCCGGCAAAATTATTGTTCGACTCAATTCTGCTACCAGTCCTCGGAAACAGGCTACCTAAGGTACGTGCAAAATTTGAGCTCGATCGGTCCATTAGTTATCGAGATATCGTGGGCGCCGATTTGAAAAACATAGTTCTGAGATAAACGCGTTCAAAGTTTTGACACCGTCCGCGCAGCTGCTTCCCGACCGCGCTACCTGAGCGCGCGGCTTGCTTAGAACTTTTATTTCTCGGCTAATTTTTGAAATATCAATAAACGGTTTTCAGGAGCGTATGAAGAAATTTCTAAGGAATGAGAAAATGAAAAAAAAAATTGATTTTTTCAAATTTCTAGACCAGACTACCGCGTTAATTGCGTCGGATTGTATTATTGTCCATTTTCCGCCTTTTAAACGCCCCTGGGGTAGAAAAACTTTGCCGCCACTCGGCTTCATTAGTGGCGAAGGGATTGTGAGACCACCTAAGGGCAGCAGTTTCTTTTTTCCATGATGCAACTGTTGGAATGTCCACGAGAAGAAAATGGCACGATTTGATAAATGTTCTTCCTCCAACGTGAACGGTCGACGAAGTGAAGAAATTACTTGTTTATTTAACAATTCAGCTAAAAAAGTTACATTCTTTGCCATTGCTCGTACCCCATATTCTTTAAGGGCTCACATACTCCTGGGCGCGCTTGAAAATCGAGTAAATTTGAAAAATTATTATGAAGGTTGTATGGTAGAAAAAAAAATTAAATTGTTGATTTCACATTTTTTATTAACTTTTCAATTAAAGGAAATTTTTCTTTTTTTTTTTCTTTTTATTATTAACATTATTTTGTCACGGGTGTAAATGGACTACTGATGAAAACCATAGCGCCTCCTTGTCAACGTCATAACTTAACCAAAAATTATTCAATCTGCAAAGATAAAAAAGAATCTAGTAAAATAATGTAGTAGTAATGGTCTGACGGAGGGAATCCTTTTTTCTTTTTTTTTCTTAAAAAATAAAGAAATTACAGTATTTCAAGAGTTAGTATACGATTTAAAATTTTTTTAAATTGTGTTTAATAATATATGAAAAATTGCCCAACTAAAAAATGAAAAAAAAACCTAAAAAATTGACTGAGTTATCGTGCTGACACCGTCTAAAAACATAGTTTCGAGAAAAACGCGTTCAAAGTTCACGGTAGGTACAACGCGAACCCGATTTCCGGCCACATTAATTGCTATAACTTTGTAACGGAGTGGAATTTTCTTAAAAAAAAAGTTTTCTTTCAATTCTAAAAAGTACAAAGAATAGAAATCTGTAAAATCGATTTTTTGAAAATTTCAGGAGTACCCGAGCCCTTAATAATTCCGATCTTCCATGCATTTAACATCGAGATCGCCGCCATTCTTTGTGCCATTAAGTAAGCTCGGATACTTATATGTCCGTCGTGACTGAATAAACATTTAAATGAGATAATTCATTGCAATGCACGACGTCGTTGCGTCAATGAAACAATTCGTGCATCATTAAACTCGACGAAATGGAAAAAAAAAAACCAAAAGAAACAAAAACAAAACAGAAAAATCAAAAAAAAAACCGAAGGAAACGAAAAAATGCTAATTTGATATCGATGACAATTCAATATGAAAATAAAACACGATTAAAGATGTCAAAACATCGTTGATGATATTCATTGCGAACGAAAGAAAATATGATTCCTGTGAATTCGTAATTCGACGTCGTTCATAGATAACAGTTGTTAGCCATTTTGGAGTACAATTTCCAAACGTTAAGTTCCAAAACGTAATGGCATAGTTCGAGCCATTCGCTTTGCCCAACGCGGATAATGCCCCTAAAACGACCGTCAACAATTCCCATTAAATAGCTGGTAATACACTCCCCTCCGCCCTCATGAAGCAAAACGACCCATCACTTAAATCCTCAAGCAATTACCGAATTTGGTACACCCTGTATAACGTAAAACTTACCCGGGGACGGGGAGGAGGAAGGGGCAATATGGTATGAGGTTTTTGAGAGAGTGTATTGGTCGGGGCAAGACGAGGCATAAACGGCATAAAAAGAAAGAGCGAGAGATGGTCTTGTCCGTCCCTCGACGACGACGACGACGACAACGACAACGACGACGGCCACGATCAAGCACCAACTCTTAGCGTTTATCCGAGTGAGCACGTGACGATCGCGGAGGAGGATGTTGAAAAGGAGAGAAGGAAGAGGAGCCAAGCGAAGATGATTCTTCTGTGATGTTCCTCTCTTTCTCCTCGCTGTACAGCATCACTTCGCTTTCAACGCGAGCCTTACCATACTCTATCGGTACTCTCGATCATAAACGCGCGATAAATATGTATGTACGAGGTCTGTTCAAAAAGTATCGCGAATTTTTAATTTCCGCGGGCTACGTATATTCGATTTTTGATTTTTTTTTGGCGTTAGGTTGCTACTCGTGTCACTCACTTATGCTGAAAAAATCGGCCATTGTGAATGTTTGGTTAATTGTTGACAGCTGTTTTGGTTAAACGTGTTTTGGCTTGTCTTCGATTTTTGCCTATTCCAAAAAAGCAGCTTCCATTGCGATGATTGAGCTTTTTGGTTTCCACGTCATAATCACAAATCCATGATTCGCCAACAGTGAAAACCCTCTGGAGCAAATTTGGGTCGTCGCGGACCGAGTCCCTACAGCTCCTTAGCAATGTTAAAGTAGTTCTAACACAAATGAAGAGTAATGCAAATTTAATGAGTTTTTGGGAAAACCTAGAAAAAGTACTGAAGAATACTTGTGCGAAATTTGAGACTGTTTCACCGTACCGTTTTCAAGATATCGTTTATCAAAAATTGCAAAATTTGCATACGAACGTATACCTATACCGTACGAAATGAGCACTTTCCGGATATTCAGTCACAAAAATGTTCGAAGGAGTAATGAAAAATTCTTGAAATTTGGCACGAAAGTAGTTTAGTAGATGAAGAATAACATATAGTTTACAGTAAATTTTCGACCATTCAGTAAAAAAGTATGGATTATTGAAAAAATATTGTTTTGAGGCTACAAGAACTCGTGAGCATGACAACGTCGCTGCGCGACGTGGCTGCCCGCCTCACGCACCGCTCCTTCTATCCCTTCCTATTTCTTGTGTTAGAACTACCTTAACGCGACACTGTTTTTCTTCGAAATTGAGCAATTTTGGCACGAATTTCGCGACGAACCGTCTCATGCCCGAATCATTGGTGAAAATCGAATAGCACGAGCCAATCGATATGTTTAGTTCCTCAGCAACTTCTCTAACGGTGATTCGACGATTGGCCAATATTATTTTCGTCACTTCGTCAATGTTTTCTTCTGTTGTCGATGTGCTCGAGCGTCCGGTACGCGATTTCGTTGTTCGCATCTTCTCGGCCCTCTGAGAACATTTTTTTACCACCGATAAACGTTGCTTTGGTCCAAGGTAGCTTCACCATACGCCACAGTCAACATTCGGAATGCGTCCGCGCACTTAATTTCGTTTTTCACACAAAATTTCATACGGATTCTTTGATCCATTTTTTGGAATAGGCAAAAATCGACGACAAGCCAAAACACGTTTAACCAAAACAGCTGTCAACGATTAACTAAACATTCAAAATGGCCGATTTTTTTCAGCATAAGTGAGGGACATGAGTAGCAACGCGAGTTCGCGATACTTTTTGAACAAACCTCGTACTTCTCGATCAGCCATATATTCTTGTTGCAATCCCATGGAATTTAATTCCTCCGTGATCTTAAACACTCGATTCTCCGTGTTCGCTATAACCGATTGATCGACTTTTCTTTTGTTTTTGGTTCTTTTTTTCCTGTTGTTTGCTTTTCCTTTTCATTCAAATTGATCACACCCGGTAGCTTAATCGTCCACTGACCTTCGTCTCTTGGTGCATCGATCGCTTGATTTCTAACGCATCCGTCTTGCCTCATATGGAAAGACGGTCAGACTTCGGGATCTGGCTTGATACTCACTTGTGTCTGTCGAGATATTTGCCTGATCGTCCACTCGTCGTGAAAAAAAACAAAAAATTTACGTCGTCATGTCTCTCTGTGCGAAACGCTCTGTCGCAAACAGCGTTATCCAATTCTAAGCAATCGTTGGATACTAATTAATGAATTAGTCGAGAATCTTTAAAGTGACTAACGTCAAATGCACTTTGACTTTTCGTGGACGAGTTACAGGAGTTATACGCAATCGGAAGACCGAAAACAAAACGATTTTTCAAGAATTTTTCCGGGAAAGACATTTTAATTTATTAACGTAAAAATTTGTATACGTATTGTGGTAACTTTTTACTTTATTTTCATATTTTTTATTTGTAAAAATAATGATTTTTAAAACTGCTATAGGGGAGCTCCTCTAAAAAAAGGTGTCTGGCGGTGAGCACGATATCTCCGGTTTGGATTATTTAAAATTATTTAAAATTATTTAAAATTATTTAAAATAAAATGAACCAAAAATATTCTATTAGTGGATAGATTAATCTAACTATTGATCGAAGGAATAGTCGAAATTTTGATTTTTGACAAAATGGCGGTTCCAAAAAGAAAAAAATCCAATTTTCGACCAACATTTTTTTGTTTAATTGTTTTTAAAAAATAGAAATAATTATCGGAAATTTTATTCCGTCGATCAATACCTGAAGAATGTAACTGAGAAGATTGTGCTAAAATTGAAGACCGATCGGTTAAGCCGTTTTTGTGAAATCGTGCTCACCGACTTTGAAAACACCGTTTTGAGAAAAACGCGTTTAAAGTTTCAAAAGTCGTTTACACGTCGTTATAAATCCTTACAAATATGCATTTATCTCCAGGAATATTTGCCGGATCGATTTGAAATTTTCAGAGGATATACTCAAATATATGTACATTCCGAAAATCCAATAAAAACAATAGATTTTTTGAAATTTCCAACTGCGTATAACCCGTTAAGTATTGTGAAAATACGCTTTTCGCGCATTTGCTGTCAAGGATTTTCCTGTGATCGTAACCTTATTTAGAAGAGTCATTTTTTTATCTTCAATGCACTCCAATTTATCGTAGTATATTTTTAAATAATGATTACTTACAGTTACACTGAACTTAAAAATCTAGAGAAACAAAAATTAAACGATTATCAGTCGCTCAGTCGATTTTCAAATCATCAGTCAATTCGAAGTAATATGTACAATTTATTCTGCGTAAAAATCGCACGAAATGAATGCCTTAACTACCTATACCGATATTTTTCGAAAATTTGAAAATACTATAAATTTTAAATGTCTCGATTGATTTAGAAGAGTCATTTTTTATTTTCAATGTACTCTAATTTTTCGTAATATATTTTCAAATAATTATTACTTGCAATTGTACTTTTAAGTCGGGTTGAATTTCTGGAAAAACCTTTTTTTATCTTCAATGTACTCCAATTTATCGTAGTATATTTTTAAATAATGATTACTTACAGTTACACTTAAATTAAAAATCTAGAGAAACAAAAATTAAACGATTATCAGTCGCTCAGTCGATTTTCAAATCATCAGTCAATTCGAAGTAATATGTACAATTTATTCTGCGTAAAAATCGCACGAAATGAATGCCTTTACTACCTATACCGATTGTTTTCGAAAAATTGAAAATTCTATAAATTTCAAACGTCTCGATTGATTTAGAAGAGTCATTTTTTATTTTCAATGTACTCCAATTTTTCGTAATATATTTTCAAATAATTATTACTTGCAATTGTACTTTTAAGTCGGGTTGAATTTCTGGAAAAACAAAAATTCAACGATTATCAGTCGTTCACTCGATTATCAACTGATCGGTCCATTCGAAGTAATATGTACAATTTATACTGCGTAAAAATCGCACGAATTAAACTCCTTAACCTGTAGCAATTTTTTTTTTCGAGAAATTCAAAATTCCATAAATTTCGAACGTCTCGTTAGATTTTTTTCCAAATTCACTATAACAGTATTCGATGATGGTCTGTATGTGTGAAACAAGTTTTAGTATGATGGATAAAAAATTGCACTAATGCTGTTAACCGACAGTTTTGGAAAAATTCAAAATCCTACGTATAAAATATGTACGAGTAAATGTATTTTTCGAACATTTCGACACACTTTCAACACATTGACCATTGAAGAGTGTAAAAAAAAAATTTATTTCGCGAAAATAAAGCTTCCTCTATGACGAAGCAAAAAAAACACCTATTCTAGGATTAAAAGTGTTATTATTCGTTAATTTCACCGTTCAACATTCCAATGATAACAAACGATTTGATTTTTTCACCATTGAGTTTTTTTATATTCTTACAACAAGCAAAACATGTACTTGTAGCGAGCTTAGCGACAAACATTTCCTGTTCGACTATGAAACCTTTCGCCCAATTGAGATAAAAAAAAGATTAACTTTTGGAAAAAAATATTTTTACGACCCTTAATTGTCGGATTGTCAAACGATCAGACAATTTGACGTAAAACATTTGAAGTATCGTGTGTTAAAATAGCACGAACTAGCCTTAACAAATATCATTAACAAATATCTATAGCGATTTTTTCGAAAAATTCAAAATTTCATGAATTTCGTACGTCTCGATCGATTTTTTTCCAAATTCACTAACCAAACAATATTCAATGATGATCTAGATATGTTTCAAAAGTTTTATTACGATACCTCGAATGCTGTGAAGGTAGTAGTCTGATAACTTAAGCCGATTTTCATGTCTTTTTTGGAGGGCGTTTTTTTGTAGGAAAATAAAAATGAATCGTTTTGGATATTTACGATGTTTTTATTTACATATTAAAGATACAAATAAAAAATTTTTTGAAAAACTTTAATAGTTTATTATTATTATTATTATTATTGATCGAAGTTGGCACCTCGAAAAAAAAGCGCGTGGGTGGCCCCGGTGATTTTGGCTCGTGATGTTATCTGAAATAAAAAATTCTTGATAATTCTTAATTTATAGACATGTCATTCTGGTCGGAACTACTGAAGTTAAATTTCATGGATAAATAATAAAATGGCGGACTTTGGAAAAAAAAGTTTTTTTTTCCCGTTAAATTTCATGGATAAATAACAAAATGGCGGACTTTGAAAAAAAAAGTTTTTTTTCCAAAGTCCGCCATTTTGTTATTTATCCATGAAATTTAACTTCAGTAGTTCCGACCAGAATGACATGTCTATAGATTAAGAATTATCAAGAATTTTTGATTTCAGATAACATCAAGAGCCAAAAACACCGGGGCCACCCACGCGCTTTTTTTTCGAGGTGCCAACTTCGATCAACAATAATAATAGTAATAAACTATTAAATTTGTTCAACAAAATTTTTTTTTGTATCTTTAATATGTAAATAAAAACATCCTAAATATCCAAAACGATTCATTTTTATTTTCCTACAAAAAAACGCCATCCAAAAAAGACATGAAAATCGGCTTAAGTTACCAGACTACTACCTTAAACAACAATATTGGAAAAATTCAAAATTGTGCAAAATCTGTACGAATAAATGTGTTTTTCGGACATTTTGACAAATTTTCAACATACTTACCATTGAAAAGTGTAAAAATAAAAGATGTATTTCACGAAAACAAAGCTTTTTCTGTGATGAAGCAAAAACAACACCTATTCTAGAATGAAAATTTTGCATTATTCGTCAATTTTAGCCTTAGATATTGTAATGATGACAAAAAATTTGATTTATGGAGTTACTACTGAAGGTAATTTTAGTGAAAGGGAAACATTGTTGTTGATCTCCTTCTCACGAGGCGAGTTCTTGATGCTTGTCTGCCGTACCATTGTTGACCCCACACGTCGAGTCGTGCAGCAATTCGCCAATCCGTTCATATTTACGTTTCCAACGGGACAGTCTCGTTGCACGAACGTACGATGATTGTTTCACGATAACCCAATATGTAGTTTCGATATGAACATCGTAACAAGCGTGTACCAGGTTGTCGAGATTGAAAGCACCGCGCGAGTCGTGGTTGCTTTCGTTCAAAACCCTCCGACGTATATTTTTATTTCTAATAATTTAGTTTAACGGACGATTGTTCGTGTACATTTTCACGGACCGCAGCCGTACACCGCGAATTTCCGTCGACCACCATGTGTCCTCCAAACTTCGACACGTATCAAAAGCAGCGGTTGCTATTCGACGGGCTTGAAATTGTTCGCGGAAACGCCTGTGGTCGAATGTCCCAATGGGGAAATGCGATAGCCTCTGGCGTGTTTGGTGCACATTCGCTCTCGTACTTTTGTCATCGTACATAGCTCGAATTCGAACGTGGCTCTGATTACTTTCACAGATGACTGTGGCAAACTGTCACAATTCACTGTATTCGATATTAGGTTTTTTTTTTTATTCGTCACAGAGCCAGAAGGCATTCACCTCGGTATTTTGGTGTTTATAATTGAAATTTCATTAAATCCCGTGACAATATGGTTGCCTGAAGGTACCATTTTCCGGGCAATGCTTAGCGGCAGCTTTTTTAATAACTTGCTAATGATTTACTGAAAAAAGGAGTTTTGTTTAATTTTTTCAAGAATTTTTCCTGGAAAGACATTTTAATTTATTAACGTAAAAATGTATACACATATTGTGGTAACTGTTCAGTTTATTTTCGTATTTTTTATTTGTAAAAATAATGATTTTTAAAACTGCTATAGTCGAGAGCTCTTCTAAAAAAAGCAGTTTTGTTTAAGGAGTTATATGCAATCAGGAAACCGAAAAAAAGTGATTTTTCAAGAATTTTTCCTGGAAAGACATTCTAATTTATTAACGTAAAAATGTATACACATATTGTGGTAACTGTTCGGTTTATTTTCATATTTTTCATTTGTAAAAATAATGATTTTTAAAACTGCTATAGCCGATCTCCGAGAGCTCCTCTAAAAAAAGGCGTCTCGCAGTGTGCACGATATCTCTGGATTGGATCATTTTAAATGAAGAAACAAAAAAAGATTTCGTTAATATAAGGTATTATCTAGTATTTGATTGAAGGAATAAGGAAAATATTAATTTTTAACAAAATGGCGGCTACTCAAGAAAAAATTTCGATTTTCGATAAAAGTTTTGGCCTTAAATTGTTTATAAAATGGAAAATATTTATCGGCGAGAAAAAACCTTCGGTCAATCACTAAAAAATCTATTTATAAAGGTTTAGCCGTTTCCGAGGAATCTTTGTCGCCGACTTTGAGAATACAGTTTTGAGAAAAACGTAAACAAACTTTTCAAATCATGTTCAGACGCCCCGAGGCTTCTTTACAAATATGCGCGTAACTTCGAAAATATTTGTCGGATTGACTTGAAATTTTCCGTGTATATACTTAAATATATGTACATTACGGAAATTAAGTAAAACAATTTTTTTTTCGACAATCCTGACTATGAATTTTGAGGAATTGACCTCTTTTGCTAGTTTAGAAAAAGATTTTTCGACTCTCCGAAGTTCAGAATTAGGGATTATCGAATTCAGGATTATCAAATTCGTTAAAAATAAAACTATGACAGGGGCCTTAGTATACAGTACACCCGGTACATACTCGCACATCAGTTCGTGGATCTATTGCTAAACCATTTACAGATAAAACCGGCGTTTTACTGGCTCTCATCACGACGGAAATTTCAGTGAAAAATGTTCATCTGAATCTATTTTCGTTACTCCACATACGGATCCATATCTTAATCAAACAACCATTGACCCCACACCCTGTTTTAATTTGGGTGAAAAAAAAATGCTGTTACTCTTCAAATACCACTCAACCGTGTTATACATATTTGATTTTTGATATCGGCATACATTCCCAAAACGACCAACTGTTGACACATTAGCGTGTTGCGTGGATCTTTCGTGTGGCCTTGGTACACATATTTCGAAGTCTCGTATTGTGTCGGGTCTTAAATGGCCTAACCAGCCTCGAGCGCACAGTCATTTCGCCACTGTTTTCGTTTACCTTGAAATCCCAATGAAAATTGAAATCGTACGAAAGTCGTAAACAACCGGAATTCAATATGGCACCTGAATAGCGAAAAATGGTACCTGGAGCGATTCTTCAGCTAGCGGATTAGGAATGTAACGTAAACAGAATCGAGTTTAAAACATGACGGAATAAATATGCTACATTGGGAAACAAAATAGGACCCCCCAAGGTACCATTTTACAAATGAAAAATGGTAACCTGTAATTTTTAATCCTGACACCGATCTTAGATCAGGAATCTCAATAACTGCCAGGGTACCATTTTTCATGAAAATGGTACCCCGGAGGTTATCGAAAGGGCTGATTTCGAATGCGATGCAAAAAAAAATGTAAAAATTCGATATATTTCGCCACTGTTTTCGTTTATCTCCGGATTCCAATGAAAATTAAAATCATACGAAAGTCGAAGACAACGGAATTCAATATGGCACCTGAATAACGAAAAATGGTACCTCGAGCGATTCTTCAGCTAGCTCATTAGGAATGTAACGTAAACAAAATCGAGTTTAAAACATGACGGAATAAATATGCTAGATCGGGCAACAAAAAAGGACCCCCCGAAGGTACCATTTTTTCAAATGAAAAATGGTAACCTGTAATTTTTAATCCTAACACCGATCTTGGATCAGGAATCTCAATAACTGCCAGGGTACCATTTTCGATCAAAATGGTACCCCAGAGGTTATCGAAGGGGCTGATTTCGAATGCGATGTAAAAAAAAATGTAAAAATTCGATATATTTCGCCATTGTTTTCATTTACTTCCGGATTCCAATGAAAATTAAAAACGTACGAAAGTCGTAGACAACGTAATTCAATATGGCACCTAAATAACGAAAAATGGTACCTGGAGCGATTCTTCAGCTAGCTGATTAGGAATGTAACGTAAACAGAATCGAGATTAAAACATGACGGAATAAATGTCGGGTAGATCGGGAAACAAAAAAGGAACACCCAAGGTACCATTTTTCGAATGAAAAATGATAACCTGTGATTTTTAATCCGGACACCGATCGGGAATCTCAATAACTGCCGGGGTACCATTTTTCATCAAAATGGTATCAAATGGTTTCGAATTTTGACATTTACTTTACACCGCATTCGAAGTCAGCCCCTTCAATAACCTCCGGGGTATCACTTTTCATCAAAATGGTAAAATGGTACCCCGGAGGTTATTTAAGGCGCTGATTTCGAATGGGATGTAAAAAAAATGGAAAAAATTCGAAATATCAAAGTTATCCTGTGCTTCTCATTCGTAATTTTCTTCTATTTCTCCCCTTTGGCCATTCTTCTTCGAGCTTTATGGCACGAACAAGGATAACCCCCGAACGTTAAAAGCGTTGGCGGTGGTACCAGGTCAGGTAGGCGAAACACCTTTCGACCTCGGGAAACAATGCACGAGGTGAGGTGCCTCTGGGGTTGCACAATTCACGGTATGACCGTCTGTGCGGTGCGGAGAGTATCGCGACTCGAGGAGTATATCTGCATGTATATATGTGTAGGCGGCAAAAAAAGCGGAAAAAAAAAAGAAATAAAAAAAAACAGCACCAGGCCGTGGAGCCGGCACCGCCCCTGCAGGCTCCGCGTGGACTCTCTCAAGGTGGTCTCGTCTAAATATAGCCGACCGCGGCCAGGAATAACGCGCCCAGCAGCTAGCCGGCAATGACCAAAGCCCACCTCTCGTCGTTGGCAATGCAACGAGCCATACAACGAGACGCTTTTCAGACTTGTCGTCGCTCGTACACACCAGGACATAACGTCATAACGTCAATGAGCGGGTCAGTTTTGTTACTTTTCCAGAAAATCATACAAGCTTCCATCATTCACGATTCTCGGTACATTTTTCCACCGCAAATTTTCCCCTCCGTGATCTCCGAAGTTTGATGGCCACAGAATCGACTTTGGAGTGCTGCAATTACAAAAATCTCTTTATAAAACGAAAAATAATTGTCGAAAGTTAAAATGGCAGCGACTTAATAGATTACGATTTTTCACATTTTTTACATATTTTTTTACATAAACATATTAATTCAATGTCCCCTCTTTGCTGTTTCGTCCTTCTCGAGTGGCTCCGCCAATTTGAATTTGCCTATAATTTAATTTTTCCCGTTGTACATCTTTGTGCTTGGTAACGAGGTAGAAGTTGGCAATATTTTTGTGACATAAACAGTTGACAAGTTTAGCTGGTAGTCGCGAGCGAATCGTACAAAGCGCTAAAACACCACTGACGGGTTCGGATTAAAACGGTGAGAGGGCACGAATTTGTAGAAAGGTGACGAAAGGAAAATTTTACGAAAACCATGCGGAATTATCACTGTATACGATCGAAAGTCTTTATCGTTTCGTTAAAAAATATTTTCCATCGATTAAAATGAGTACATGCAACAACCCGATTAACCACGATCAGGAATGATAAGTCCGATTGAAGAGTGTCCATGGCGCGTTGTACTCAATCGCTGAATACTCTCTGTGGAGAACTCGAGTCCCGGCTAGTGACGCGTTTCTCGAACGCCCCGATTAATTTATATGTTAATGAGTACGTGTCAAAAATTAAATTCATGCATCGAGCTCGAGTAAGATGTAAAAAAGACGAAGAAAATAATGAATACGAGTCAGAGTACCACATAGCTTGGGAAGTCGTCCAGTACAAGCTACTTCTGTTCTCACCAGCGACTTCTCCGGCACTCTGGCCTCGTCTGCAAATTTATATTTAACCCATTCGCTTCGTGAAAATGGCCTGAAAAACAACGTCAGATTTCAGGCACCACTGTATCGGTCATAAACTAGAAATTCTCTT
Source organism: Oxytorus armatus (assembly GCA_958009045.1). Lineage (NCBI taxonomy): Eukaryota > Metazoa > Arthropoda > Insecta > Hymenoptera > Ichneumonidae > Oxytorus > Oxytorus armatus. The sequence goes on from OY253752.1 coordinate 22,925,569, forward strand.
GACTCACAACCATCTACATACATTTCAATGCTTCAAGTATTAATATTTTTTTGCGCAAACCATGAAAAAGCGTCAATTCACAGGGATTTTAATTGAAATTGAAAAAAAAAAAAAAAAAACACTAATTTTCATATTTGATCCATTTTTTTATCGTTATTGGTGTTGTAAAAAAAAGGGCGTAAAAGTTTCTCGAAGGCCCCGGTGATTTTGGCTCTTGATGTTATCTGAAATAAAAAATTCTTGATATTTCTTAATCTATGGACATGTCATTCTGGTCGGAACTACTGAAGTTAAATTTCATGGATAAATAACAAAATGGCGGACTTTGGAAAAAAAAACTTTTTTTTTCCAAAGTCCGTCATTTTGTTATTTATCCATGAAATTTAACTTCAATAGTTCCGACCAGAATGACATGTCTATAGATTAAGAGTTATCAAGAATTTAATCTATAGACATGTCATTCTGGTCGGAACTACTGAAGTTCAATTTCATGGATAAATAACAAAATGGCGGACTTTGGAAAAAAAAACTTTGTTTTCCAAAGTCCGTCATTTTGTTATTTATCCATGAAATTTAACTTCAGTAGTGAAGTTAAATTTCATGGATAAATAACTTGAAAATGAGTGACTTAGTTGCGGTGTACCTCAGTAATGAGCGACGATTTCGGTCTGAAAAAATTGTAAAGTGTGCTCAAAATGTGACTAAATATGCGGTAAAAATTTCGCAGTGGTATCTTTATTTCGTTCGCAAAAAAAAAATTCCCAAAAAAGCGTAACAAAAGAGCCTTCACACGGGATGACGGCCTCAATTAGGAATCTGTGAATTTATTTATGAATTCCACTGTTCGAAATTTAAATACTCTTTCTCAATGATGATGTTGAATTTTGCATCGTTGGAACGTAACAAAATAGGTTTTTCAATTTTTATTTTCAGTATTCCTCTTGCTTCTCTGGCCCATTTAAGCCCAGCTCCTTGAGGTAGTAGTCTGGTAACTTAAGCCGATTTTCATGTCTTTTTTGGAGGGCGTCTTGTTGTAGGAAAATAAAAATGAATCGTTTTGGATATTTAGGATGTTTTTATTTACATATTAAAGATACAAAAAAAAAATTTTTTGAAAATATTTAATAGTTTATTATTATTATTATTATTGATCGAAGTTGGCACCGCGAAAAAAAAGCGCGTGGGTGGCCCCGGTGAATTTGGCTCTTGATGTTATCTGAAATCAAAAATTCTTGATAATTCTTAATCTATAGACATGTCATTCTGGTCGGAACTACTGAAGTTAAATTTCATGGATAAATAACAAAATGGCGGACTTTGGAGAAAAAAAAATTTTTTTCCAAAGTCCGTCATTTTGTTATTTATCCATGAAATTTAACTTCAATAGTTCCGACCGGAATGACATGTCTATAGATTAAGAGTTATCAAGAATTTAATCTATAGACATGTCATTCTGGTCGGAACTACTGAAGTTAAATTTCATGGATATATAACAAAATGGCGGACTTTGGAAAAAAAAACTTTGTTTTCCAAAGTCCGTCATTTTGTTATTTATCCATGAAATTTAACTTCAATAGTTCCGACCAGAATGACATGTCCATAGATTAAGAATTATCAAAAATGTTTGATTTCAGATAACATCAAGAGCCAAAATCACCGGGGCGACCCGCGCGCTTTTTTTTCGAGGTGCCAACTTTGATCAATAATAATAATAATAATAATAAGCTATTAATTTTTTCCAAAAAAATCTTTTTTTGTATCTTTGGAAAAAAAAACTTTTTTTTCCAAAGTCCGTCATTTTGTTATTTATCCATGAAATTTAGAATGACATGTCTATAGATTAAAAGTTATCAAGAATTCAATCTATAGATATGTCATTCTGGTCGGAACTACTGAAGTTAAATTTCATGGATAAATAACAAAATGGCGGACTTTGGAAAAAAAAACTTTGTTTTCCAAAGTCCGTCATTTTGTTATTTATCCATGAAATTTAACTTCAGTAGTTCCGACCAGAATGACATGTCTATAGATTAAGAATTATCAAAAATGTTTGATTTCAGATAACATCAAGAGCCAAAAACCGGGGCCACCCACGCGCTTTTTTTTCGAGGTGCCAACTTCGATCAATAATAATAATAAGCTATTAAATTTTTTCAAACAAATCTTTTTTTGTATCTTTAATATGTAAATAAAAACATCCTAAATATCCAAAACGATTCATTTTTATTTTCCTACAAGAAAACGCCCTGCAAAAAAGACATGAAAATCGGCTTAAGTTGCCAGACTACTACCTCAAAGGAGGCCACAAAAAAACGTTTTAACGATTTTTCTCTTCGAAAATCCAACCTTAAGGGGGATGAATGTTATTAAAAAATCAATTTTCGTTGCATTCCAACGATGCAAACGTCAACATCATTCTCAATGACCGCGCGACGAATTAAAAATTAGTAAAATAACAAATGTAAAAATTTCCCAACTAAATTTATCTTTCTTTCGTTTATCGCGCAGAAATGTTCGGACTACAAGGCGTCGACTGTGCCGACATTCGCGAGAACGGAACCGCCGGACACCCAAGTGACGAAATCCGTAATCGCTCTGTTGCTTCATTATGGCTGGAACAAATTTACCATCATAACCGAGAGCGCCTGGTCGACGGTCGCTAAATCCCTCGAGGATCAGGCTGTAAAGCACAATCTCACTGTCAATCATTATAGAACGGTCGAGGATAGACACACCTGTTGCGAGGAACGTATGCCTTGCTGCCAAGTCAGCGTTTGGTTTCAACTCATACAGGAGACCAAGAATATGACTCGAAGTGAGTCGACAGTTTGTTTTTCTTCTTCTTCTTCTTCTTCTTCTTTCTTTCTCTTTCGCGTCGGCAAAAAATATTTATCTTCGGTCGACGTCTGGCGTCTCGCGACAAAATTAACATTTTTCGACCTTGCCACTTTGAAAATGACGTTGCAACATTTTTACTCGAACTCGTTGCATCCACGTTGTTGTTATGGATTCAGGAAATTTTGTTGAATAACAACCTTCTCGTTCTTTAACTGTAAAGACTGTTTTGTTACATATGAAATTTCTTATTCTCGTCACATTTTATATCAAACATTTTTGAACTTATTATATATTGTTTTGATTTTCTTTCATTCGCAGTTTACATCTTTCTGGGCACAGCAATGTCACTGATTGACATGATGAACTCAATGCAAAATCAAAGGTTACTCGACTACGGGGAGTATATGGTGATACACGTGGACATGATGACGCACTCGGCCCGAGAAGCACAGAAGTACTTATGGAGTCGGTATTCTCGCCCTTGCCCTCGCTCATTCTCTCGCATTATATATATATATTTTTTATTTTATTTTTTCGTTTTTTTTTTCATCTTATATTCTTTTGTTTGCTCTTTGCTTACTTTATTTTATTTTTCATAAACTTTTCTTCGCACACTCACAGAGCTTTATCGCCAAATTTTTCAGAGCCCGAGCACTTTGACAATCTGAAGAATTGCCTCGAACCAAAGGACTTCCTGAAACGCGCCCGTTCATTGATGGTCGTTGCGTCGACGCCACCGACGCAAAATTATGAGGAATTCACGAAGAAGGTGCGCGATTACAGTAGCAAAGAACCGTTCAATTTTCCGATGCCCGAACTGTTCAAGAAGAAGTTCGACAAGGTACAATGTTCTTATTTCTCTTTTATTTTTATTTTTTTTCTTTGCGTCGTGATCTTGTTCCTAATTCTTTCACACTAATATCCATTTTCTTTGAAATAAAATGACAATGGACTAAATAGTACATTTTTACACTTTTTTTCATTACACTATACATTTTTGGTCAATGTTTCACTTTAAGTTCATATGTGAAAAAAAAAGGGGCCGACGCCATATCGAAGATATAAAATTGTGAAAAAATGATTTCTAGTGCTACATCGATTTTTTTGTGTACATGTGGTTTTTAGTTATTTCCTCTTTGTATTTATGATTCATTAATGGGAGAAAATGCATCGATACAGGGACTTATGAGAAATTTAATAAATACCACTTCTTTTTTTTTTGCCACGGCTACAAATTAGTTGGTGCAGCGAAATCGCTGTCATCTTGTTTCCCCGATGGAGTTTCCGCTCCAATGTGTGCCCGGTTTCTCTTCGTAATCATTCAAGAATCAAAACGTCACGTCCTTCGTGGCGCTGCGATTTTTTTCAATTTTTGGCAGATTCTTCAAATTGGACCATCGAGTTTCGGAAATTTTTCCATACACACCCCTTCTCATTTTGTTCCGGCGTTTTTCGCCTACAATAATTTAGATATAGGGATGAATGAAACGGCATTATCTAAGCTTACTCGTCGCATTTTCAAAACCCTCTAATGAAACTTCAATCGGTCGAACGTGGGTAAAGTCATGGCCATTTGAAATTTCGATATTTATGGATTTCCGAAAAAAATGGGCAAAAGGGACGTAGGAGACTATTATTTTTTCATCATTTACTAAATTTTAAGTCTCTATGCGATTCGAAATTGTCCTCGTTATTGAAAACGCCAAAAAATCCAAAAGGTTTAACGTTTTTTTTTTTTTTTTTCATTACTCGTTTTTTCGTTTAACGGAGAACACCACTGTGATCCCCTGTATTTTTTTTAAAACAATATTTTTCCAAATCCCTGTGTACTTCTCTTCAAAATATCATATTATCAACGAAAACACTCGGTATTTTTTTTCAAATCGACGTTGAAGAGAGTTCTGCTGCGTGCCGCGGAAATGACAGCACCTGACGCGAGAGCTTCCCCAGCGCCACCATGCGGCATGAAACATGTGAAAAAAAATGTTTTTCGATACATTAATAAACAAGGAACAAAACCCAAAAAAATTTTTCGAATATCTCTTTTTTTTTCCCACAAAAAAAAATTCTTGAAAAATGTGAAAAAAAACAGAGGGTCACAGTGGTGTTCTCCCATAATATTTGTGTATTTTCAAATCTGCTAGTTTGTGAATGCGTCTGTGATCAGTTTTTCGAGGATTTGTAACGAAGTTCCGTTTGAGTGATACCTTTTGGCAAATTTTCTATTTGTCGTAACAATTTTTTCTTTACTCTTACAAAATCAAAACTGATTTTTTAGTACGTTCCTATTCACGCTGCGTACCTTTACGACTCGGTGATGTTGTACGCCGGTGCAATTGATCAATTGTTACGGGAACAGCCGGATCAATCGCTCGAGGAAATAACGAGCAACGGTACACAGATAATCGAGACGATAATACGGAAACACGTGTATCAGAGTAAGTTTAAGAATAATTATCGTCGTGACATTAAATGAAACTTTTTATTCCCCCTGCCCCCCCACTCCTTGGATCGCAAATATGAAAGGATGTTACAATTTTTTTTCTTAGGCATAAGCGGTGCTACGATAAAGATTGACAAGTTCGGCGATTCCGAGGGCAATTTTTCGGTTCTCGCGCTCAAGAAAGATCGCTTTCAATTGAACAACTTCTCGTGCGACTTCCAAATGAAGCCAGTTGGACAGTTTCAGCAGGGTGAAACACTAGTGAGTGAGTTGTTAACAACACTTGCGTGAATTATTATTGGGTAAAGAAGAAAGTATAAAAACGTTTTTCATTTTTTTTGTTTTTTTTTCGTTTGCGAAAAACGAACGTCTATTTGTTAAAATGCTCAAGTTACAAAAGTGAAACTCGAGTAATATGCGATCGTGCTTGTTGCTTGAATTGGGCAAATGAATTATTAACTCCCGAAACGATAAATTTTCTGTCAAATTTATTCGTGCATAATTTTGCCAATCTCCTTAATCCGCGTGGGCAGGGTTAAATATCATTTCTCGTTGAGCCCAAAAAGATCTACATTGCGACAAAGTCCAAGCCCACTGAATAAATATCCATCGCAGACGCAGGAAATCTTACGAACATTTTTTTACACTCAAGCCATTGTCAGTTATTTCGTGGGAATAATCGTGAAATTGGATCGATTTTCCGAATCAGTACGAATCGTTAAAATATTTTGTATCACTCCCCGCTGCCAAGAGGTCACATAGAACATAAATATCGTGCGAAAGATTGAGGAAGAGAGAATGTATCGTTGAATTTTCGTAGGTTTACAGGCCGTCGGAGTCGATGGATTGGCCGGGTAAAAATAAGCCCGAAGCCGAGCCGGGCTGTGGTTTTTTGAACGAACATTGTCCCAAGGACGACACGCATCTTCGTAGTATCATAATAGCCGCTGTGCTGGCTGTCGTACTTTTTTGCGCTGGGGTCGTAACAATGAGTATATACAGAAGATGGAAAATCGAACAAGAGATCGAGGGTCTACTGTGGAAAATTGATCCGGGCGATATACACGGATATCCGCATCTTGACAACCTCATGTCCTCCCCTAGTAAGGTCAGTCGCTGTCCAAAAAAACGTTCAACCGAACGTTCCGCTCAACCGAAATCAATCACGTCAGACTCGTTCCGCCGATAGAATTAATATTTCTTATTTTTTAACAATAAAAATTACTAATTATTGTTTTATGTTTTTATGTTCAATCAGTTAAGTTTAGTTAGCGCAATGTCGTACGAGTCGAGATGCGGCGGTCAAGTGTTTGCGCAAACCGGGCATTATCACGGTGTCGTCGTTCGCATAAAAGAGCTCAAATTCTCAAAGAAAAAAGACATATCGCGCGACGTCATGAAAGAGATGCGAGTACTGCGTGAGATAAGACACGGAAATCTCAATTCGTTCATCGGAGCCTGCGTCGAGCCCATGAGAATACTGTTAATTGCCGATTATTGTGCCAAAGGAAGTCTTTACGTGAGTATTATTGTTACAACAGTTTATAATTACGTTTTTTTTTTTTTAGATATTCACTGCTCAATTCGTTTTTTTTTTATCTGCGAACAGAAAAATTTCTCGTGTCAACGGTTCACGAAAGAAGTCTATCTCTACGGATATAAATTGTACGATAATTTCGCGTTACGTGAATAAAATAATATGTTTTATAAATTTCAATACGACTCGACATATTCGAATTTCATACCACAGTACTAACGAACTTTTTTTTTCTAATTTCGTGGTTTTTCAATCCTTTTAATGGAAAATCCCACTGTGACGGGCTCAAAAAAGATCCTTTCTCACGAATTTTTGTTTGCTACTCAATGAATTATTTCATGACTGCGAGAAAGGTGCGCTTTCAAGGACAATTTGAAGTTGTTTTAAAAAAAATGTAATTCAAAAATAATGAAAACTATGACAGTTATATGGAACAGAGTTGCCGATCCGTAAAATTGTTTACGTTAACGGTGAAATCCATATCTCTGGCATGGTTCATCTAAAAAATAAAACAAATTTTCTTAATCTGCATAAATGTAGTTTTCGTAAAGCGTAGCCGTTCTTTTTTTCAATTAATTTTTCTCAAAATGGCGGCATGTTGAAAAAAAATCTTTTTAACAATTAATTTTTTAAATAAATAATGAAATAATTCATTAAGTAGCAAACATTCGTGAAAAAGGACCTTTTTTGAGCCCGTCACAGTGGGATTCTCCCTTAATATCCCACTGTTTCGTTAAAATCGTTGTCTTTGCGTTTCAGGACATCATCGAAAACGAGGACATAAAGTTAGACGATATGTTCATTGCGTCACTAGTTCATGATCTCATTAAGGTAAGAAAAAAAATCCTATACTTTTAATTCAAATCTTCAAATCGATATTGCCAATTGAAGTTATTACGGGATGTAATAACTGAATGGGAATTGAATTTTTCTGTATTTCTTCACCAAAAAAAAAAAAAAAAACAAGGGTATGCTTTACATTCACGAGTCGTCCGCGCTAGTCTGCCATGGTAATCTAAAGTCTTCCAATTGCGTCGTTACCTCACGATGGGTACTTCAAGTCTCCGATTTTGGCCTTCACGATATGCGCCATTGCGCCGAGTCCGACAGCATCGGTGAACATCAGTATTATCGAAGTAAGTCTCATAAAGTATTTAAATGAAGAAATAAATAGGAAAAAAAATGCTGAAAACTTTTGTCCGTTTTACTTTTTGTTTCTGATATAATTAATTAAAAAATATTATACAAAATCATAAAAAAAAAAAATAAAAAAAAATAATGTATATTTCCGCAGACTTGTTTTGGAGAGCGCCGGAGCTCTTGCGGAATCCCAACGCCCCGATACAAGGCACTCAGGAAGGAGATATATATTCGTTCGCCATAATTCTATTCGAGATGATCGGTCGTAAAGGACCGTACGGTGGAGTCAATTTGGAACCCAAAGGTAGATTTAAAAAAAAAAAACTTTCTTTTATAATCAACGTTATTCCTAATAACAAAAATTAAACGAGTATTCAAATTGAAACATTTTTACAAGAAAAAAAACAAATGTTTGGAACTTAATTCGCGTGAATCGTACGGTAAAATTGTATTATCGAATTTTTTTTTTCTTCAGAAATCATAGACAGAGTAAAGAGGTATCCGGACGATGGTGAACCGCCATTCAGGCCAAACACAGAAATACTGTCGGAATCAGAGGCCGACTGTGCCGATTATATTGTGAGCACGATAATCGATTGTTGGACCGAGCGTCCTGAGCTAAGGCCCGACTTCAAAATGATCAGGACTAGGTTGAAGAAGATGAAGGCCGGTCGTCATCGTAACATAATGGACCAAATGATGGACATGATGGAGAAGTACGCCAACAACCTCGAGGATCTAGTCAGTGAGCGTACGCGCCTTCTCTTCGAGGAGAAACAAAAAACGGAGGATCTCCTGCATAGAATGTTACCCGAGTTAGTGTTCTCTTCAAATTTATTTGTTTATTTTTTCTTTCTTTTTTTTATCATTCTAAGATAATCACAGACACTCAGGATATTCAATAACGATCGCAACAAGCGGTATCTAAATTGATGTTATTTCACGTTCATTTTAAACGCAGAAGAAAAACTTCGCCGAGTATCCTTAAGGACTTACATACGTCCAGCGGTACCGAAAACGTACCAAAAGAAAAACTGTTTTTAGGAGGGATAGAAATAGAAATTGATAAAAAAATTCTTACACATTGTTTATTACTGTGTTAAGTTTGTAAAAAAATTTATTTCAATTTTTTTTTTCAAAAATTACAACTTGAAAAATCACATTTTTTGAAGCACTGTAAAAAAAAAGTTGCTCCACGGTCGGCAGTATTTCTTCCTCAAATGTTGACGGATCTGCAAAATGTAAAGAAATTCTTGTAAAATAAGGTAGTAGTTATAGTCTGTCGAGCCGGACTTTTGAAATTCGAAAAATTAAACAATTTACGGTAATTTAAAAAAAAATGTTAAGTTTGTGTCAAAAAAAGTCACACTTTAATTGTTTTTATAAAATTTTCTAATTATAATTTAAAAAATCCGGCTCGACAGACTATAGAAAAAACAATTCCGAATATTAAAAAAAAAAAATCATCAAAAAATATTAAAAACCGTACGAGTTATCATGCCGACCGTGTCAGAAAAAGTAGTTTTGAGAAAAACGCGTTTAAAGTTTCAAGCGCGTTTCGCTCGAAGTCGCGCGCGGCTGGAGCAAGAACTTTATGAATTTTTTTAATTTATTTAGTTAACTTACGTCTAATCTCCCATTCCAGCTTCATATTGTACGCCTTCCTTGTCAGTAAAAATTTGTTGTTGTTTATTTTTTTTCTAATCGACGAATTGTTCTGGCCTCTTTTGTTGCTTTGGTAGCGTTGATTCGAGCGTGTTTCATGGGGAATTTTTACAATCAGCTTACACAGAAATACGCCTAAGACTATAAGGAATAATAATCTGTAAACAAAACAAAATCGATTCTTTGAAAATTCTCGACGTATGTAAGGCCTTAAATCACCGAAGCGATCAATTTGCAACTTTATCATTTTCTTTTCAGACCCGTTGCCAATTGTTTAACAAACGGAATCGGCGTAGAACCCGAAGCCTTTGATCTGGTCACTATATACTTCAGTGATATTGTCGGATTCACCGCAATGTCAGCGGAAAGCACTCCCTTCCAGGTAACGAGTCTATTAATTAAAAAAAAAAAAAAACATTTTCCTCCGCCGGACAAAGAAGTGATCCGTTGTTTTTTATTTACGCGATAGGTGGTGAACTTTCTGAATGATCTTTACACATTGTTTGATCGCATAATAAAAGGTTACGACGTGTACAAAGTTGAGACTATCGGAGACGCTTACATGGTGGTAAGTTAAATTTTCATTTTCTAATTGAAACAGAGGGTAAATGCACTTTTTAAATGACAATTTTATTATTAAAAAAATGTTTTTATCCAGGTTTCGGGATTGCCGATAAAAAATGGTAACAGACATGCCGGAGAGATAGCCTCGATGTCGTTGGAGCTTTTGAACGCGGTCAAAATTCACACGATAGCGCACAGGCCTCAAGAAACTTTGAAGCTAAGAATCGGAATTCATACAGGTGAAATATGATTTTCTTTTTAATCTCACGATAACGTTTCTCATCGAGAATATCTATAGATTATTTCGTTTTTGCATATGAAAATTAGGTCCTGTAGTGGCTGGGGTTGTGGGTTTGACGATGCCACGATACTGTCTTTTCGGAGATACCGTTAATTCAGCCTCGCGAATGGAGTCGAACGGCGAACCATTGAAAATACACATAAGCGGTCAGTGCAAAGACGCATTGGACAAAATCGGTGGTTACATCGTCGAGGAACGAGGCGTTGTGCACATGAAAGGAAAGGGCGATGTGAAAACTTATTGGCTCGTTGGGGCTAATGAAAAAGCCATACAGAAGCGAGAAGTGAGTTATCTTCTGAAAACAAAAAAACGTTACAAATTACGAAAAGATTTCGTAATATTCAATCTTAGGGTGTTTTTTCTTCTTCTTAATAGTTCACTATTAATTTGTTAGATAATTTTTCATCGTATTCCACACGAATAATTATCATCTGTCGTCCCATAACGTCGCCATTACGTAGATATTAATTTCGCAGGGTTTTTTTTTGTCTATCTCACGATAAAATTCAATTTCGACAGGTCGACGTTAATGATCTTCCGCCGCTTTTCTGTCGTCCACGACGAAGTCCAAAGTTAAATCCAGATTCCCGTCAGGCCTCATTATTGGCAATGTTGGGTGCGGGTAGCCGTAGACAATCGAGCGTACCAAAACCAACGGCCGACGATTCTGTCTCGCAGTGTGGCGGCTCTAGTCCGGTGCCGCGTTCTTTGCGTCTCGGAAAATTTGACCGATCGCCGATATACCTAATGGACAGCGTGTCAAAAACGACACTCGAGAATGTAACGATACGCGAAGAAGCCGAGGATCGCGCGGCAAATATAAAACTCGCACTCGACGATCTTTTCCTCGATGCGAGGGGTAAACTTCGTAAGAACCCTCGACTACTGTCGACAATCCCGTCGTCATCGACGACCAACGATTGTCCGTCAAAGATGATAATACGCGAGTCACGCTCGCTCGATCCTTTTCCCGCTGAGCTTGGTAAGAAAAAATTTGAATTGCCAAAGTGTCGGGGCAAAGAGCCAAAAAAGAGTTTTCGCTCGTTGGAAAATTGCGACAAGTGCGTTAGAACGAGCTCCAAGACAAATTTAACGAGTAAATTATTGAACAACAATTATCCGAATGGCAATGTGATTTTAGTGTCGCGAGTTGATAATTCGGTTAACGAGGCACAAACGCCGCTATTGGGAGACGAAAATGTTTGCTCGAGCGACGCCCCAACCGTCAAAAGATGGAGATCACTCGATCAGGTTGTACCAACTGCAGAGTGTACTGATAACGTACCCGATAAAAAGTCATCCGCGCGAAATTCTCTGAGAAGCTGGCTCGTTAATTTGTTCAACGGCAATGGTTTGCGCAACAGCGACGTTTCATTGAGGCGAGGTGTCATCACCGGTTACGACATACAGTCCGAGAGAGAGAGCATTGTTTGATTGTTCGACGGTGTTATTGTTATTTTACGGGATAAGGAACGACGGTGAAACGACAATGACGAAAATGAACGCGAGCGGGAAATGAATGAATTTGCTCGAATTACACGAGAATGAACGAGTTGCATGATTTTTTTTTAATTAATTTTTTTTTTTAATACGATTCGAAGTGAAGAGCGATAATTTTTGTTTATTTTCGAGAAACAAGAAATTGTGATAGAAAATCTATTTTTTAACGCCGCGGTGAATTTTGAATAACTTCGCAATATTGTTGTCATTAATAGTACATGGGCATATGTAAAAGACATTGGGACATTGAACCCATCATTGAGGGACTTTATTTTTTCCATTGTTTTCTTTTTTTTTTACTACTAAGCAATGTACTAAACTTAATATTTGTGCCCATGAATTTGTCATTGCGTCGGTAGAATGTTGCGATGGAAATTACGCGCAACTGTGAAATATGACGTGAAAATTATGAAATGATAAAATGATACGTATAATAAAAATAATCATGAAACTTGGTAAGTTCTATGATTGACCCAGTAACCAAACGACAGTAGAACAATACCGGAGCATATTGCAACATAATAACGAGTCATGAGGATTGATGATTTTTTTGTTTTTTTTTCTTTCTTTTTCGTTGCCATTTTTACTTTTATTCTTCCTTAAGCTTAGAGATCCGTGCAATTGAATGTATATGAAAGTTACCGACAGTGTATATTTTTTAATACTTAGATATTTTATAAACATTATAACGAATAAATCTCGTCACACTTACCGATTTTTTTTTTCGATACGAGTTGACTGTGCGGTTTAAGGTGCAAGAGATGTACGCACGCGACTTGCCCCATTAGTCCGAGTTTTGCTATGTGTGCGTGTGCGTGTGTGTGTGCTCCGAGGATTTTGATACCACGAGTGCGTGTTGCGGGTGATAAAAATAAAAAATATATATACGATATCAAATGCTTCCGAAAATGAATGAAAAAAAAAAAAAAAAACGTACGAAAATAGGGAAAAGATCGTCTTAATGAAAAAAAAATAAAAATTAAGATCAAACGGACACGAGATCTCGTTGAGACTTGAAAATTTGCACGAACGAACCAACATAAACTCACACGCCGTTGTCAACGTTCCCGCGATTCTTCCTCGTCGTGACAGCACGGTAGTTATCAATCATGTATGTAATCTATAATAACTTGTTCACTGAGGAAAAGCAAATTGTCTGTATGGCTGTGAAAAGTGAACTAGATTGTACCTAAGGTGCTTAGTAATATATCACAACGATGTCAAATGTATATAACTGATGAATAATAATATATCGATGTAAAGATCAACTATGTAATTTAGAGCGACTATTGTTTTCTGTAATGGGTACACTCGCAATGTACCAAACATTTTGTTTTTTTTTATTTTTTTTTTTTAAAGTAACTCAAACTCTTCTTGTAATAAAAGACAGAGGAGAAAAATATGAAAAACATCGAGTTATCCCAAGGGGTAAACATTTATTTGGTTTAAAAAATAATAGATTTGTTTCATACGGCTAATGTTTATATGTACATATTTATTTTAATCCTTTTTTTTTTTTCATTAACACTTATTTTACATTACGAGCCCTCGTGACGAGTGAATATTATTATCTAAAATATTTTACTACCAGCCTGACTTACGATTAGTCGTGACCAGCCAAAAATTTCGAGAGGAAATCCGTTGGTTTTTTCTCCACGGTGTCGTTGAAATAATTCATGAAAGTTCCCTTGTTCTTCCAAAGATTCGCGACCTCTTGGAGTTCCATTTGTCCCTGAGAGATACATACAGTAGATCCAAATTTTCGTGAACTTTGTACTGTCATTTTGTTTTGTCACATTCTCATATTTAATTATTTAAACACTTTTTTTTTTAAAAGTGTTATATAACGCTGCACATAGAAAATTATGAATTATTGAGCACTGGTCATTGGAACTGAAAACTTTGTGAAGTTTCTCTGCGAAATCGTAATTGCAGTTATGTGATACTTTGAGGATGGGGGTGTAATCTGGAATTGTAACTACAGGACCAAGTATCTAGGATCAAGCCATCCCACAACATCCTTCAGGTTCGTTATTATCCAAACGATTTAGTTTGATACAAAAATTAATTTACCTTGATAACAAGCATATCGATAACTCTGATATCCTTAACATATTTGTGTCGTGTAAATTCTTCGCGAAGTTTTATCTTCAATTCATTCTCACTCTTTGGAATATCGTACTCAAGAGCTGCAAATTAAAAATTAAAACATTATTCGTGATGCGGTAATGTTAGATTGTTAAATTCATAGCGAGCCGCATAATTTACACAACGGTCTAGATATAAGCTTGGCTGATGACGAATAATTTATACTGTTATCGTTACAATCAGCACTACACTTATAAAACTAATTCTATTGGGAATAATGTTTTTTCTTTACTCAACTGTATACAATCTGTGTGGCGTTACATAAAGCATTGATTTCAGAGTTTTGAGGTTAGGAAATTTCAATTGACGTTCTTTTATATTTTATAAAGAAATTATTCTGTTATAAAAATGTACTTACGTATATAAGGAATTTGACGATACCATGATCGATACAAATTCAGTACTCTTCGTTTGGCCTCAGTTTCATTAACTGACAGAAGAGGTTTAACCTGGCGAGCTACCGAACGAACGGGTGACGCCATGTTTTCCTTAATGTTTATCTTCACTCCGAAGTATATATTGTCAATAACGTCCGTTGGAAGATATCGTAGCGCTGCTGTCGCGAGATTAAAACAACGGATTCGAAAAATCCATTTCCGTTCTAAAAAAAAAATCTAATTTCACAAAGCCGTTAATGACTAATGCATGTAATTGAATTGTGGAAAGAAAATTTTCACGATGATAGAACGACGATAAATATTTCACAATGTTTATTGACTTTTTTCATATACATCTTTGTATCAGTTCGTATTATATAAAATTCGATCACAAATTTGTTATCGTCATATTTTTCAGATAGCCCAATGACTTTTAGTGCTGTTTTTCATAAAGCCACAGCATAATTGTAAAATGCTGAACGATCTTGAAGCGACAGTGCAGGATGTTTTAATGCCTGATTAGAAAAAATCCATTGTCATAAAACAAAACTTTTCCGATTCGATCGAACGGTAGATCAGCCGTTTAACATTTAATCGTCGATATTGCATCTCGATAAAGTAATCGGGATAGCGAATTGTTATTTTTAATCCGTCCAAATTTATGAAAGACCGTATAGCTGGAGGGTTCTATCCATACTTGTCGAGGCGATATACGCTGCGTGCTTGCCGAACCGTACACCCGTTGCGGTCGCCGTGTGACCATCAAAGACCTTCAACTCTTGCCACTGTTTGCACAGGTAAATTCTGAAAACCGAGTAAATATATGAATATGGATTTGAAAAAAAGCGAGTAATTAGAGCTTTATCATTTTTAATAACGTTTATTCTCTGACTTGTTTCGAACGAAAAAAGAATAACTCACCTGATATCCGATCCAGCGACAGCGAGATATGTGCCGCTTTGATCGAAACAAAGATCCTTCACCTCGTAACTATCGTCCAACTGTAGAGTCTTGAAGTTCTTCAACTTACGCAAATCCCAGAGCTTTATGCACGAGTCTTCGGCCGCTGTCGCCAAGTAATAACCATTTTCTGAGAAACTTATAGCGGTTATCGGACCCGAATGACCCGGAAAATTGGCAACGTTTGATTGTTCCTTCAAGTCCCAGATCTTCACTTGAGAATCGGCTGTACCGGTTCCAAAGATCAAACCGTCTGGATGAAATTGTGCAGTGGTTAACGGTTGACTTCCGGGTCCGGCAACCTGAAATACAACGAGTTTCCTTATATTTATAAAACCTTTCTGTCTTAATTCGCATAAAGTAATCCGAAAAGATTACCTCGTGCAATTTAAGACGACTTATACCTTAGTGAGTAATCTGCCAGTACGAATATCCGAGAATGCCCAATGCTGATCCAACGAAGAGCTCAATAGATAATCACCGGTTGGATGAAGGGAAAGACCAGTCACTGGACCGTCATGAGCTCTTAACAAAAGCGTCGTTTGGCCCGTTTCGACGTTCCATACACGAATCGTCGTGTCAGGCGAGGCCGTCATTACGACATCCTCGTCGGGATGATATATGACTCTCGTTACCTGTCGAAAATAAAAAGAATAAATAAATTACCGAGAATGCTTTTAAAATTACCGCTAGACTTGCGTTCTTTTTCCCGAGAAAACTTGAAAAATATTTTGTATATCGAATATGCTATTTTTTAACTATGGTTGAATATTCTTTATGACCTTTTTCGTATGACCCTTCAATACCGCGACAATCTGTTCCGTATCTTTGTTAAACACCGTCGCATTTTTGTCTGCTCCACCGGTCAATATTTTACTCGTATCACCACTATGTATATCAAGCGCAAGTATTCCGGGAATACTGGCAGAATGCAGACCCTGGAAAGAAAAATATTGTGAATTATCTTTTCGGAAAATGAATGCATTTTCGTCGTTATCTCTCCGAGCCAAATGCCAACTTATCAGAGCTAATTTTTGTTAAATTCATACAGGATGACACGCGAGGGTCTGGAATTCGCGAATACTGTCTTGCGGCATAAGATCTTCGGGAATGGATCGACCTCGTCGTTTTCTCTCTTGCGTGAGCACTGTCGCCTTTTCTTGGAGTTTCTGGATCACGTCTTCAGTGATCCCGGCTTGTTCCGTAGGTTGTGCTGCGGATCCACCAGCCTCAACCGCCACTGCCTGCAAGTGAGGCAATAAAGATACTTTGAACAATATTCCTCGATATATAAAGCTTATGAATTTATTTACTCAATCTCTAAAGTTAAAGTACCAAGTAAATTGAATAAGTAAACAAAAAACGTACAGGTTGAGGAATAGCTGCAATCTGTGCTATTCCAGCTTGAGGTTTCAATGTAGCGAGAGCTTCGCGAGCCGCAGTAACTTCCTTAGTTAATCTAGCTATTACGCGACAAGCGGCGTCGTGCTGATACAGAGCGTGCGACAATTCTTGTCTCGCTGTTTGCAATTGTTGACGCAGTGTAAAAGAATGCAACATAACGGCGTCCCATTCGTCCTGTAAAATCTTCAGTATAGCTGGTATAGACGTGGCACTGGGTGGTTTCGGTTTGACGATTGGTGTGGCTGAAGAAAAAGTGTGCAAGAGCATAAAAGTTTGCGCACGCTGAATCAAAGTATTGGAATGATTCTGTTCAGAAAAGCGATTGATCCTGTAAGTACGCTGTATTTTGGAGTAAATAATGCTCCGTACCAAGCTCCTTATCACTATTAAATATTGATATGAAATCCGTCCTTACATCAAGATGGAAAATTAAGTTTATGTAAAAGTGTAGCTTACTTTTGATTTCTATAAGATTTTCGATACTGAGTTCCGTTCCAGTGATAGGATCGACACCATTTTCCGAAACATATTTTTCAATGAGACGTTTTTCAAAAATTGAGCCTGATACGGGTGAAAGAACCGGATATTCTGGCACCTCGTTCGATACTGGAAAAACATAAAGTTATTTAATAAATTGAAACGAGATGGGGATGCGCGTCATTTTTGAGGTTGGTTTGTGCCAACGTTTGAAAAAAAAAAAAAATCGAATTGCAAACGTGGCTATCATCAAATCACAATTTAAGGTATATAATTATATAATTAATAATAGACAAATGAAAATAAATCTTACTTGCACAGGATAGCGCCATTTTCACGATACGATGATCGTCGTAAAAGTCTGTTGTTCGAATACACAAGAAACAACACCATAAGTTATCTTGTAATCAATTGTGAATAAATATGTAATTGTTTTTCTAAATTGATCGGAGTTAATATTTTATAGCCACGACGCAAGTAACGAGTAACGCTTTAAACATTCAACGCTCGATTAAAAAGTTATCTCACTCGTGAACGCGCAGGCACTTCCGCCGGTTTGTCCCTGAAACCGGAAGTGACGCCTACCCTCAAAATATTTCGCAGCGCACTGCAATCTGCTGAAATCTATCTCGTGGATCGCGAAACAAGACGCTTTTTCAGAGCTTTCAGCTGTCAGTGCATTTTTCAAAATACTTAAATATATTCGCTTATCATATTATTCTTCCTTCTTATCCAGCGTTTCAGTATATCCACAGCACGTTCCCTGAACCCTGATCGCCGGGGGTGGAAACTGCCATGTTAAGAAGCGCAGCCACTGTTCGTAGCGCTACCAATGCAGTTCCTTGTACTCGGAACTAATCAGATATATATCCAGCCGCGGCGCGCTATTTGAATGAAGAGTGAGCATGGAAATAAATAGTCGGTCGGTACAGTAGATCAGACAGATATTTCAAGAACTGAAACAAAGTTATTTCAATCATTTATTTACAAATATATATGTATTTATTTATATTCATATATATTAAGTGGATCAAATGTCATCTGCATTATAAAATTTGCCCACTATCGAAACTACCGTTTCTTCCTTGGATCGCAACAAAGTCGAACCGCAACATACCGTCAAATTTTCCACAGTCATCAGATTCTTGTCGCCCTTGTTCGCGACGCTGAAAGGAATTTGTTCGTTAATTATTAATTTTTTCTGCCGAAGGAGTTTCGTTATAAACGGAATTTTTATTTGTTTATTTCAATTACCTTCAAAGATTTTTGATCAATAGTATTCAAATATCAAAACGTGGTTTTGACAAACGACAGACAAGGGTTGCACATCGCTGATGCGTGATTCTCGTCATTCCTACTGTATAACACGAAATAACAACACAAAAATTACTTCTAACGGGCATTGAATCAGAATTTTTCGGGAGACAATATACATTTTTATACGTACTGGCAGAAATTTTGAAGCTTTTGTAGCATTGAAAAATCATTGTAGTTCATTCTAGTTTTGCTCTTCCCATTCGAAACTACCGTCGAGATGGATTTTGTCGAATTTCCTCCTATCCAGTCCCATTGCCAGAAGTTTGTTGACTTTCGATGCCACACCGACGACTCGGTAAAGACCTTGTTCCTCAAGACGTGGGAGATTAAAGATATTGTTTTTGCTTTAATACTGTTCATTATTTTAATTAAATAAGTTTCGTTTGTTGTAACATTGTATAATGCTTAAGCGTTAGAAAAAATACCTCATAATTAAAAATTACTTGTCAGAGAACAGACGTATCCTTGTCTTCGAGAGCGGTGATACATCTAGAAACGAATGGAAAGCCATGTTCGTCAAGAATATTCTCTTCGGGCTTGACCGATGTATCTTGCAGAGTGTAAGTCTGAAAAGAAATACAATTTGTCTGTTGAAACAAGATTCCAGATCCTAGAATCTGGAATCTTGTTTCAACAAGAAAACATTTTTTGCAATTTTTTGCCCACCTTCGGTCATTATTGCATGGATACGCAAGTCATCAATCTCAACAGGAAGCATCTTTGCCGCACGATTTCGGATTAGGTAAGTTTTCGTTTTTCGTAGTGCAAATAATGGGTTAATTTTTCATCTTTCTCTAAATCGAGAATAAACCCGTGGGATGAGTCTTACGTGCTATTTTTGCCATGATTTGAACACGTTTGCACATCGGTAGTGTCACCCGCAGACAGTTGCTGGTTTACAGATTATATTTTGGAAAATCTGATTGCAGGTACATATGGCAGGTTCGATAAAAGAAACTGTGAGCGTTAAACTTTGATTTTCAAACACTGGGACGTAAACCAACGCTTCGTTGCTATTCTCATGTTCGAAAGTGGATTTCTCTGACAACGAAAGTGTACGAATCTCCAACTTTCTCATTCTCCTCCCAGTCAAGGACATGAGGGTTTGTAAAATTTATCCGCAAACGATTCAGCACAATCGGAATGGCCAGTTTCTCGTTGTTTGCAGCAGCGGCAAATACACAATTTACACGTCAATGGCACTGAGAAACAAGAAATTTGGTCAAGCTCCGGAATTCGTTTGAGCGTCTGACCAGAGTCAGTATGTGGCACGCGAAAGCTTGTTGACCATCAAAGTATTCGAGAATTTCAAGAAAAAGGAAACCATTATACTGGATTTTGGCGTCGACGATAAGAGAGAGTGTTAATCTTTCCTTAGCGAATTTGTTTTTAGAACGATATGCCTCAATAAGCACTTTATTTTCAGCAATCGTTTCTGGTTTCATGCTCGGTTTGTTGTTAGGCTCGGGTTTCTCGTTCTTCGACTGGAAAACACTTTGTTGTATCGATATACAGCCCATTCACGTTTTTTGGGCGAACAATGCTTCGCTTATCAATCTCGCCATGGCTAATCGGTATTCCATTCATTGATACTACTCTGACGCCATAGAAAACTCTTCGTGAAATGCTGCGGATATCGAGAACGCGTTTGAGGTATTATCAGAAGTAATATTTCTTTATTATATTTCGTTACAATATTTCGCAAGGGTCGTATGATGGACGTTCATCGGGTCTCTTCACCCCACAACTATGTCTCTCGATTAATTTTAAGGAGTTATATGCTACAAGAAACCCACCTTTATAAATTGTTTATCAGAACATCAACGGACAACAGTTATTTATGTTATTCGGCGTTTTCTCGCTCCGATATAGGTACAAACAACCCACCTGCATTATCTGATCAAATTTTTGCGACGAAATGTATTAACAATAATAACCACGACAATAACACCAATCATTTCAATTTATATGGACAATTTATTTATTCATTCTACATTTGGTCCATAAACAGCTAACAACAATAATCATAAATACTATTTATTCTTGTTTTCTTAATAAATTGTTTATAAGAAATTCAACCAACCGTTGTTTACGTTATTCAAAATTTCCTCGCTCCGATATAACCAAAAGCAACCCACATGTATCATTCGTTTAAATAATTTGCTTCTCTGTCACGTCCCTCAGTTTTATTGTGAACCCCAACACTTGGAACTATATTCATTCAACGCGATGTGCTTACGCTTTAACCGTTATTGCCATCTCGCGTCTGTACACGTACCAAAAACAGTCGGTACACGCGCGATATTTGTCCTGCTAACTTCACACTATCAAATCCTTATCCCCACTGATTGGACGCAAATGTTTCTTCCATTTTTTTTTACATAAACTTTTCGAATAGAATAATCGTGATCACCAAACGATTAGATAAAGACAAAATTTAAAAAGCCAAAATTGTCCGGTTCACTTCACGCTTTCGTATTACACGACCCTCCGCGAGACAGCATGTACTCATTTATATATTCCAATCAAACCGAGGCCCAACAAACATTCTAATTAGTTTATTATTGATCTACAAACAATTCCGAATCGATTAAGCTCCCCATTGAACCAAAACGCTTTAAAAATAATTATCGTGCGGTCAAGTTACTGCGGTCATACGACCGGCTCTGGTAAAATCAGTGACACGTTCCCGATAGGTTTTTTTAGCTTCTTTCGAGAACCGACGAACCAACAAACGTTCTACTCAGTTCATTTGGAATCTACAAACGATTACGCATCGATTAGGCCCCTATAAAACCTCAGTGCGATCTGAATAGAAATTTTCCTGCCAAGTTCACACCATATTTTGTGTGCTTTCCTGTAAAAACTATCGACCAACAAACGTTTTTATTAAATTAACAAACACCTACAAACGACTAACAAACGTTTAAACTAAACAAAATTTCAAAAAGTCAAAATCGGTTCGATAAGTTCACAGAGTTGTTTTTGTATGCAAGTGAACACCCCCTGCCTGATCGCCAAATACCTGAGAACACCGGCTCCCGACGGTGGTGACATCTTTAAAAAAACAATGGCGTCCTCCGTGATCACAGTATTTATTCTTGCATTTTCTTTTGCTACTTTGTCAAAAACTTCGGCAAGCAGTGGATACGCCAGAGCTGTTATTGAGGTGGGTAAATTGTTTGTTGATATTTTACGACAAAGATATTTTATCATTCACGCGTCAAGAAAAATTGTTTTGGTTTTCCTTGTGCATCCCGGCACACCGAGTGTTTATGTCCAGTGTAATGTCGCGTATGGTCGCATACTTGTCGTTCAAAACATAGGTTGCGTTCGTTAATCCATCTTTTCATCATTCTGTCTGTTTCGCACACATTGTATTAAATAGGCTGCGTTCCTTAATTCAACTTTTTTCATCATTCTCTCTCGGACACACTGTATTAAAAAGAGACACGATGATGATGATGAAAAACGATGGAAGAACTGTATTATCGAACGCAGCCAAAGATCCACGTCGATCAAAAACAATGAAAAGATCAAAGGGAACGCACCCATATACATGCTGAACATATCGCTTCGCAATATACCAATAATATTATTATTGCGAATTGTTTATTAATTTCAATTTATGTAGAGCCTCTTCATGTATTCGGCTGTATCAGAATAGATTTAGATATACTCCTGTAATATATTTTTTTTACACTTTTGTCCATTTATATAGAACTGCGGAGACATTTTTCGTGTATATACGTATGATGTAAAGAATATTTAGGAGACAGGACTCATGAAAAATGTATCTAGAGACCTGAATTCTATTTGTCCATCGTTGAAATATATTTGTAACGTTACTTTATGTAGTAACTGTACTCTCATTCAATTATTCATTGTCTCTTTCAAATTTTATTTCAGAGCTGTCAAGGATGCTCCCTAAACCGTCTTCCTGATGTAAAACATTTCATTTTTGACGACGTACCTTATTAGTATCCTTTTAAATAACAAAATATGATGAAAAGAAAATCCACAAAACTGCAGACTGGGAATACTTCAGAATTGACAAAACGTAAATAAAAATGATAACACAGCGTGGAGATCAAAGACAAAAGGGAAACAATTGAACATCCGAGCTATGTTTTAAATACAAAAATATCGATAGAAGAATTTAAGTAGGCAGATTTTTGTACTTTTTCTTAATTTTTAAAACAGCGACCGAGTGGAGTTTCAACACATTCAAGCAGCCATTCCAAAGCTGATTCTTTACGATCAGAATGACAAGGTGAGTCAAATGTCTAGCTGCTAAACGTAACGGCGTTGGTTGATGGTTCAAACTGATAAAACACTCGAATATTTCAGCCCGTCGAGAGATTGGAACTTTCACATTTGACGCGCGAAGAATGCAACCAACTTTTGGTCTTAAAAGGATTTCGACGAGATGCAAAACCTGCCAAAGATGAAATTTAAGCCCCAAACCTTTTAAAGTAACGCTCCTATTATACACATTGTACATCAAGTTTGTAGTATTCTTCAATATTCCAAAGGATTTCTGTGAGCCTCCAGTTTTAAAGCTAGCAGCATCGTCCATTGAGGAAATGCAGAAATTGCTTATTGAGTATACTACAACTACTTGAGATTACAATTTGAAGATTTATTGAAAGATTTGAAAAAAAAAATATTGTACCGTCACGTAAAACTGGCAGTTTTATTGCATTCAGGAAAGAACGTGCCCCGATAGTATCGACTATATTTTTTCCATTATTTTTAATGTCTCAACGTTTATGTCCCAGACGTTGGACATCGCACTACTTTGACGCCGTCGATCCTATTTTTATATATCGGAACAGTTTTTTTTAGATTAAAAAAATGAACTCGTAAAAAATGATGCCGATAAAAATTCCAAAATAATTCAGGGTAGATTTATGCCCATGTACCAATTATTAAATATAAAAGTGACAATTACCTGTGCTATTTTTCTCATCCTTCAAATTAAACTCCTAGTTTAAGAAGCGTCGAAGGCCTAATTGTTGCTACCACATTGATTGGAATATACTGAATCCAGCATTCGGTAAAGAGAAAAAATAAAAATCACTGTCACCGAGAGAAGAATTGCAAGGAAAAGAAAATGATGAGTGTACGCATTAACTTATACTTTTGCTTATTCTCGAAATGTTAATCTCCTCTGGCATTCCGCAATACGAAGACGTATATCGCTTTGATTAAAAAAAAAATCGAATGTAGTTTTACCTGCGTACGAGGAAGAAACGATCATTGTCATTTAGTGAGTGAAGTAATTAGGATAATAAAGTCACAAACTTTCCGTCAGCATGTTTGATTATGATTTATCATTGAACAAAAAAAAAAAATAAAGTCTGACGTGGTGCGACGAACTACCGCGTTGTGTCGTCACAGTCGACTCGCTTTTCTCCCACCGAGTATCTCCCTCCCGACACCCCTAAATTGTGTCGATTCGCGTAGCCACTGACGTGTGCGTAGCGAGTCAGCCCATCGCGAGGGGCACGGTGGGGATGAGAGCGAAGAAGAAGTAGAGATACATTCGGATACGTTTTTTTTTTTTTCGGAGTCGTTCAAAAAAAAACCACGACGTGTTAAAATAATCAAGATCAAAGTCTCGTTTCATTAAACTGGTAATAACTCCGTCACGTTAATCAGACTCTACGTTCTTTCTGCATGTTGCATGAACTTTCACGAAGGTGTTATTTTCGTCGATACGCGCCCAAAAAATCATCACAGCCCGACTGTCAAATTACACTCGTTATAAATGCAATAATCACCAATGATCTTAAATTTCCTTGCAAAAACATACGTTCACGAATTTACCAGAAGAGTCCTTTGAGACCTTAAGTAACGCAATTTTTTTTTTTTCTTCCTACAACAGCAAACTCGACATCTCAAACGTGTTGTGTGTGTTTTTTTTTTTTTTTTTTTGTGTTTAATATACGCATTAGCGACGTTTTCCATTCTTTGTCTATTATTAAATCTTTTATTTTTCTCTTTAATTCATCAAATAATTGAACAGTTTTTGTTTCTTCTTTAGTTTTATAGCAATTTTGAGCAATGAGCACCGTTGAGGAACAGCCAGGGCCTTCGAGGCCTTCGGGATCAACGAGCGAGGAAAAGGAAAAGGATGATCGGATGTTCGAGTGCAATATTTGCCTCGATACGGCCAAAGATGCGGTCGTCAGTATGTGTGGACACCTTTTCTGGTACGAAGGTTACATGGATTTTATTGAATATTTTATTGGCCTTGTTTCTAATTATCGGTGAATGTTATACCACAACGTTCTGAGATCGGATGTCCCAATTACAAGGCCTTTCTAATTAGAGCGGACCTTTACACAACTTTCTTTTATTCGTTATAAATTTACCATATCTATCTACTGCAGTTAATAGAAATGTTGTCTATTAACGATTTTATGTAGACAATTCATCAACACATAATTTGAAATAACAATTTTTCAATAATAAAGATATTCGGAAAAATCGTTATTTCAAATTATCTGCTAATGAATTGTCTGCATAAAATCTTTAATAGACAACATTTTTATTAACTGCAATACAATGTCATGTTGCACCAAAAAAACCATATAACTATGATAAAAATTGAAATTTCATGTTTAAATGTAATCGGAGAATTAATTTTTGCTCATATCTGACCCGTATAGACCTTCGCACAAAACTTCAAACTAATAACAACAATTAATATAATTCATTAAACAAACTGTTTTTCTAAATCATAAAATGCACTAAATAAGCGTTTTACATAATTTGAAACGCCTAGCGAAGCAGATCCCTTTGTTTTTAGATTAGCAACAGCAACAAAAGGCGTTAATTCTTGTTGTTGCAGTTGGCCCTGTTTGCATCAGTGGCTGGAGACTCGTCCGACGAAGCAAGTTTGTCCCGTTTGCAAAGCTGCGATAAGTAAAGAAAAAGTCATTCCACTGTACGGACGTGGAGCAGCGAAGCAGGAAGATCCAAGGTTCGTCGAAGAAGAAGAAAAAATGATGATTTACCTCTTTGCGCATGTACTAACCGTTGCGGGTCTCTCATTTACAGAAATAATGTCCCTCCTCGGCCAGCTGGGCAAAGATCTGAGCCTGAGGGTAATAGTTTTTCGGGACTCGGTTTTGGCGATGGCGGATTTCACATGTCCTTTGGTATCGGCGCTTTTCCATTTGGCTTCTTCACTTCGACCTTCAACTTTGGCGAAATCCGTACGAGCACAGGTGAACAATTTGTTATTTTCATAAAATATCTCAACCAGCGTAATTTTCAAGGAAATTTCATTCTAGCTCAGTTAATTATCATAATTCAATTTAGCGAAATACAATAACAAAGAAAGTTCGATTAAAATATCCTCTACTGGGCGCGCGTTAGCTTCGTCATTTAGTTTACAAACATTTTAATACGAAACTCACATACCTCTTACTAAACTGTGAAACGAGACCATGCTCTAACGTTTATTTGTACAGCACCTCGAGGAACACCGCAATACGAAGACGATCAATTCATGTCGAAGCTGTTCCTGTGGCTTGCACTGATATTCATAGTGTGGCTTTTGATGGCGTAACGTTGATCAGCAACAATCATCAGCTGATCCCGGCACGTTATGGTATAACGTTATTAATATTTTACAAAATAATTATTAATCAGCCAACACGTAGCTACCTGACCTGCGAATACCCCTTTTCGTCTCCCACCCGCCCCCGCCCCACTTGAATATCTTTTTACCGGTCTTGTACAAGGAAATTGTACGAAAAACAACACGAAAAAAAAAAAAAACAAGGAAATGAATAAGCTTCAAAAGCTCATCTCTGCGAAATACGTGTTTCTTTAACTCCCAACTCTCGCGAATTTGACTCGTGCCTCGGGGCGCGATAAATTTTACCACCTGAAAGGCAAAAATGGAATGGTATGCACAAGTTTTTTTTTCTTTCTTTTACATGTAAAAGAACCAGAAAAAATATTTAGAAAATATTATGATGTTCTTTTCCGTGAGCTATTAACGGGCGGAGCGAGCATTCACCATTATGTAAATATGCTACACCGGTACTGATGTTAAGTTGAAGTTCAGTTGAATTAAGCTAAAGAAAATGGAGAAGAGGAAAAGAAACATAACGACAAACACGTCGCGTTAGAAGGTAGAGGTTCATCCCTAAAGTATAAGACAATCTTGGGGTTTTGTTTTTTTTTTCCGTTCCGAGAAGGTGCAATTCTTCGCGGGGTTTTCGCATACCACGGGGACCGCGTGTTTTTATGTACATATGTTAATAGCTCGTAAGCGTAGAATTTAAGAAATATGGCATCGTACGATAAATGGTTAAAGAAAACAATATCGTACAGTAATATCCAATATAACGTTATAAAATTCATATTGAAGATATATATATATATATATATATATATATTTTATTTTTATTTTTATTTTTATTTTTTTTCGTAATAGATTCTATTTGTCATTGTTCTGGCTTTCTCATCCGAGGTAGCCATTTCTCTGGTAGTCTTTGGTGTACAGTTCGTATATTTCTCATTTGCCTTTAACATAATACGAAAAGTTTGGAAATACTTGTAATAGTGTTAAGGAAATAATCGGATATAATAAACGAACAACAACAAAAATGCATTCAGCCCAATTGTGAGAAAATTGTGACGGGTAATAAGTTCTTTACAAAAATTCTTCAATCCCCTGGTTGTTCATAGATATTACGTAAATGTTGCGAAGTAATTGAAGATGGAACGAAAAAAAATCTTTAAACTCCGACTCTTAAAATTTAAATCTCATAATTTATTTTTACAAAAAATCATAACATATAACGTACAGACACTAATGTAATTATATGTACGAAATTTAAACTCGATTTTCCGTTAGTGACGTTCTCATTACACGTTTATTTTCATTGTATTTTTTTGCAAGACGATTATCCGCATATATACAAATAACATGCGTGCATCTATTTGCACTGATCTTCGGAACGTGATTCTTCAATTACTTATATCTATTTACATAATAACTTATCCGAAAATTCTCTCATTGTTAAGTGACCCCGTTTCTCACATCGTTTTTTTCTTATTCTCACGTTGTTCCATAAATCGTCAATGATTTTCCGTAATTAGGGAGTACATCGTGGAATGCAAACACGAAAGTGACGACTATCTTAACGAGAAATCTTTATCTTACTCGTCGAACACTCCGCATTACCATCTCGCTCCACTTTGTGCTCGCCCTCTTGTGCGGAGAGTAGATGAAAATCTATAGAGCAAAAACGAATCGATACTACGTCTTTCGGGGAAAAACTCCTCGCAACCACTTTCCTTTATCTTCACTTACGTCTCACGATAATGAGATTCCGTCGTAATCCCGCTGACGATAACAGCAGCCTCTTTCTCTTTTTTTTTATCTTTTCGCTTCCTAATATCGGTTATCCGAAATTGAACAGCTTTAAATTGTAAAAATATACGATACTGATCGATTATACTATATCTCATGTCTGCAACGATCGTTCTCTGTTATTTTCATCCGCCGTCGCGCACGAGTTTTGTAAAGCAGTGTTTCGGCTTCTCAATTCGACATTCTTTGTATTGTACGTCTTTACAGATTTGGTTTTTATCTATTTCGTCTCCACCGTTCTCTTCGTTTCCGCGCTTTTTTTTTTTTTTTTTTTTTAATACCTTAACAACGAACAACTAGGTAAAATTTAGTGCCTCTTGTTTACTGTTTATCTTCGCTCTGACACTAAGATCACATTTATCAAACGGTACATCGAGTATTTTTGTTATTTTTATTTCCTTAATTGAGAATCTCGATGCCGTCGGGAAGTGTTTTTCCAGTTTTTTTTTTCTATTTTTTTCATGGTTCTTCTCATTTTTTTTTTTCGAGGCTCATTTAGACATAGCATATTGAGACACAGCATATATTAATATTAAAGACTAGATTATACTATATTTCTCGTTCTTTGTTTTTTTCCTTTCTTTTGTGTTTCGGTTAACGACAATTGACTATCCTCGACGCGACTTTTTGTTTTGGTCTGTTCCGAGAGTTTTCACAGCACTCGCGGTTTTACAAACACTAACATTAACCCATACTTCGACGACACAAATCTTTGCCTCTGCTCATCCGAGATTAATTTTATTCCTCAACTTCTCATCCGCATCTAATTCTCATCGTAATTCCGAATCTTACGAGTCGCGAGCCTCGAATTTGTCGAAAATAATCTCCTCTTGTTTATCTTCTTCGCGTCTCCTCGAGTCAGCAGTTTCTATTGTGATTTGTTTAATTTGATCCCAGTTGCGTTGTCTTTATTCCATCACAGCTCCTTTATTATGCATATATATATTGCAGAGTCGGACGACCCGTGGGAGTACCCCGACTATTCAACATCGATTTTATAAACGGGAACTGCATTTTCAATTGGCTTTACGACAATATTTTTTTGTTCACCTTACTTTTACATAACGTTTCTCGAATGCGTCGATTCTTTACACACCAGAATGATCCTTCCACCCTACCATCGCTGGTTTTAATTGTACCATTTTTGTTGTTGTCATCAGCACGAAATCTGCAGAATTTTAATATATAATTGGGTAGTTAAACTGCCAATGATTACAATGAATTTATCGATAGCCAACAATCATCAATATCAAACGATCATAAAATATTCTTTAAACCTGAGTGAGAAGGGTCAACTGTGCGCCATTTTTAAGCATTTCTTTGTCCCTGACAGCCTGCTCTCTCGATTCCCTCGGTTCGCCAGTGCTCACGGTAATATTAGATCTCGAGGTCATTGTCAAAGTGGTGGTCGATGCTTTGCTAATGAGTAATCCCCTTTCGCCCTCTTCGTCCTCGAGATCGGCTCTCGAATTGGCCGACGTTACGAGCCTGTTTGTCTGAAAACGATCAGCAGCCCCGTTCGCCTGTTTGTTCCTCCTTGGAAAAACGCTGTTCTCAATGTGCAACGTTGCATTCACGTCTTTCCCAGCCGCGCATGTGCAAGCTTTGAGAAAACTTTTTTTAAAGTTATCGCTCAAAAATGCATAGAGTATCGGATTCATTGCGCTATTCGAGTAGCTCAAAAATCCGGCGAGAAGAAAGCTCGTTATGCCAATTCGCGTCTGACACTCTTTCGGCGGTGTAAATATAAGCGCTACCTGCGTCAGCCAATACGGCAGCCAGCAAAGAACGTAAACGGTTATGACGGTAAGCACGAGTTTCGTGACTTTTCTGTGCGAACGTTTTTTCTCCTTCGACTTGTTCTTCGGTCCGACATTCTGGAGTCTTCTTATAACGAGAAAGTAAAATATCAGTATGAGAATGAGCGGTATTGCGAAACCGAGAATAAACGAATATAGCGTAAACGTTGTTTGTCCGCCGTGATCGTCGGGCCAATATATATTGCAGCTCATACTGCCGCCCGTTTCCCCGGTATTTGCGTAGAGAAACACCGGTATCATGAACAGAGCGCTAGTCGCCCATGCGCTTACTGAAACGACTTTCGAGATAAAGGGCGTTCGCATTTTCGGCGATGATATCGGATGACAAACGGCTATGTAACGATCGGCGCTCATTATAAAGAGAAATATACTGCTCGTAAATTGATTTATGCTCGTTGTCGTCATGTACGCTTTACACATTATTTTACCGAACGGCCAGTAGCGCAGACTCATCGTTGTAACGAGAAATGGTATACCGAGCAAAAAACATTCGTCGGCTATTGCTAGATTAACGATATACATGTTCGTGACGGTTTGCATTTTTGAGAAACGCAAAACAACGTATATGACGAGAGTATTGCCGAGTAGACCGACGATACAAACGATGGAGTAGAGAATTTGATTAACGAGCGGTACAATCGGCAAATCGGCACCGCAATTTTGTATCATCGTGTCGATCGAATTCGTCACGTTCTCGTCACTGTCACCCCACGATATTGTGGTATTCATGATCGCGGACATTTAATTTTATCGACTATTAACGATCTTTAGAAGTTCTTACTTCGTTAGGAGTGTTCGTTAATTGTGGCGACGATTGTCTCGACCGAGACACCACATATTTTCGTTGATTCAAAATTTATCTAGCTTATTTGTACCAAAAAAATTCGATGGCTACCGTTCGAGAGAATCGAGAGAAGTACTATGGTAAATTTTCGATCTCGGGTGCCATTCGGATAGTTTTCGAACGGGATTGTAACGTGAAGCTAACGGAATAAATCGAAGTTGCGACCAGCCATCAACGATTCCCTTGAGATGGTACGGTGAACGGGGTTGGGGGACCCGTTGACGATGATGAAATCGATGGCATTGACAATATTACACTGGCGTCTATCCAACAGGCGCACTGGTTACTCATTTCGAAGTAACGGTGATCGATGTGTTTTTTCTTCTCCTTCGCTCTTGAATTGAAAGGCTCCACTTCGGACCACTTCGGATCACTTCAACGGTCCTCTCTCACTCTTCAATGTCCTCGATGTACCATCGCAGAAAATATGAGCCAACGAGTTTTCGATACCGTCCTGCAATGAAAATAAAATCTCATTAACACGAAAATACGACACTTTACTTTTTACACGCCGAGCCATAAGGCATTGAAATAAAGGGAAAAGTGTGGTTCGAGTACGAACGTGCACGAGTGTCCATAGGATAGGATTATAACTGATACGAATAACACAATCGTTTTTTGCGAGAGCCCAAAAATCGAATTTCACGTTGTTACGACAATTCAGGAAATGATTCTCTTCCGTATCGGGCTAAATTAGATTGCTTTTTTTTTATCTCTATTTCTCCTTTCCCTCCGTTCGTCTTTTCTATATGTTTTTCGTTCGCTTCCCGAGTCTTCTCTCACCATAAATTCAGGATATTCTTCTTCTCTCTCGCGAGTACAATTGTTGACGTGATGCAATTTATTTTTCCGCTTCTACGGTAATGAAACTCCAGGTATATCTACGGTCTCTCGTTAGCCAAATCTTTTATTCATCAATACTGACGGGCGGGGGGCTTTCCTCTGCCATACTCTTCTATCAGAGATCCGTATATACATATTTATATCTTCAATGCTTCTACGAAGTGGAAAAAAAATTCAATTTACCCTTGTAGAACTTGGATCGGATGTCTGAGGAAAAAAAAAATTAACAATGGAAAAATGATCAAACTTGTTGAAGAAATGTGCGTCATGAAGATAATACAATTTTACACGTTTTTCGTTAGAAAAATATGTTAAAATGTGTAAAAGACGCGAAGGGATATTGTTTCTGTACTTGGGTAAAGAAAAGGTGGCGTTTTAGCTTCTCGTTAATTTTACTAAATGACGCGGTTATAATTGACACAGTTTGACATTTCCAAGCGGTTCGATCGATTTATTGCAAAGTACTAAATAGGGTTGGTGAATTAAGCGGGGCAAGTGCGCCTGACGACCCGATAGCGTGGTTAGAGACTTTGCCCCATCATTTCGGCGATGTCGTCAAGGCGCGAAAGCAGAAGAAGCAAGTGAGTGTCCGAAGGAGAATTCTCGAGGACGAGTAATATAGTTTTTATCGTCACGAACATCACGACTTTGCATCGCGACAGAAAGAATCTCACAAATTTTACAGGATGTTGATAATGTGAAAAAAAAAGTTGTAAACAATTCAGAAGATTTTTCGATGAAGGAAGATACAAATTTGTATTTTTCTTCCTCTCTTCTTTGGTCAGCTTCGATTGAAGTTCGCTTGAATTCGAACGTAACAATTATTTAAAAAAAAACTTGATCATATAACCATTGGCATTTTGTTTTCTTTTTTTTTTTAAGTTCATTTTGAACAATTGTTACGTTCGAATTCGAGCAAACTTTAATCTAAGGTCACTAAGGAAGAGGGGAAGAAAAATACAAATTGAATTCTTCTGAATCGTTTATGACTTTTTTTTACATTATCAGCACCATGTAAAATTTTTGGAATCAGAAAAGTGATTCCACTTTAATGAAAATCAATTTTAATGGGGTCAGAAGAGCGATTGAATTTTAATGAAAATTGACACAGAGCCGATTTCAAATACAGTGTCGAAAATTTTAAAATCCCAAAATTTCCCCCTCAATACAATTTAGCGAAAAACCAGAAAGACAATTCGGCGCAGAGTAGGAAGATTATTGAGATATTCAAAGTTGTCGATTTTTTGTTTACTCTAAAGTAAAAAACGAAAAAATATTGAATTTTGAATCAGCGACTTTGGACAAGGTCTAATCATTCGTGAAAATCGGTTCAAAGTACGAAACTTTATTGTTGAAAATTATAAGATAACGAGCGGGTATACGAAGTCGAAAGCAACCCTGAGTCGTTTGTAAAGGTAAGTTTGATCGAAAAACGCTTTTCGT